>JAMXBD010000616.1:0-600000 GCA_024138025.1 Combretum micranthum
GGGGGGGTTGTTTGGTTTGGGGGTAGTATCTTGAAACTTAAATTATTAGCTTAGTTGTTATTAGCTGTTATTATGCTTAGCTATTCATTAGCTTATCTGTTTAGTTTTAAAGCTGATCTGTTTCTTTTTTTTTTTTTTTTTGTTAATCATCTTCTTTACACGTGTCAAGATATTAGACACGTATCTTTGTAATATACTCAGGAAACAGAATAAGATAATTAATCAATCATTTTTAGTTACATCATCTTCTACCTCTCAATTTTTCCTTTCAGTACAGAAATTGCACACGAATGGTTGATCTCTCATAATTCTACATTTTGTTCCTAAATCTTCAGATGTTGTGCGTGTAGCAGGTGTACTCTCTGAGTGTTACTATCTTCTTGACAAGCAGCAAGTTTACCTTCTGAGTGCTACAAATTTCTTGACAAGCTTTCCATAAACATTCCGAGTTACTCTTTAATTTGAATCGTTCTTTTTCTATAAAGCTTCTAATAAACCTTAATTGATCAATTTAGTCTCCCCATATATTTTACACTTGAAAGTTGTACACTTAATAACTTTGTTAGTAGACACTTATACATATTTTGTTATCATCAAAACCAAACTAGGAGACTTAACAATAGGTTTAATAACTTGTAATTAGCTTAGGTATAATATCCTAGGCTAAACCATGAATCATATGAAGAGTATGTTGTTTCAAATATTGTTTACTAAGATAAATGAGTATTTTCTTATAAATTAATTATTTACCTAAAAACTAAAAGTAAATAACAAATGATAATGTTTTTATAATAAATGATTTATAAACAAAGGAAGAGAAATAATTTCACAGACAATGGAGAACTATCCATATCTTGACTGGGTTATTTTACAACCATATAGGTATTCCTACTTAGTGTTTAACCAGATAGGTTTTTGATAAAAGTATTAATGCAGGGTATTTTTACGTGAATACGATATTTTTACATAGAGATTGTATTTTGATAAATAGTGTATATGTTTATAACTTTAAACATAAGTGTGAATGCATGTATTGTGTAAAATTTAAATTAATTATTAGTAAATAAGGTTAAGCTAATAAAATAGATTAAGTTCAATTTAAATTAATAGACTTAGTGAATAATAAGTTAATAAAGAGGTGGAGTGTAGATTAGTATAGAACACAAAATTATGAGTAATTATTATTTCTTTTCATAGAAGAGACAAATAAATCAATCCTTGGATTTACTAAAAGATTACTACAAGTTAGTTAGGCTAACAGGTGAGTAACTCCATCCAATCACAATGTTTTTTTTTTTTTTTGTAAAGTGATGGTACAACATTTAATTACAATGATAATTGATTGTGTATGAGGATGGGTACAATGCATGTTTTATGGTGATTGAATGGATGACAAGAATTTAATATTTAAAGTGAGAACTATTTGATTGATATTGATTGGAAATGCACGTTGTTGATTGTTCTGAAATTGACTGGTCACCAAGTAATCTGATATAAACCTTAATTAACCCTTAAATAAATTGGGCATGCATTGCATGACAGCATAACTTGCATTAGCATGGTATTCATATCACATATTAGCCTCTCAGCCCTAGAGTAATGCTTTGGAGAGTCTAGTGAATCTAGCAAAATTATCTATGAATGTCAACCCTACAGGAACTAAGTAAGCACCAAATAACATTGTCTAATGAGAGTTGACATGAGGTGGCTAATATTTGGTAGAGTTTTTTGAGTTTTAAGGTAAAATTGAGATTATGTTTCATATGTGTAAATATATATATATATACACACACATACATATATACATAGTAAATGAGTTTAAAAAGGATTTCTCCTTCCTTAGCTCTTTGTCCTTCCTAGACATGAATTACTTGAGCTGGTCCTTTAACTCTCAAAAGAAGGCATAAATCTCCATTGGTTTAGATTCCTATCATCCAAACTATACGTTTTCATATGTTTGAGTATTGTATTGTATATGATTGATAATTAAACTGCTTGAATTTGTTTAAACTATGTTAAGGTCAAGTTATTCACTGAGCTTGTTGCACTCACCCCTAATAGATTGTCGAATTTCAGGAATCAATTGGATTGATTGAAATTCAGAGGTAAAAGCTAGAAGAGAAACATGAAGATCAGATATAGGCTGGAGAGAGTTTTCAAGCTATATATAGAACTTTTTAAGATTAGTGATAGAGAAAGTTATGATGTAATAGTTAGGAACTTAATCTAAGTTCTATGAATGTAATTCTTATTGATCTTATATATATATTACAATATTTCTTAATTGAAACAACCTTTGGTCCTGCATAACTGTCTATGCCGTGAAGTATTCTATAGCTTCGATTTTATATGTCGTTTTGGATGCATCAGAGGGTTTAACATTAGTGCCTATGACTCTAGTTTGACACATGGCACATCAATACTTCTAGGGTATCCTATGGTAGTGTCACATTTGTCCCTATGTAAAATATAATATCACATTTAATATATATGACATAGCGATAGTATTGTGTAATTATTTTTGTATGATAATATTTTGTAATTTTTTAAAATAGTGGTAGACATGAGTTTCACTTAGATGTGTGTATGTATATCAATATTTTTATTTATTTTATTACTTTATTTTTTATATATTATTGTTTTTTCAGTAAAAGTAAACTTAACCAAGTTTACAATGGGGTTAAACTTGGTATTGATACCCATTTTAAAATCACTAAAGTTAACAATTTTAACTTAAATGAAAAGATGGTAAAGAAAATACACAAACCTACGTATTTGGATAATTATCTCTTTCATTAGATGGTTTATATCATATAAATGCAAGTAAAATTCTATTTGTACCTAAACTCGACTTGAGATTCATCAGTCCCATGAGATCAACAAGCCAAATGAAGCTTGTGAGTAGCTTCACTTTGTAACCAAAAGCTTGATCAACTTTTCGCTTGACCGAATATAATTTAATTGAGTTCAAAAATATTAGATAAAGAGAATATATTTGATAAAAGATTTGTTAGCACGTATTACACAATCGTAAAGATCCACTAGTGGCATGAGTGTGCGTGTGTGTATATGTATATATTTTTAATTTTTGCATCTTGAATTTGCTGTACAAATATCAATTTTAAAAAATTGCTATCTTTAGCGGATCTGGGAAAGAGTGAATCTCCTTATTTTTGGCCAATATACTGATCATTAATCATTGTCTTCATCTTACTAATTTTGGAAAAAGAATAAGACATTAGGTATAGCTCATTCAACTCCAACGCAGCTACAACATGAAATTATCGACTTCAATAGTCAACAATGTGTCTTATCGGGCTACTTCTTTCTTTTTTATTCTTTTATTTTTTTACCATGAAAAAAAAAATTGAATAATATAGGTTAACTGATTAGAAAAAAGGGATAAATTTGGAACGTAAGCATCTCAAGATATTTCTTCAATTAGATCGTTAGAAAATGAAGTAAAATTAAAACTTTGCCACCAGATAAATTGGGTAAAGTGGAATATTTTAGGATGACTTACATGTTTGGTAACTTGATTTTACTTTATAATTGACTTTCTAAAGTTTAACTATATTATTTACCGTCTACAAACTTTTTGAGATTATATGTAATATTTAAAATAACCCCTTCTGTATAGTCAATTGTAAAAATTGAAAAAAAAATTATATAGTTAAATTTCAAAAATTGATAAATTTCAAGTAATTAATGGTAAAAAAAAGATAAAATTTAGATATCAAATTGATATATATTTTTTAAATTCAGGTTATAATAATAACAAAAATAAGCAAACCTCAATGATATTTACCCAATATTTTATTGAACTTACATACAAAACTCCCCAGTTTACATTCTAAGAGACATTCTTAATTGAGATACACTATCCACAACCGGTCAAAGTTAAGACATGCATTTGTGTTCCTTTCTAATCAAATAACTAAATATTCCCGGGAAATTTTTTTTCTTATAATAAGGTGACATGGCATAACATGATTGTAATTGGTGAAAATCAAATCTCACTGTCAATGCATTACCTTGTCAATCTCATCACAATCATTCCCAATATTGAGGTTGAGACTTTCACGTTGAATCACTTGTTCTACTCAAAGACAGCTTTAAAATATGGATCTAAATCTACTATAAATAAAACCCAATTTCGCTTCCCAAAGCCTGTGAAGAGAGGAAGAGAAGAAGGAAATAAGAAGAAAATAACATATACATAATACATAATCAATGGAGAGAAAGAGCACGTACCACCGCCAATATTCTTCTCTCTTCTTCTCTTTCTCCAATTTTTCCAGCCACGAGCCATCCCCTGACCAAATACGATATCCTAGACGAATTCTATCACCCCAAAATCCTCAAAAAACGTGCTGGCTTATCCGAGCCACGCCTCGTAAAGGACGAAATGGTGGATTAGGGGGTGTATTATTATTCGCTCAAAAGGGTCGAAGGAGAGTGATAAGATTGAACAATTGCCAGGACAACCTGGGCCGGTTAATTTCGATCAATATGGAGGATATGTCACGGTAAATGAGAAAGCAGTAGAGCATTTTACTATTATTTTACCGAAGCCGATCGTGGTTCTAAGGATTCTTTACCTCTTCTTCTATGGCTCAATGGAGGATATATTATCAATTACCCTAGCCATTTATTAATTATTACATTGTACATTGTTATATATCTGTAATACGAGGTATTAATACTCCCTCTTTTTTTCATGTTTTTTTTCCTAATATCTTTGCTTCATCAAAATGCATCATCTTGCGAATATTACATGGTACTTGCCTTTGTCAATTTTATGTAAATCGAAGATAAAATGAGTACCTAACTTTTCTATCCTGGAACCATTTATTTTAGTGGCCTTTTTCTTGAAAAATTAAAATTGTAGGCGCTCAAGGATAACGAGTGGTAAAGTGCTGGCTGACCGCCAGGATTATATTTCTTTTTCATCCCCACAACATAACTTGTTCAAAGTTCTCGCTCTTAATCATCCATTTTTACGATTTATTTATTATTTTCTATATTGTACAAACATATATACATATTTATATATATATTTTTCAAATTAATGTAAAAAAAAATGATCAAATGGATATTTTTATTTTGTAGGGCCCGGTTGCTCTTCTCTTGCCTATGGAGCAATGCAAGAACTTGGACCATTCCGAGTCCTCAGCGATGGGAAGACATTATTTAAAAATCAATATGCTTGGAATCATGGTGTGTGTGTGTGTATCTTTGTTTTTCTTTATTTAAAAAAAATAAAGCTGAATATTAGAATTAATAAATATCGTAATTTTCTTTCCTAATTGTTCTTAATCAATTTTGCTTTTCTTTTCTTTTCTTTTCTTTTTTAATGAATAGCTGCCAATGTTTTGTTCTTGGAGTCCCCGACTGCATTGGATTTTCATACTCAAATACATCATCAGACTTGTATCAAAATGGAGACAGTAGAACAGCCGCAGATAACTTTGCATTTTTAGTAAATTGGTTAGAGAGATTTCCTGAATACAAAAACAGGATTTCTATATCTCCGGGGAGAGTTATGCTGGACATTATGTTCCTCAACTTGCACACTACATCCTTACCCAAAACAAGAAGGCAAACAGGACTATAATCAACCTCAAAGGCATCATAGTACGTGTCCCTCTCTTTTAGCACTCGTAAATTTCAAAATTAAAATTATCTGTTAGCTTCCATTAATAAAATCTCGTATTAGATAATGAACTTATATAAAGGGAAATTGACCTTCATGCATCCTGTTATTATAATAAAACAATAAAAAAGCCACCAATGTGGATTGGTGGTTTTTGAATCATCTATTATTTTTCCATAACCAAAGACTTTAAGTAGATTAAGTGCTTCTGGACCATAGTAAAACTTAATTACTCATTCAAGTTCTCCCCCCCCCCCCCCCCCCCCCCCCCCCCCACCCCCCCCAATATCCCATCTTATCTAACTTTTTTCCCCATATATATATAAAAGGCAAAAAAAAAAATAATAATCTTATATCTATTAGATAAAAGATAATTATGTATATATGCATAACGATACTCGTTAAATATATTTTGAGAATCTAGTTCGTGGTTTAGGCATCAAATTACGATCCTATGGAACATAGACAGCACATTGTAGATAATGTATTGCGTTTAATTTAATTCATATGTAGAACTAGTTGTAAACACATGATGTTGTTAATTTACTTTAAGAGGACAGGAAAAACAGGAGAGATCAAATTGATTAAATTTTGATTCTTGCTAACCAACAATGTTTTTAAAATTCTTGAGGGTTACAAGAAAAAGCATGGGAGAGATTGACTCAATTTTAATTTATGATTATGTGATGCAGATAGGTAATGCAGTGATCAATGATGAAACCGACAATAAAGGAATGTATGAATATTTTGCAAGTCATGCATTGGCGTCTTATGAAACCGTGGATCAGATCTTGAAATCATGTGACTTCTCACCAAATGGCATCAATTACGAAACCAAGAAGTGCCAAGACTCTAACAAAAAGTGATGCCGAAATGGGTGACATTAACATTACAACATATATGCTCCCTTATGCCACAATCCCAACATCACTGCCAAACCCAGGAGAGCTACGGTAAGTTTTTAATATCAACATGTTTCTAGTTTAGTTTGAATTAGGAATTGTTGTGTTGTAAATCAAAATATCTAAAATTTGGATATTGGGGTTAGTTTATTTAAACTTTTAAAACTTGAAATTATTCTTCGTTTACTTAACTAAATGAATAAGGTTGTAATAAACTTACTATTATTGAAAAACTAAAAAGTGCAATAGTGACGAACTAGAATTTTTATTTGTTAATTTTTTTCTATTTAAATTAGAGTATTTTGGGGGAAAAAAACACACTTCAATATTGGACTATGATTCACAGGTTTAAGTAAATAATAACTATTCATTTTTGTTCAAGGATTCCTTAATTATGTAATTGCTTAACTAACCCATTAATAGCTCTTTATTGTAGAGTATAAGAGTGAATGAATTGTAATAAGAGTATACTGTGGTAGAACTGTTATTACAATGAAAACAACTGTTAGTGTTTTTATCTAGTGTCGGTAATAACAGCAATATTGTCGGAATATTAGCCCTTGGAGTTTGAAAAGTTTATTCACTAAATTGTATATTGAAGTTGGTGCAGTAGATGTATTGTTATTTTAAAATTTTATGCTTTTGCAATTAAGTATAATTTTCTTATATATCGTTATATTAATTAGTGCTAATATTAATGTTAATTAACGTAAGTGATGTCTTGGTGAAATTAATATAAACAGATAATGGAAATGGACCCATGCAACGAATACCATGTGTATGCATACATGAACAGGCCAGAAGTTCAAACAGCCATGCATGCTAACGTGACCAAATTGCCCTACGACTGGGAACCTTGCAGCAAGGTTATAGAGGATGGACAGACAGCCCTTCCACCATCATTCCACTTCTCCAAGAATTCATGGCCAATGGTCTTAAGGTTTGGGTCTTTAGGTAATTAAGCATCCTCCATATATTATTTATTTTATGAATGTAGAATGGACCCTTTTTTTTTTTCCTTTGTCTATTTGTTTTTATTTACAACAATAGAAGTGTTAATGGGTTGTTGGAGACATGCAAAAAAATTATACATTTTTTCGGGCCTGTTAAGTTCGTCTTATTCTGATCGTTTTAATATCTTATTTTTATTATTTTCAAATAGATTATTTGCCAAGAAACAAATACAGACAAAAAACTGATATTTTTATATATAAATAAATATAATAGACCAGTTGTAGATCAGATATGGATAAGATATGAATAAAATACATATATCATGCAAATTAAATAAAAATAAGATATAAATGAAAATCAACCAATTTAAATAAATCCTTCATGTCCTTGCTAGCTATTTCATGAAATTGTAACCGGTCTATGAAAATGAGAAATACATTATTCATTTACATGTTAAATAACATGGTATTTAAAATATATAGGATACTATATCGATCTCCAGAGAATCATAAATATATAGAAATGATATAATTATGGTGTTAACGGACTTACTGTTTGACTTGCAGTGGGGATACCGATGGACGAGTGCCAGTTACTTCCACCATTTATTCGCTAAGGACAATGAACATGACAGTAAAAACTCAATGGCATCCTTGGTACCTTGATGGAGAGGTATTCTTTATTATTATATGTTTAAACTTTAGTAAATGGTAGCCCCATTACATTTTGGAATTAATGATATCTAAGATGACCCATTCAAATCTTCATAATAAATTTTTTTATTATCACTTTATAAGGCCATGTATATTTGGATTTTACTTGAGGGAGACGGTGGATTGAAGTGCGACTTTCAAAGTCTGGCTTCGAAGAAACCATAAACATTATTAAATACTTGAAGAAAGATTAGATAATCTTTCTAAAACTTGCCCCTTTATGTACCTACTATTATAATTTAGAGCAATCGAAAAAGAAAAAAAAATTCCATGATAAAATGGAAAGTTAGAATGTGATAAGTATCATCCAATGTTTTATAGGATAAATTATGCTGGTATCAATGTTTAAGAGTAAATTCATTTAAATATTAATGTTTGGATTAGTTTTCAATAAAGTTTTTTTATTTTCGCTAATAGTCAAATATTGATATCTTAAATGAATTTATCTCCAAAGGTTTATTCATCTTTTTAACTACTCGAAACATTAATATCTTAAATTAATTTATCTCAAAAGTAGATATATTTCTATGTAATTTATCCATATTTTATATATATAAACAAAACTGCATAAGCTATAGAAAGTTGTGTTTTTATGTTTGTATCTTACGTTCCAATTCTATAGACCCAACAATTTTATATAAAATCGCTAGTTTGACAATCTTGATTGCAGGTTTTAGATATATATTAGTGAATGGGATTAAATTAATATTAATATTGGTGAAGATGTCCTTTGGTTGAAAAAAAAATGCAAATTCTTTGTAATTATATACGGATTTTTTTTTCAATTTAAATTTTTTTCTATATTTTAAAGAGTAAACACATAATTAATAGTAGCACGATTAAAATCTTCTCTTTTTCCCCTTTCTAGGTTGGTGGGTACACTCAGGTGTTCCAGGGAGACTTGACCTTTGCAACAGTAAGAAATGCAGGACATCAAGTGCCAAGTTACCAGCCCAGGAGAGCACTTTCATTGATCCATCACTTCCTCAATGGCACAGGGCTTCCAGACACGAAGCCTATTAAATTCTAAGTGTCTTTAACTTGTAGGGTTATTATTTAATATCACAATGTAAAATTTTAGGCTGATTTTGGTTAATAAGCTGTGTGTAAATACCCTGGCGAAGCTAAAAAAGAAAAGCTGTGTATGAATAAGGGGACCTTCGGTTTAATCTTAACCTAGCTCTCATGTGTAAATACGGTCAATTGAATGTCTTCTAGATTGATGATTCTTTGTTTCATGAATAATAAAATGTAACTATGTATCTTCTTTTCGAATATTAAAATATCGTTAATAAATTGATATTTCTAATTCAATTGGACCAATTCATGCTCACAGTTTCCTCATTGTACTTTATTGTCTTTCCGATACGTAGTCAAGAGGTAGGCAACCTATTTGATACAATCAACACATGATTTTTGTGCTTTGCTATCAAATTCAATTTAGACTAACTTTTCATACAGGTGTAACTCTAGTACCTGTAACAATTCATCAAGAATAACGTAGAACTAAGCTTACTATATTGGGGGAAGGGATTCAGATTTAGTATAATCCAATTGGGACACTAGAGTTAATACCGTTCATTGGCCACCTCATGTTTGGTTTACAAGCTAATTTCTAAGAATAATAATTTTTTTTTCATTCTTATTCCGATTTTAGCATTCTATAGATTGTTAGATCATTAATTTAGAAATTGTTCAAATATCCCAAGATTAAAAATTATGAGACATGTCGAATTAAGGAAATAACAAATATAGCCATATTATTATTTCAACTATTACTAGTAATCAAATGTTAATAATATCAATATTATATAAAACCCTAAACTTAAGGTCGTTATAGCCCATCATATGTCTATTTTTAATATAAGAACCTACTCGAAACCGCATTTAATACTCATTGTTACCCTCAATACAAATTCATCAACTAACTTAACTCAAGTCAACATTCACAAATTAGATTATTCCACATAAATCCATAAAAGTAACCACAATCCTCGACATCATTGGTACCTGATGCCTCATAGAGCCATCTAGCAAAACTAATAAAACAAATCACTAGCTTCAATTGAGTTGATATCCTCCCATAACAAACTAACATTTGTATATATATATATATATATATATATATATACATATAAATCCAAACCATTGTCATAAATAAAAAAAGTTCTTATCTCCAAGGAGTTAAGCTAATGTAATTATCTGTTGTATAGTCATCTCTATTAGTATCATCCCCATAGTCTACTACTACATTGTAACCAAAAAGATCAAACATGGTAAGACTTTCACAGAAAAGGATTAAAAGAATGAGCCACAGCCTAGTACAGTACTACCACAAGTAGGGGTATGCAAAAAAACCAATAAAATTGAAAAACCGAATTGAAACTAGAAAACCAATTAAAAAATGATAAACTGGTCCATCAATTTCGGCTTAGGCTTAGACTTTTTAATATTTTCAGTTTCGATTTATAATCACAAGAAATTAATGGTTTCGGTTGACTGATTTGATATTCATAAATATATATAATATTTGTGTAATATTGCTATTGATTTTTAAACCTTATGAATTAGTATTAGACTTATATTCTTGATTTTTTTTGTTTTATAGTTATTTATTTTGTGATTTGAAACGCTTTAATGTCATTGTGTTGTTTGACTTGTTAATTTGCAAGTTCTTAATGTAATTTTTTATGGTTACAAAATATGGTTAACCAAAAGTTTTAATTAACCATTGTATTCAATGGTTTTTACTAAAAAGAAAAAAATTACTAAAAAAATGATTAATTGTTAAGATAGTAAACCATTAATAATGAACCTATTTCAGGTTAAGATATTAAAAAACTAATCATTACGATTCGGTTCAAAAAATAAGGTTATGGATCAGTTAACCAAACCGTGAATATCTCTAACCAAAAGTATTGAGTGCATGAACAAGCAATAATTCATTCACATGCAAACATATATTTAATAAATCAGTTATTAACTAACTTTGTTTTTAAGTCCATCAGACAACATGGGGACAACATAGTGTTCTAACACCATACTTATATATGATACATACATGTACAATGTTAGGTACTTTCCAACATTCACAAGTCTAAAGTAAGGATCTACTGGTAATTATTTCCAAGTATGACTCCACATAAGGATAGTGCCACACAAGGATTATTGAGGTGTTGCATTGACATTATCTGTAATCCTGGTCCACCAACCACTGCCAAGCACACACAATGAATAATCTTATAACCAGATTTTCTATTAGTCAAATTAATAATCTATCCTAACAAGCAGACCATCAAATAAGGTAATATACGTATCTAGAAAATCGTTCCATTCTTAATATTAGAATCCTCTAACCTAAATTAGATAATAATCAAATTATTCAGAATCTTTTATTTAGTTCTAACATTTTTATTATCTACACTTTCATTGTTTTCACCCCTTTTCCCTAGTATGATTTAGGTTTTAAGATATTAGGATATACTTTAATTCTAGATGAAGAAATTAAATTGATTCCAATTCCTCTTAAGAAAGAATTTGATGATGTTACAATGTGCACGGTGCTACTCAAACAAATCAAACAGTTTTCGAAAGGTGCATAAGTACTGCATGGGTTGTGCACTTGGTCATGCATTTCTAGAAAATTATTCTAAGTTACATACTAGTACATGGTTTGATGCATGAGTTCATGTGTAGGTCATGCACTTCTAAGGTCCTTATTTCATTAAGATATAGAGGGATACAAGACCCAAGGCATGGGCTTGTGCAGGGGTCATGTACTTCTAGAATTACTTTAGTCAAAAGTCCTATGCCTTCTTAAGGGTTATACAACCTATGCATAGTTTTGCCCTTAGTGTCAGTTGTTTTAGAGAATGTCACTCATCCTAGGACTGCTCTCTATTGAGAACGCTTTATTTTAGAGTTCTAATTACTAATTATTAATGAAATTATCACTAAAATAATCATTAAGAAGCTAGGATTTGAGCGATCTCATCGTATTGAAGCCTTAGGGGTTTCAGGTGGGATTCAGATCTTATGGAGAAAAGAGTTTGATGTTATTATCTTGAGAACTTATTTGTTCATATGAGAATTAGTATAGCTACTGATAGAACTCTTCTTTTTATTAGAGTGTATGGTAGTCCAAATTTAATGATTCGTTAGTAGTTGTGGGATGAATTGGATAAGGTAGCATTAAATTCGGCTGAACCTTATCTTATTACTGGAGACTTTAATTCCCTTTTGAGATCAAATGATAATATAGGAGGTTCAAGTCCTGTTGTGGTATGTAAAAGGAATAAAGAATGGCTAGAGAGAATGGGGTTGCTTGAAGTTCCTTATGTAAGGCAAAATTCACGTGGTCTAGAGGTACGTGTTATGAAAGTTTAGATAGAGCCTTTGTGAGTAGAAAGTGGTTTGAGTCTTTTATTCCATTGAAAGTTAATCATCAATCAAAAGTATACTCTGACCACTACACTCTTCTTTTGAATGTTGAATGCTTTGCTATTGTTGGTAATAGGAAGAAGCGTTTCAAATATTTAACTGCTTGGGAATCTCATCCTCAGTAGCCAGATTTTGTGAGATCTAGTTGGAGGAATGATTTTTCGATTCATGAGTCTATTCTGATTTTTCTTCTCTAGCATATAGATGGAATAAGATTCTTTTGGAAACATATTTTAAAGGAAAAGAAGACTATTAGCTTGGATAGTAAGAATACAAAAAGCTCTCGAAACACATACTACCAAAAATCTACGAGAGTTAGATATTTCACTTCATGAGGAACTTGAACATGTTCTGACTCAAGAAGAACTTCTTTGGCAGCAAAGGGCAAATATGGACTAGATTGTTTTTTAGGGACAAAAATACTTCCTTTTTCCATGTCAAGGTCAATTCAAAGGCAAAGAAGAGGTATGTGTCTAGCCTTTATCTTCCAAATGGAGTATGGTGTGAGGATCATAAGGTGCTAAAGAATGAAGCTGTATGGTTCTTTAAAAATGTTTATAATGGAGATTCTTCTAATGGCCTTCCATATCATATATATGGCTTATTTCTGATCCTTTATGATGAAATATTAACTATTTTGGGAAAGGAAGTATCTACTGATGAAATTATAGTTGCTTTATTTGATATGCCACCTTTAAAAGCTCCAGGTGTTGATGGGGTTACTGCTCTTTTCTATTAAAAACATTGGGATATAGTTAGTATGTTTATTTGCATATGGTGAAGAAGACCTTTGATTATGGGATTGTTGATAATAAAATTAATCAATCGTTGATTACTCTCATTCCAAAGGTGGCTCAACCAGAAAATTTTAGTTAGTTTCGACCGATTAGTTTGTGTACAGCAAACTATAAGATCATAACCAAAGTGGCAGCAAATAGATTAAAGTTAGTGATGCCTGTGCTTATTAATCATACTCAAATAAGTTTTGTGGTTGGAAGACACATCACTAAAATATCATAGTGACCCAAAACTCTTACATTCCATGTGTCACGCCCCGAAGGGTATCCTAAACATGGAAGTCCACCGTACACAATATTAAAGCCTAAGCATAACCACCTCAGTCACGCGAAGGCTTCCATACTATGTACAAGGCATCTAACATATGGAGGAGACTCATTGAAGTAATACATTTTACGTTGATATAACTTGAGTAACAATGTAAAGGAATTTCAATTCACTATACTCCAAATACAAAACATTACACTTCCATTACAGTTCATCAAAATATTTCATTATATAAAACTATTACAAGGCAAATAATAAAACTTAGCTAATAACTTCAAGCATTCTCATTTCTTGTCGGAATCCAAAGTCATTCTCGGCTCCAACTATCTCGGTCCTCCTTAGCATTCTTGAAATAACTTGTTCATTCAAACATCTATTGAGGTATAAGCTACACTAGCTTAGTGAGAATTCCCTTAATTCCATACCATAACAAGCAAGTAATAATCAATCATATGCTATGCATGAACAAACGCATGAGCAAATAATTATGTATGGGTATCCGAAACCCACACACAGAACGGATTTACGCCCTTTGTATCTTGGGTTAGGGATGGTATTGAAGTCTACACGACCGCTGCTGGTCCCCAAGCCCTCGGCTCATAGCACTCGACTCGGCTAGGCTTACACATGGAATGCATCCCTGGTGAGTCTTAGTTCCCTATGAATGAGCTCAGATACCGGGTCTCATTATCCAAACGAGTCATTGGACCATACCGATTGACTTGCGTAGGAATAGCACGCTACCAAATGCAATATGTTCGATGCGATGCATGACCAATTTAATTTTTTCTTAGGTCAAAATATTCATACATTCTTTAGAGTGATCAACCAATATCATACATATAACAGAAAAAATATGAACAGTGCAGTTATCCAATCAAATCGTGGTTTCGATATGCTTTAGTACTCTTTGGCATACATTTATCACAGTCTCATCATATATCCCATCCCCATTCATATCGATTTTTATCTTGTTCCTATACTTCTAATGCAACTAGCTATAAGCACAAAAAAGGTAACAAAATAAGGAGAAAACTCACTCGGCCATTGGATCACTGGTTTTTTGGTAAAAGTAATTCGGTGGTAGGGAATCGTCAATTTTGGGATCACCTAAAAAGGATGAAATACTCTAATAAGTATTTCAACTCAAACTAATCCAAACGATCTTATACAAACTATCAAATTCGCAATTCTCATCCTAAGCAGAAATTCCAACTTAAAACAGCCATAACTTGGTCATTTTAACTCGAAATTTCACAAATTATATATCAATTTCTATTTACTTCGAAAGATCTATTTATTTCTAATATTATATTTAATTTTTGAAAACTTTGAAGCTTCGAAAAGGTTGGATCAGATTAGGACAGTGGCAATTTTCAATTCCGAAAAATAGTTTTGTAAATGTTTGAAATGTTCCTACTATATAGATTAGCTACACATGCAATATGAATGATTTCCTAACATGAATGGCATGTGATGAGTTTAATGTATGCATGATCTTGATGATTTTTGGTAAAAGAAAACTTTAGAACTCTTTATTTTGCAAGACTTCAACAATAACTACTTTTTGAAAAATCTAGTTTTCTAACTTTGATCATTTCCATTTGTTTTAGATTTATTTCATAAGAAAATATAATTATCTTTGCTAAAATTGAGTCTTCATTATATCTATTACTTATGATCTTCATTTCTACATAAAAATTTCCATTTTACACTTTGTAAACATTTTTTAAGTAGGGTTGATTCCAAAATCCGAATTTTGTAAAAATTAGTTTTTGAGTGATTCCTTTAAGTAAAAATCATTTGATATTTAGAAAGTTAGGGCTCAACCATACATATCCACTAAGGACTTCATTTTTTTCATAAAAATTTGCATTTTACACCGTACAAATATGTTTTCAAATAGGATTTACTAAAAAATCCGAATTTTAGAAAATCTACTTTTTGAATGATTTCTTTGGAAAAAACTTGTTTAATGCATTAAAATTTAAGACTTTATGGTATCTATTACTTAAGGACTCCATTCATTACATAAAACTTTCATTTTGAGCTTGGATAATAGGTGTTCTTATGGCCTTCATTCAAAATTACGAATTTCACAAATTGACTACTAACTCAAAATTTCCCATCTTGATTCTATTTCTTGTTTTATACATTAATCTCAAAAATCATTTCAACTTATAAAAATCACTACTTAATGATATCTATGACCTAAACTCTTCATTTTTCATATAAAACACAGTTTTGAAGTTGATAAATGGGTTTTCAAAATTGGTCTTGGTTGAGATCCAAATTTACCAAATTTATTTTGGACATATCTTTCGATAAAATCTATCTAAACTTATGAAAATCTATTCCTTACATATCATATCTTAAGAGCCTTTCATATCTTGAATAAAAACTTCATTTTTGAGTTGGAAAACATGTTTTTAAACTAGGCCTTGGCCAAAATCCAAAAATAGAACTTTGTTTTGAAAATTAATCTTTGAAAATCACATTTGATTCTTGTAAAAATAAGTCTTGATAATATACATACATTAAGCCTTCCTTATCTTAAGTAAAAATTACATTTTGACACTTGAAAAGTGGTTTTTAAATAGGGGTCTTGTAAACCCCCAAAATTTCGGAATCGGTTTAGCATAAAACCCTAAACCGGAAGTCAAACAGAATCCTAAAGGTCAACAAAACCCTAGTTTACCGTAACTGATTAAATCTGGCATTGCCATTTTCTTTGGCTCTAGAAAACGAAGTTGGGATAATTAGCTAGAATAGTTCGTAATAACCATAGGTTTTATAAAAATATCAGTTTCGTGAATTTCGGGTGTCCTTTGAACCCGATCGGACACGGTTCTCGAAAAGTGTGTCTGAGAGCTCGAGATAGGAAGAATATTCCAAATACACCGTTAGACTTGTAAAAATATCAGTTTCGTAATTTTTCAGTGAGTAAAAATAACAGATATCGCAATTATACGAGTATTTTCTTACTACCGGTACTTTATTGGTCATATCTATCTTACATTACACTATTCATTACTATTCTACACTATTCTTTTATCTGTACTTTTTCTTACACCTATTCTTACACACTACATAACCTATAATCTTTGCTTTTTACCTTTCCCATAACTTTATTTCACATCTACCTTACACATTACATCTTTCATTTATTAAAAAGTCAAAAAAATAAATCACCTCCCCCTCCCATGGTACATGGCCGGCGCTCCCCCTCTCACAATCCCCTCAATTTTGTTTCAATTTTCTTTTATTTTAATCACACAAAAATCCCTCCACATTTTCCTATAAATACCCCTTCCTCTTTCACTTCTTTCACACATTCACTACCCACAAATTCTTACAAAAACTCCCAAAATCTTCAATCAAAACTCTCTCAAAATACCATTCCAACACTCTCCAAAATAATTCCACAATCACTTTACCAACAAACCAAACCCATAACCACATAATCATACCAAAGTTTCTTTAGGTAACCACTTCATATTTCTTTCTCTTCTTCATGTCATGTAACTTTACATGAACATAGTTGGGTTTCCAAAGACTACATTATGGAAACTACATTATGCTCATGTATTGTTCTTGTTCATGCCAATCCATTTATGTTTATTTGTTTTATTATTGTTAAAATATTAATATATATAATAATACATATTCTTTAGAGCATACAGCTCACTTGCAATTTATTTATTTCATGCAAGTAATTTATTTATTTTTTCCATTGTAATTATTATTTATTCCTGTTAAATTAAGACTAGTCTCTATCTTAGACTTGATATAAAAATGGTTCTTTTTATAAAAAAGATAAACAAGATGAATGGCTAAGGAATTTTCAAATAAAGACTTTACAAACAAATAGCAAAGAAATCAAAGGTTGAAAACAAAAATAAAGTTATTTCTTTTCAAGTTACAAGAAGAAACTACTTTACTATAAAAAGGTTTCTTAAGTCATATATTGATCCACTTTGTTTTTATCAAAAAATAAATTTTCATGCATGGATGATTCTATGAAAAACATAAGACATAAGGAAAGAATGAGAATTTTCAATGAAGATTTTGTAAACAAATAGACAAAGGAAATTTTACAAGAAAAATAAATAGGAGAATAGTGTATTTTCTAAAATAGTAAAACTTAGAAATAGAAAATTTATTTCCAAAAAGTTACTTAGAAAAAAATAATAAAACCAACGTAAAGCCTTTTTAGAAAACAAAAGGAAACAAGGTATTCATTTCTACAAAAACAATTTTGAAAACTATATTTTTCCAACATTGTTTTACTCAAGGAAAATAATTAGACAACCGAACACTTGGCATGCTTAATATGATTTACATAGTTATAAAAAGAGAATTTTTCAACTATATAGATAACTAATATTTATCAAACAAAGTTTTGATTTCTTGAACCAAAGTTGTTTATACTTGGAAATCCGTGATGAATTTTTCGCCACTGTTTCGAGCCTATATGACTTTGTTTGATGAAATAATTTTAGAAATGGTAGATCTTTTCGAGTAGGTGAAATCGTATATTATATGCGCAATTCCGAGTTAAAATGACTAAGTTATGGCCATTTTAAGTTGGAACATCCTTATATACGAACTTTAACGTTCTTTTGACATTGTTTTGTCAAATTTCAAGAAAATCATCAAGAAATACTTATTATGGGTATTTTCTTTGGCTAGGTAAACCCGATGAAGGATTCCTAAACCCAGAAGGATTCCTTTACCCCGAGGATTATTACGATTAATGGAGTGTGAACGACTCATCCGCTTAGAGGAATAGTCGGCATGGCATCGTGAGTTTATTTCCATTAAATGCTATACTTGTTGTGCTTGTAAATTAGTTGCATTAGGGTTAAAAAAAGATAAACCGATATGTATGTCAAATAATTCCTTGAAAGAATTATTAAGAATATCGAAGCCGGAATTGTTTTAAATGATTGTTTTAGTATATTAATGATTTGTATGAAATTCCTTGATCGCCTTAAATTTAAAAATAATTATACTATGACTTTATAAATAAATGAATTCATGCATACCACGAAGTGAGTCACATTGCATTTTGGGTTATTATCCTTGGGTGAGAAGGATAGTAAGCTCATGTCGAAAGCAACACTTGGCGGGAGATCCGAAAGCGATTGCTTGGCTGCTTAATGGAAAATGCTTCGTGGAAGATCCGAAAACAAGTTCAATCAAGTAGATTCGGAATGCTTGGCGATGAGTGCTCGCGAGCATGAAAACTTTTTAACTAAAACTACTTGAATTGAGGTTATGTATCACCAAACCCCGAATGGAGGGCGCAAATCCATTCAACATATAGTTTCCGGAAAACTATATGCTTGTTTGCCCACGTGTTTGTTGCATTACATTTGTTTGATTAATCAACTTGTTTGAATCTTGTTACAAGAAGTTATTTATGGAAATAGTTTTCACTAAGCCTTTAGCTTATACCCCAATAGATATCTTTTGCAGTTTCCCTACCTATGGTTAAGGCCACGTGGACCCTGCGGGCAGGTAATTTCTTTTTGGGTAATAGAAATTTAGATAAAGTATAGCATTAGTAATGATGTATAAATACTTATGTAATAGATTAGTGATCAAGGGGATATGTCCCTAAGTTTGTAAAGTCATTAATTTGAATGAATGATTATTATGAGTCCTTTTTTCTTAAATGTGTTATTCATATCTTCTTAAACTTCATAATTCATATATGGTCATCTAAAGTTGTGAAAGTACGCCTTACACTTAATATAAAAGCTTTTGGGATGGCTAAGGTTGTCATCCTTAAGCTTTAATATTGAGTGTAGTGGACTGTCACGTTTAGGGTACCCTTTAGGGCGTGACAGTTTAAGTTGGTATCAGAGCATGGTTTAAGAACCTAGGAGTCATAATTATAGAATTGGACTTAAGAAGAATTGACTAAGAATAGAGTAAGAAAGACTTAGATAGAATAGAATGGGTAGAATAAGTTTTTCTAATCTCTTTCCTTTACGTAGATCACCATAGATGAGGCCCGTCTTCAAGCCAAGAACTTCCGGAAAGGACCTTTCGAAAAACCAGAGAATTATCGAATGAGACTTAGAGTTTTATGTGAGGAGTTTGCTCTAGTAGGACAACCTAAGACCGTTCGGAGATGTTCCAAATCTAGAAGAGGGAATGATGCAAACCGAATGGAAAGGAGTGTTACGGACTATTCACAACTGCCCCATAGGAAAAAGGATGACTGAGTTGGAGGTAATATATGCTGTAGAACGGATCATTGCCATCGCGAACCACCGACCAATGCTCAAGGAAGCAACTTTCGTCCTTAGAGAGGAAGGAGGTTGAACTTCTATGGATTTTCAAACTTGGACCAAGATGGACCAATGTTTGTTTACGCCCATGATGATCTGATGGATCACCTTGAATGGATGAGGGATGACCTCAACGATATTTTCCATTGGCATGGAGTATATCAGGGAATGCTACGACCCCCAACTGAAGTATCCACCGAGCCGCCTGCTTTCACAGGAATCCAGCTGAGGAGGAACGAGGCTTTACGTCTGCGAGAAGATGGATCAGTAATAAGAACGAACCAATGCAAGAAGTGAGAGATAGTTCAGATGATGAACCCGATGAGGACCCAGAGGAAAATCAAGAAGAAAGACGGCAAGAGATAAGGGATCAAGCCGCTGTAGGAGTCGAGGAACCTTGGACTAGTGATGAGTTAAGAATCATGTGCTACCTAGAAGGACGACATACTGGGAGGACAAGGAACAGACTCATGATGGATACGGAAAATGCTCCAACAAACGAAAACAACAGTATGGAGACTGAAGGAACAATCACTTGGAAACCATTGATGAGATAGCACCAATGATGACGGATGAGGAACTGATTGACTATTACGAAAAAGCATTCGAAAAGGAACGGAAGAGAAGGAAACGCTTCGACCAAATCATGAGGAGTTTGAACCAGGATCATCCAGCAGCAATCCGGGAGATGCACCCGAAGAATGAAGAAAGGAGGGAAGGAAAACGGAGCATATCCCTGGAAATCCAGCTTAGATTTTGTAACCATAGACAAGATCCGTGATCTTAGTCTATCTTTTAGTTTTCGGAACAATGTTTGCTATTTTCTATGTATTTTCTATTTCGTGATTTGTCTTATTTCTAATTTCGTGTATGAACTCTATTTCTATGATGATGCTTTAAGTTTGATTTTAGAATTTTTTCTTGATTTAAATTTTATTAGCTAGTATGCATATTTAAGCTTCCGTTATACCCACCAATTTCCGGCAAAAATTTAACTAAGTTATCAAAACTTTATAAAACCTAACTTAGGAAAGTTTTAAACAGCCGAAATAGAAGTAGACGAAGAGAGGAACAAAGCGCCTCTAATCAACCGGACGTGGAAGCGAATCAACCTGCTGTTCAAGGATCCGCCACACCTCAGATGGACTTACACGCCACGTTAGGACACCTAACCCACATGTTAGAAGAAATTAGGCAAAACATGCCAGCACAAGCACCTGTACCAGAGACAACACCAGCAACAGCATCAGCAACGGCCCCAGTGTCTATACCAACCCCACCACCATAACAAGCTTCAACAGAGGCATCTGTGCATAAGAACATGCATAGCCAAAGTGCACCCCTACCTCCACCCCTACTGCCAAAGCCATATAAAAGCATGTTGCCTGATTTCATCAAAAGCAACCGCTACTTTGAGGGAGCTTATGATAAGCCAGAGGAGGCCGAAGATTAGTTATCTCAAATTGAGATGTCTTTTGATGCCTATGAAGTTCCGCCCCACCTGCAAATCAAGTATGGAACGTTCATGCTTCATCTAAACGCTAGGATATGGTGGGAGTCAAGGAAAAGAGATCTAATGACTCCAATCACTTGGGAAATATTTAGGCATGAGTTTTTGGAGAATTATTTCCCAGGAATTTTACGAGTAAGATATAGTGCGGACTTCTTGCAGATCGCTCAAAAGGGGAGAACAATCGAGCAATATGAAACCGAATTCATAGATTGTTGCAATATGCCCCTGATTCCTATAAGTACAGTGAGGAGTTAAAAAGACAAGTCTTTATAGGAGGATTGGATGAAGATCTGAGAATAAGGTTGGAAGAATTTGATATAAGAAATTTTCGAGAATTGGTGGAAAGAGCTCAGATCGTGGAAGGAGCGAGGAAAAGAAGAAGAGGGAACCCCGATTGTTGAAAAGAAGTTTTATGTGGGATCCAGTTACATGCCTCCACTAAAGAAATTCAAGATCCCCAACAACTACAATAACAATAGTGGAAGGTTCACACCAAAGGACGTTAAGTGTTGGAAATGCAATGGAGCACATTACCCGAAGAAGTGCCCCCAGTTATTTGGAAAGTGTTTCTTCTGTGGAAATGCAAACCATAAGATATCAAGATGCCCAAACAAAGGAGTCAATACTTACCATATCTGCAATCAAAAAGGGCATTTCGCCAACAACTATCCACAAGGAAGGAATATTTTGTCAAGATCGTCAGAAGGAGTTGTTCCTATAAGGATTGAGAAAGGAAATGGAAGTGGAAGTGAAAGCAGACCAAGATCTACTGCTTCGGAAATTCGAATCTACAATTTGGAGGGACGGTGGATAAGTGAAGAAGTAAACAAAGGGAATGGAAACTTAGCTGCATTGGAGTACATTAGAGGCTATAACAGCGACGTGGGAACCAGTAAGTCTCCAACCCTCTTTTGTTGTTGTCATTCCTTTATTTCAAGCAACACAAGAAGTTCAAAGTTTTTCTTTATATGGATAAATAAGAGAATAGGTGTAATAAATCCCCTATCAAGTACGTAAGAGGCTCTCAGAATGTTTTGCTCCTTTGGACCCCAAAGCAACACATACTATCATCACACCTAGTTAGACAAGAGGATAAGACTACTAATAACAAACAGTCGACCTAGTTTTAAGATCTAAAATCCCCACACAAAAGGAAGATGAGACCCAAGAAAATGTTGATCGATCATTCAATAATGACATAAGGACATACAGTTGTTCATTACTAATGGAGTTAGGAAATCCATGGGATAAGATGTATACCTCTCAAGTAGGATCCCAATAAAAAGTCATAAGGAGAACATAGGACTTATAAACCAATAAGACGAAAAGATAATATTGGTAAAGGACTTGCTATCACAAGAAAAGGAGAGACACATTCTTTCAGGTTGATAAAGGAGAATGGATAACTATCTCAAAAGAAACAAAGAGGAAACCGACCTTTGGAGACATTCATGATTCTCAATAGAAGTTTTAAGAAAAACTCCAAATAAATGATCCATATTACATCCAAAGAGAAAGACTAACTTGGTAACTAGACTAATAACCTATAAAGAAGTCGAGGAAACAACAACAAGAAACTCTAGACCAAGACCTGATGCAATGAAGCATACCACCACGAAATATACCCGTTCAGCTTATAATGGAAGAAAAAGGATAAACCCCTAAGCCAACGCGAAGGAACAAAGTGAAAATCTTTTAACCAATTAAGGAGCAAACACGTTTTCTCAAGATACTACCAGCAAAGGATCAAATCGAAAATGAAGGACCCTCGAACTCTTTATGGACCCATAAGTTTTAGTAACTCTTTTTGGACTCAAACCAAGAATATAAGACCCTGTTGCATAAGTTGATAATTGACAAAAATCGTGGTATAGTCTAAAAGAGGGATAATCAAGGAATGTAATCATAAGTATGGGAAGTTAATAGAAAGGAATTGAGAATTTAAGACAAGGCCTAAAGGAGGAAACAGTCAATAGGATATCAAAGCCAATTGCGTAAAACGAATAAAAGAGCTTAAAGGAGAAGATACGAAGGATAAATAGGAAATATAAAAAGGAAGGTGTATTGTAGGGAATTAAAAAGACGATTTAGCATAATTAAAGGACAAGGAAGTCAGTAAGAAGGAACTACGAATACAATTCATAATTTGAAGAACTCCGATATACCAAAGTTGAGGGACATTAGAGGAAATGAAGTATTTATAAAGAAGTAAAAAACGAAAGGACGAAAGGATCTATAAGGACGAAATAATATCGGGAACCTCCTGGAGATTTTGGATTGATAGCAGAAGGCAAGAACAAGTATAGTATAAGCTGATTGACTGACAAGAATGGATCGTTTCATAGTCGGATAGTATAACGCTCTCTATGTATAGCCTGACAAAGCCTTATAAAGGAAGATGGTATGAAAGCAAAGAGTCTAGTCGGAGACATGCCAAAACCAGGGCAGGAGAATGGGACAATGAAGAAGAACTAATAGTGAGTTTTGGAGAAAAAGAAACCCCTGATACGTAAACAACAATCAGGAAGAACAATTCATGATCTCGAGGGAACAATCAGGAATGACTCATGAAATGAGAAAGGCACAAGATAAACAAAAGAAATAAGATTGGTTGGAAAAGAAGAACCTTAGAAATTTCAAGATGGAAAATCATGTGCGTTTAAGGGTAGGAAGTAATTACCATATGATCTTTTGAGGAGTGATAAGCAAGAAGGAAGTCTAGATTATTATATAAACATATTGGAGACATGTGACAAATCCCCATTTAACAAATGGTTAGGGAATCGAGTTACGAAGATAACAGTTAATGTTTTTGAAGGAGAACTTTCCTTATGAGGAATACCCAATACAGACTTTCGTCCTGAAGAATTCAAAAGATAAAGAAATGAGGAAATCGGTTAAGAAGAATCTTTTTCAAATAACCTGAGGAGATACGAATGAAGCACAACCCAAGTATTCAAGTTTGGTTGAAACCGCAATTAGGAATTTCTAAGTTTTGAGGACAAAACTTTCTTTAAGGGGGGTAGTTTGTAAACCCCCAAATTTTCGGAATCGGTTTAGCATAAAACCCTAAACCGGAAGTCAAACGGAACCCTAAAGGTCAACAAAACCCTAGTTTACTGTAACTGATTAAATCCGGCATTGCCGTTTTCTTTGGCTCTAGAAAACGAAGTTGGGATAATTAGCTAGAATAGTTCGTAATAACCATAGGTTTTATAAAAATATCAGTTTCACGAATTTCGGGTGTCCTTTGAACCCGATCGGACACGGTTCTCGAAAAGCGTGTCCGAGAGCTCGGGATAGGAAAAATATTCCGAATACACCATTAGACTCGTAAAAAATAAGTTTTCCAAAAATATCAGTTTCGTAATTTTTCGGTGAGTAAAAACAATAGATATCGCAATTATACGCGTATTTTCTTACTACCGGTACTTTATTAGTCATATCTATCTTACATTATACTATTCATTACTATTCTACACTATTCTTTTATCTGTACTTTTTCTTACACCTATTCTTACACACTACATAACCTATAATCCTTACTTTTTACCTTTCCCATAACTTTATTTCACATCTACCTTACACATTACATCTTTCATTTATCAAAAAGTCAAAAAAATAAATCACTCCCCTCCATGGTACATGGCCGGCGCCCCCCTCTCACAATCCCTCAATTTTTTTCAATTTTTCTTTTATTTTAATCACACAAAAATCCCTCCACATTTTCCTATAAATACCCCCTCCTCTTTCACTTCTTTCACACATTCACTACCCACAAATTCTTACAAAAACTCTCCCAAAATCTCCTCTCAAAACTCTCTCAAAATACCATTCCAACACTCTCTCAAAATAATTCACAACCACTTTTACCAACAAACCAAAACCCATAACCACATAATCATACCAAAGTCTTCTTTAGGTAACCACTTCATATTTCTTTCTTCTTCTTCATGTCATGTAACTTTACATGACCATAGTGTGAGTTTGCAAAGACTACAAGTTATGGAAACTACATTATGTTCATGTATTGTTCTTGTTCATGCCAATCCATTTATGTTTATGTTGTTTTATTATTGTTAAAATATTATTATATATTATATATATACATTATTTTAGAGCATACAAGCTACTTGCAATTTATTTATTTCATGCAAGCAATTTATTTATTTATTCCATTGCAATTTATTTATTTATTCCTTGTTAAATTAAGACTAGTCTCTAGTCTTAGACTTGTCCTCATCAAGTCAAAACAAGTTTTTCTTTCTATCATTTTATTTTATTTTGGGACTAGTCTATTCTTAGTCCCGGAGCCTTGAAAAAGCTAAGACCAATACTTGACTTTATTATTTATGTTTTATGTTATTTTGTTTATTATTATTCTCATAATCATGTTCATTTAGATTGTGTCCAAAAATTTTATTTTCTAAAGATAATTGAACAAAAGAAGAATTTTGTCACTTAGAGATAAGTTTATGTAAAGTATAAAATCTATAAGATAACAAAAATAAACTCATTCCTTTTCAAGTTACAAAAAGAACTCACTATAATTTTAGAAACTACTTTTACTTTAAAAAGCCACTTAAACCTTATTATTCCACTTTGTTTTTCAAAAGAAAATATTTGTTGATACAAAAATGGTTCTTTTTATAAAAAGATAAACAAGATGAATGGCTAAGGAATTTTCAAGTAAAGACCTTTACAAACAAATAGGCAAAGAAAATCTATGGTTTGAAAACAAAAATAAAGTTATTTCTTTCAAGTTACAAGAAGAAACCACTAAAATTTTAGAAACTACTTTACTATAAAAAGGTTTCTTAAGTCACATATTGATCCACTTTGTTTTTATAAAAAAATAAATTTTCATGCATGGATGATTTCTATGAAAAACATAAGACATGAGGAAAGAATGAGAAATTTTCAAATGAAGATTTTGTAAACAAATAGACAAAGGAAATTTGTACAAGAAAAATAAATAGGAAGAATAGTATTTTCTAAAATAGTAGAAACTTAGAAAATAGAAAATTTATTTCCAAAAAGTTACTTAAAATAATAAAACCAACGTAAAGCCTTTTTAGAAAAAAAAGGAAACAAGGTATTCATTTCTACAAAACAATTTTTGAAAACTATATTTTTCCAACATTATTTTACTCAAGGAAAATAATTGGACAACCGAACACTTGGGCATGCTTAAATATGAGTTATATAGTTATAAAAAGAGAATTTTTCAACTATATAGATAACTAAGTATTTATCAAACAAAGTTTTGATTTCTTAAACCAAAGTTGTTTATACTTGGAAATCCATGGTGAATTTTGTCGCCACTGTTTCGGAGCCTATATGACTTTGTTTGATGGAAATAATTTTGGAAATGGGTAGATCTTTTTGAGTAGGTAGAAATCGGTATATTATATGCGCAATTCCGAGTTAAAATGATCAAGTTATGGCCATTTTAAGTTGGAACATTCCTTTATACGAACTTTAATGTTCTTTTGACATTGTTTTGTCAAATTTCAAGAAAATCATCAAGAAACACTTATTATGGGTATTTTCTTTGGCTAGGTAAACCCGAGGAAGGATTCCTTTACCTCGAGGATTATTACGATTAAGTGGAGTATGTGAACGACTCATCCGCTTAGAGGAATAGTCGGCATGGCATCGTGAGTTTATTTCCATTAAATACTATACTTGTTGTGCTTGTAAATTAGTTGCATTAGAGTTAGGAAAAGATAAACCGATGTATATGTCAAATAATTCCTTGAAAGAATTATTAAGAATGTCGAAGCCGGAATTGTTTTAAATGATTGTTTTAGTATAGTAATGATTTGTATGAAATTCCTTAATCGCCTTAAATTTAAAAATAATTATGCTATGACTTTATAAATAAATGAATTCATGCATACCACGAAGTGAGTCACATTGCATTTTGGGTTATTATCCTTGGGTGAGAAGGATAGTAAGCTCATGTCGAAAGCAACACTTGGCGGGAGATCCGAAAGCGATTGCTTGGCGGCTTAATGGAAAATGCTTGGCGGAAGATCCGAAAGCAAGGTCAATCAAGTAGATTCGGAATGCTTGGTGATGAGTGCTCGCGAGCATGAAAATTTTTTAACTAAAACTACTTGAATTGAGGTTATGTATCACCAAACCCCGAATGGAAGGCGCAAATCCATTCAACATATAGTTCCCGGAAAACTATATGCTTGTTTGCCTACGTGTTTGTTGCATTACATTTGTTTGATTAATCAACTTGTTTGAATCTCGTTACAAGAAGTTATTTATGGAAATAGTTCTCACTAAGTCTTTAGCTTATACCCCAATAGATATCTTTTGCAGTTTCCCTACCTATGGTTAAGGCCACGTGGACCCTGTGGGTAGGTAATTTCTTTTTGGGTAATAGACATTTAGATAAAGTATAGCATTAGTAATGATGTATAAATACTCATGTAAAAGATTAGTGATCAAGGGGATATGTCCCTAAGTTTGTAAAGTTATTAATTTGAATGAATGATTATTATGAGTCCTCTTTTCTTAAATGTGTTATTCATGTCTTCTTAAACTTCATAATTCCATATATGGTCCTCTAAAGTTGTGAAAGTACGCCTTACACTTAATATAAAAGTTTTTGGGAATGGCTAAGGTTGTCATACTTAAGCTTTAATATTGAGTGTAGTGGACTGTCACGTTTAGGATACCCTTTGGGGCGTGACAGGTCTTGCCAAAATGCAAATTTCACTATTTTGTTTGAGTTCAAAACCAAGATCTACACTTAATATGATCATAAATCTAAAAGAAACCCATGGTAGTAAATTATACACTCATAGATCTAAACTTTACTCATCAAAATTTTTCATTTATGTTATCTATTCTCTAAGCCCTTCATTTTAAATGAAAACTACACATTTTGAAGTTGAAAAATAACTTTTCTAAATATGGTTCATTTTTCATCCGAATTTTCAAAAGATATTTTTGTTGTAACTAATATAGATCTTTTCCACCATCATTAAGCTATCACAAGCTATCTAAGAGCATGAAACAAAAGTTTAATGTATGTATGAACTTAAAACAACTAGATCTAGCTTACTAAACTAGTTATAAGTGCACAAACACTATGATGGCCATGTGAATCATGAATAGATGACGAATATATGCACAAATCACTAATAATAACAACATACCTTAATAATAAAACAAGATAATAATATAATGACTCAAATAACAAGATCTAAAACATTGTGATGGCAAGGATCTCATGTTCAAGTGTTTCCACCTCCCTAGCTTAAAGCTCATGGGGATTTTGTGTGAAATCACACATGAATGAACTTGCCATTACATGTTTCAAGATTCGAAAGTATAGATCTCTTACCTATTTGTTGTATGGAGTAAGAAAATTGAAGGAAAAACAAAGTGTGGGTATGGGAAATGGGAGGGGAGGTCACGGCAAAGGGAGGAGGAGGAGGAAGAGAGGGTTTTTGAGTTTTTGATACAAAAGAAGTAAATGAAGGAGAGAGAAAAGAAAGAAATTATTTATATTAAGTGTAATTAGGGTTTGTTTGATATAAAGATGAGATAAAATAAAACAAATTAGAGGGAGAAATGGGGGAAGTTGCGCCGGCCATGTGAGGAGTAGGAGGGAGTGGAGTGGTTTGAGTTGTGTTGTATAAGATTTGGAATTAATTAAAGTAATTTAAATGATAAAAGATATATTGGAAAGGTAGATTGTAAGAAAATGATGTAATTGTAAAAGTAGGGTGTAAGGATGTAAGAAATAGGTTATGGGTAGTGTGTAGTAGGTTGTACTTGTGAATAGTGGTAAATAGTAGATAAGACATCTACTTTACCGATAATAAAAAAAATACGAGGAAAAAAGATATAACTGTAATTTTTATAGCCCGGAAAATTATAAAATTTATATTTTTGAAATCCTTATAAAATTTCGGTTCTAAGGAGTATTCTGGAATATTTTTCTGAGTTTCTAATTCCAGGCTCACTTTTCCGTAATGAAGCTCGGGAAAGCCGGAATAGAAAATTTTTTGAAATCAAAACTTTCTATGGTCTAAAATATACTTTAAAACAATATTCCACATTAAATTATTTTATAAAAGTTCTTTTGATATGAAACCGAGGAAAAGCCAGATTTAGGGTTTCTAGGTTTCTCTCACAAAGCTTGAACTAAACCGGTTTAGGGTTTTGTTTTTCCGGTTTCCGAAGTTTACTTGATTACTAGGAAAGCCGGGGTTTATTTATAAGAATAATAACATTGTGTAATGAATAGTACCAAAAGACCAGTTAAATACCAGTAGTAATGAAATACGAAATAAATTGTAAAATCAAATAATTCTAGTTATATAAAAATTATAAAACTGATATATTTGGAAATCTTAGGAAATTATGAGTTTAATGATACTAATATCGTATATTTACATTTCGAGCCCCAAGGCACGCTTTTCAAAGTCTGCACTCGATCAAGTTCGAAATAAATCGAAAATTTACTAATCTGATATTTTTAAGCAAAGTTATATTATTACAAGCTATTCTACACATTTAAACTATACCTTGGCCTCTAAGGTTAAGGGCGATAGATTGCCGGGCTTAAACTATTGTATTCCACTTAGGTTTTGGGTGATTTTTCGGTTTAGATCGTTGTCAATTTGGAAACTGATATTTTATGTTTATACAACATATTTGATTTGAGAAATTTATTTTAAATTTGATTTTTGTAAGTATTTAATATCTCTCGATGTTTCCGGAATTCTTTGAATTGAGCTTTATTTCCGCAAGTTAATCGTTATTTACTATTTAATAATTTGTTTTCGGGTTCTCTATTACCCGATTTTATAAGTCGGAGTTACGTATGAAATTTATCGTATGTAGTGGTTTTGAAATTGAAGACTATTGAGTTCTTATTTTATTTTCAAGGATTTTCATTTTCTCAAGATTAAGAAGTTTCTGAATTCGTTCGTGATTTAGGACTAATCAAAGTTCAGTTTTAATTTGGAGTGATTTTTAGGGTTTATTTTCGAAGTTCATCTTGGAATTATTTACTGAAATTTTCCAGAGCTTACATCCTCCCCACCTTAAAGAAAGTTTGGTCCGCAAAACTTGTTACGTGTGTATCGTTTATCGAAAAAAGATTGTGAATTTCGAGTTATATTTCTAGCACCGGTTTATGCTTTGGTTTGTGTCATCTCTAAATTTTGCATGATAGATATTTTACGAAATATGGCACATACAAATTAATAAGATTTGGCTTAGCGATTCCAACCTTCACTTACACGACTCTTTTGAAGGACGACACGGACTTGACTTGATACCGCCGATGACTTGACTCGACCGATACTAGATGACTCACGACAACACGACCTTTTATGACTCGATTACTTGACCAACGAAGGTTGTGGATTCACTTCTCCATTCTTATGTAGCTGTATATACAATATTGTGCTTTATGATTCATATTTCCTTAAACAATATGGTCATTATCGTTTTAAACTCATATCATCGTGATCATCTTGATGGGATTGAAATCAAGAGATCTCATTGCTTTATTGTATAATTATTACTTGTGAAGATCTTATGGAGTTTGGTAATTGAGATTTGATTTCTGAAATTTTAACTTTTGTGTAACGATCGTTGTAGATTTTCGATCTTTCAAAGTTCTTTATTCACAAGAAGTTGTATGAGGATTGTCTTGGAATTCATTAAATTAATCGAGTTTTGTTTTAGTTTCCATCATTGGCTCATTCTATCTTTTAATGGTCTCAGGCTTTCCTATTTTTAGTCTAGTCATTTAATCCAAGGGTATTTCTAACAACCTATCTCTTTGATTCTATTGATAGGAAAGAATATGCGGTATTCTAAGGGTATAGCACTAGCCTGATGCCGAGTTACATCTTTGATCCTTGCTTCCTTCCATGGCAAGGGATTCCAACTCCTCATCACTAGCTTCTCCATGCACTACATATGTATGGGGGTTGTAGACGAGATTTCCAAACGAAGGTGTTCTTGAAGAACTTCGATTCCTTTTTCCTTTGTTGCTTTTATTCCTATTATATCTCTTCCTCTTTTTCCTTGGTAGATCCAGCGAAGCTACGTGCGGGTTATCCCTTTCAGGGCATGTTTTAGCCGAATGTCCCGTTTTTTAGCAAAGAAAGCATCCGGTGGTCATCCTTTTAGGACACTTCTCAACTTTGTGATCTAGTGTCTCCTTATTTATTTGTTTGTACATGGAGCGGCTATCTCAAGCGACACTTTATCTATTGAGAATCGCTCTTAGGTTGCCCCTAGTTTTGGTGATCATGAAGTATATGTGTCGCATCTTTATTTGTAGACGATTTAATTCTTTTTGGTAAAGCCTCAGAAAGATAGGTAGATACTCTTGCTCATATTCTAAATGATTTTTGTGACTATTCTAGACATAAGATTAGTAAAGAGAAGTCACTTACTTATTTTCTCCCTAAATGTTGATACTCATTTAGCTACTACCATTAGGACTAGATTACGTTTTGCTATGACAAAAGACTTGGGCAAGTACCTTGGTGTCCCACTTATTCATAAGAGGGTGACCAAAGGAACTTGTAATAAAGTTCTTGAGAATGTTAGTGATAAATCTTAGAATAGGAATCCTCACAAGATCTCTTTAGCTGGTTGTACTAATTTATGTAAATCAAAATTATTAACCAACCTCTACTACACAATGCAAACAACTGCTATCCTTGAGGGAATATGCGACAGTATTGACAAAAATTGTAGAAGATTTCTTTGGGGAACTATGAGGAACAATAGAAGACAAAACATGGTTACCTCAGAAACCATTTTGCCAACCTAAGTGTATGAGAGATCTAGGCATTAGAAAAACACATGACATGAATGATGCTTTTCTTATGAAACGTGGATAGGCAATTCTTACTGATCAAAATGCTCTATGGGTAAAAGTGGTGCACACTAAATACAACTTAGTTTCAGGTCAGATTCCATCATCTCTTAATCTATATCGTGGCTCTCATTTATGGAGGAATCTTTGTAAAATTCAGGTCAATGTAGTAGGAGGCTTAAAATGGGCTCTTGGTAATAGAAGAAATGTTACATTTTGGATGGATACTTGGATCTCTTTAAATCATCCTTTGACAGATGTTATCATAATGGATGTTCTAGGTGATCTTTTGAATAAAGTGTTCGCAAATTGTGTAAACAATGCTGGGGATTGGAATTGAGGTACTTTCCAACAATTTCTCCCTTTAGAGGTTCTGCATTATATTGTTGCTATTTCGCCACCTTCTGCATTTTGTAGGGATGATGAAATCTTATGGAGTGCAACTCCCACTGGTAAGTTTCTGTTTCATCTACTTATGCAATCCTAAATAAGGAAAAATGGGATAATTTAGACAATAAATGGAGCATAGCTTAGAAATGGGATGGCTCAGAGAAAATTCGCGCTTTCATTTGGCTAGTACTTCATGGTGCTTTATTAACTAATGTGAAGTGAACAAGAAGACATATGTCTATGAATGCTACCTGTGAGATTTGTGGTGCTCAGTTTGAATCAGTTGATCATGTTCTTAAGGAATGCTCACGAGCTTTTTTTGTTTGGAGCAAACTAGTTGAGCCTAAGGATATTGAATTTTTTTACTCACTACCCTTTCAGGAATGGTTTACAAGTAATCTATGTAATACCAAGGAAAAGTTCGGAGTGAAATGGTTTGTTATGTTTGCTACGACTTATTGGTTGGTTTGGAATAGCAGAAATCAGGAGGTCATAGCAGGAGAAGAAATCAATGAATTTCATTTGGTTAATGATCTGCTGCAAACATATATATCAAAATTAAGCAAAATTAAGTGAATTGTACCTGTAAGTATACTGGGTCAGATCAAGTGATTCAATGATGAGCAAGGTATCATTCCCATTAGGATCACTTAAATACTAAACAATTATTAGATTCTACTATTATCCAGACAATTGAAATTCAATATGATTTACTAATTAACTAATACTAAACCTAAATTATCACTATCTATGAGAGCAAGAGAGTGTTTTTAAAAAAGGTATCAATTGAATGTGGGAAGAACAGAATCCACTCTAGTTTGACTAATCAAATTGACATCATGTTATAATAACAATTAACTTTATAAATATTCATATGAAATTATCAAGAATCTTAATCTTTTTGCGAGTATCAAAATTCTTTAAACACTACCAATCAAACCATTAGCTTATGCTACTCAATTTAACAGTGGAATAAAAAAGACAATTATGAATCTTCCAATTCTATAATTGTCTAATACCCTAAATTAATTTCTCTTAATTCCTTAGTGAAAAACCGATCTAAAGACATTGCATTAATCTAAAAAGATAATTTCAAATCAAAATATATTACACCACTTCCACAATTGTAATTTAACCTTGATTTAAGAATTCCTATGATTCCTAATTTCCCTTTCGAGTTATCAAGAATCCTATAAACCTAGTTTAACAAGAAACACAATTTATAGTAGGAATTATAATATGAATATTCCATAAATTTGATAATTCTATAACAGGATTACAATAATCATCTTTGTTATCATAGAGCTTCATCATACTCCTACAATAGCAATTTAGAAACTCATGGTGTAAGCGCCGGAAAATTTCAGTAAATAATTCAAAATGAACTTCAAAAATAAACTCTAAAAATGACTCCAAATTAAAACTGAACTTAACTAGTCCTAAATCACGAACGAATCCGAAAATTTCTTAATCTTGAGAAAATGAAAATCCTTAAAAATAAAATAAGAACTCAACAGTCTTCAAATTCAAAACTGCTACGTACGAAAAATTCTATATTTAACTCCAAATTGTAAAATCAGGTAATATAGAACCCAAAAAAAATTATTAAAAAGTAAATAACGATAAATTTTCGAAAATAAAACTCAATTCAAGAATTTGAAAACATTGAGAGATATTAAATACTTACAAAAATAAAAGTTAAAATAAATTTCTCAAATTAAATATGTTGTATAAACATAAAACATTAGTTTCCAAATTGGCAAGGATCTAAACAAGAAAATCACCCGAGAACCTTAAGAAGAATAAAGTTGTTTTAGTCCGACAATCTCGCGCTCTTAGCCGTAGAGATCGAGTGTAGTTTAAGTATGGAGAATAACTCGTAGTAATATAAGATCGCTTAAAAATATCAGATTGTAAATTTTTAACCTATTTCGAACCCGTTCGGATACAGACTTCTAAAATGTCCTGGCTCGAGATATAAAAATATACCATTAATACCTTTAGAATCTTATTTTCATAAGGATTTATAAAATATCAGTTTTATAATTTTTCGATAACTAGAATTTTTTGATTTGCGATTATATTCGTATTTCATTACTACCGGTAATTAACTAGTCTTTTGCACTATTCACTACTATTCATTACATGATTTTATTATTCTTATAAACCCTTATATTTTTAGATAAATATTTTATATATCCTAGAAAATTTCGTTTTTCCAAAATTTAGTTCGTTTCGGGATTATACATGATCAGATTCTATTTAAGACATGATACTAAAAATAAAATAGATTAATTTGATAATTGGAAAATATTTTAAATTTTTTTTATTTTCATAAAATAATTTTTTAGAATTTTTTGGGTTATAAAAATATCAATTATAGCTCATATTCACATATTTTGATCATACTAGTAACTTATTTGATAATTACTAAAATAAATAAATAAATTATCTTATTTTATTATGAAAAATCTGCTACAAATATTTGGAATACATTTTCTATATTTTTCTTATTTTTATTTTATTTATTAAGAAAGTACTCTTACAACTATTTTTAAGTACACTTTCACACATCACTTCTTTTTCACTTCTTTCTACACTTTATTCCATACTTCATGGCAGATTTTGACTCCTTTTTTCTACCCTTTTGTCCTTGAAATACCAAAATTAATTAAAAAACCCTTTTTCAAATCCTTCTTCAAGAAGCTACACATATCATTAATTACATTACAATTCCAAGTCAAAAGCAAACAAATTCCCCCTCTCCCTCCTTGGTCTTTCACGTGCAGCACCCCCAATTTGCTGCCCTTGTTTTATTTTTTTCTCTTTTAATTAATACACTCATCTCTCTCCATTTAATGCCTATCATTTACTTCCTTTCATTCCTTTGAAACCATATCTCATTTACTCTCTCTTTTCCTCTCTTTTTCCTCTCTTTCTTTCTTCTTTTGTTCTTGTTCTTGCAAGAACACAAGCTGCCCCATCTAAAAAAATCACTTCCACACTCCATTCTTGAAATTTTTAAGTAAACTATCTTCTTGAGCTTTATAGGTAATATAGGTAAAGTATAATGAGAGTTTCATGCATCAAATGACCTTCCATAAGCTTAAAAAGCTAAGGATGATGTGCCAAGATGAAACACTCCTCTCTCCATGATTATTTTCTTGTATCATTATTATTTTCTTGCTAAAAGTAGTTATTTTGTAGATCTAACTTTTTCTTATAGCTTTGACTTTGTTTATGCTTTAGATCTTGTTATATGAGTTATTATTTTGTTATTGCTAATGATTTATGCATATATTCATATTCACATAACTACCTTAGTGTTCATGCATTTATAACTAGTATAGTAAACTAGATCTAGTGTTTTAGGTTCATAAATGCATTGGACTTCTGATTTATTTTCTTAAATAACTTCTAATAGCTTGATGATAGTAGAAAAGTTTTAGAAAGCTCAAAATCTATTTTAGTTTCAACAAAAATAATTTTTAAAAATTCGGATAAAAAGGGAACCATATTTAGAAAAGCTATTTTTCAACTTCAAATGTGTATTTTTCATTTAAAATGAAGGGCTTAAGGAATAGATATCATAAATGAATGATTTTTAGGAGTAAAGTTTAGATCTATGAGTTTATAGTTTGCTACCATGCATTTCTTTTATATTCATGTTTATATTATGTGTAGATCTTAGATTTGAACTTGAATAAAAATAGTGAAATTCGTATCTCGCCAAAACCTATATTTAAAAACCATTTTCCAAGTCTCAAAATGAAAGATTTAGTTGAGAAAATAAAGGTTTAGTGGATGTATATCATCAAGACTTCTTTTTACAAGAATCAAAGGTGATTTTCAAAAGTTATTTTCAAAATAAAAATCTTATTTTCGGATTTAGGCTAAGGCCTAGTTTAAAAACATGTTTTCCAACTCAAAAATGAGGTTCTTATTTAAAAAATGGAAGGCTCTTAAGATAGGATATGTAAAGGATGATTTTTCATAAGTTTAGATAGATTTTATCAAAAGATATGTCCAAAAATAAATTTGGTAAATTCGGATCTCCACCAAGACCAATTTTGAAAACCCATTTTTCAACACCAAAATGAAAGTTTTGTTTAGAAAATGGAAGGCTTATGGAATAGGTATCAATAGGAGATGTTTTTGACAAGTAAATGGTAGATCTACTAGTAGAGATTCTCAAATATAGGAAGAGATTACAAAGTATGAAATTTGAGTTCTATCCAAATTTTGTAAATTCGGATGATTTCAAAACCATGTCCTAAAAACCCATTTATCAACTCCAAAACTTGTGTTTTATATGATAAATGAGGAGTTTAGGTCAGAGGTATCATCAAGTAATGATTTTTATAAATTAAGAAGAGATTTGCTAAGAAAAACATGTAGAACAAGGAGTAGAAATAAAATAGGAAAATTTGAGTTGTTATCATTTTAAGAAATTCGTAATAATGGAGTAATGGCATGAAAACCCATATTTTTCAAATTCAATTAGAAGTTTTATTAAGGAAATGAAGTCCTTAGTGGTTAGGCATGGTTGAGCCTTAATTTTCTAAGTATCAAATGATTTTTACTTAAAGGAATCACCTCAAAAACAATTTTTACAAAATTCGGATTTTGGGATGAACCAATTTTAAAAACATGTTGACAAAATGTAAAATGAGAATTTTTATTGAAAAGCAAAGACCTTAGGGAATATACATAATGAAGGCTTAATTTTAACAAGAATAAATAGATTTTATCAAGGAATTTTTCTAAAAACAAGTAGGGATTGTCAAGAATACAAGATTAATCTTTCTGAGTTAATTTTTCATAAAATCTTACAAAGAAAAAGTTTTCTAAAAATTTCTTTTATTCAATATCATCAAGAACATGTATATATATATATATAATATCTCATAACATATCATTTATAGTAGTAACTTGTTTATATTACATGTATACTTGCTTTGGATAGTAGAAACATTACAAACATTCACAAAACTACTTTTCGGAATTGAATTTTGCTACTGATCAGAACTGATAGGACCTTTTTGAAGCTTCAAAGTTTTCAAAACTTAAATATAATATTATAATTAGATAGATCTTTTGAAGTAGATAGAAATCGATATATAATTTACTGAATTCCGAGTTAAAATGACCAAGTTATGGCCGTTTTAAGTTGGGATTTCCGCTTAGAACGAGAATTACGAATTTGATAGTTTGTATAAAATAGTTTGATTTAGTTAAGTGATAAAATACTTATTAGGGTATTTCTTCCTTTTTAGGAGACCCCGAAATCGACGATTCCCTACCACCGGATTACTTTTACTAAGAGACCGGTGATCCAATGGCCGAATGAGTTTTCTTTTTATTTTGTTACCTTGTTTGTGCTTGTAGCTAGTTGCATTAGAATCATAGGAACAAGATAAAAATTGATATGAATGGGGATGGAATAGATGATGAGACTATGATGAATGTATGCCAAAGAATACTAAAGCATATCGAAACCATGATTCAATTGGATAATTGCACTGTTCATATTATTTCTGTTATGTGTATGATATTTGTTAGTCACTCTAAAGAATGTATGAATATTTTGACCTAAGCAAAAATTAAATTGGTCATGTATCGCATCGGACATATTGCATTTGGTAGCGTGCTACTCCTATGCAAGTCGATCAGTATAGTCTGAGGACTCGTTTGGATAATGAGACCCGGTATTAGAGCTCATTCATAGGGAACTAAGGCATACCGGGGATGCATTCCATGTGTGAGCCTAGGCGAGTCGAGTGTTATGAGCCGGGGGGCTCGAGGACTAGCAGCGGTCGTGTAGACTTTCAATACTATCCCTAACCCAAGATACGGAGAGCGTAAATCCGTTCTGTGTATGGGTTCCGGATACCCATACATAATTGTCTACTCATGTGTTTGTTCATGCATAGCATATGGATGATTTATAACTTGCTTGTTATGGTATGGAATTAAGGAATTCTCACTAAGCTAGTGTAGCTTATACCACAATAGTTGTTTGAATGAACAGGTTATCTCAAGAATGCTAAGTGGAGATCGAGATGGTTGGAACAGAATATGACTTCGGGATTCCGGCAAGAAATAAGAATGCTTGAAGATATTAGCTACGTTTTGTGAATTGCTTTGTAATAGTTTTATGTAGTGAAATCTTTTGATGAATTGTAATTGAAGTATAATGATTTGTATTTGAAGTATAGTGAATTGAATTTCCTTTACATTGTTACTCAAGTTGTATCAACATAAAATGTATCACTCTGATGTGTCTCCTCCATGTGTTAGACGCCTTGTACATAGTATGGAAAACTTCGTGTGACTAAGGTGGTCATTCCTAGGCTTTAATATTATGTACGACAAACTGCTACGTTTAGGGTACCCTTCGGGGCGTGACACATGGATTGAATCAAATCAATACAAAACAAAGAATTTGCAACAACATAATTTATTATCACAATCAAGAATTGAAATTGCATAAACAAGTAAGGTCAAAATTCATCAATTTTATTGCAAAACTTAAAACAGGTCTTCAATCCAATCCTTAATCAATTATGAGGCTTCAATCGACAAACAATTATGATCTAAAACAACCCTCTAATGACACTATTCTAGGATTCCTATACTAATCTTGATCTGGAGGATATTTGCTATGAATTTCATGTGTCTCTCATATGAAGTAAACCCTAGAAATTATAAACAAAAATCAAAGGAATTTGAGTCATTTCATTGGTACATCGATGGTTACAGATTCGACACTGGCTTAAGCATTTGACAATTTTGGCATCAGCGTTAATGAATTGCAAACTGTGGATATTCAATACTGCTTCAACATCGGTGTTATAGGAATTCATATAGCTAATGTAGGATGAAAATTTTGAACACCAATGAGATCCACTTGTACACAAGCAGTGTATATGCCAGCATTACAAATTCACATTCTAATCACATGCTAGGCCGGCTCAATGCCGGCAGTATAGAAGTTGATTTTGTCGGCATACATTCAAAATTTTCCAGTGCTAGTGACCTTTCTTCTTCTAAGTTGGTGGCCTTGCTTTAACAATTGAAGGGTGGCTTATTTTCTAGCTAAGGTCGGCAGTGTAGATCCACAAGTGGCTAGTGTACATTCAATTTTTCATCAAAATTACACAAAACTCTTTCAAACTTTATGTATTTGAAATGTAAGTCCTTATATGACCTCAAATAACAATTTAAAAGCAATTAAGTACCATTTCCTTAGATTTCTACAAAATCAATAACAAATTATCACCAATTTGTTCCATGAAAAGTGTATCAAATATGACTTTATCAATTAATTTTATTATGGCCAAGGCAAGGAAATTCCATTTTGCTAATAATGCTTTCAAGATGAAAAATTTTGGTATTGCCAAAAAGACTGAAATTTTAATTGAATGGCCACAAACCCCCTACCCCTTACCCTCCCACAAAAAAAAAAAAAAAATGGTTGGGTTAAAATGAACACCGATGGGGCTTTTAAAGGTAGAACTAATGTGGCTATTGCCGGTAGTGTGGTTTGTGATCATAATGGCAAATGGATAGATGGATTTACGACCAGTTTAGGATCCTGATATGTTTTTTGATGTGGAATTACTGGGGGTGCTACTGGGATTGCAGCAAACATGGAATATTGGGCATAGATATGTGATTTCGAAGATAAACAATAAAGGCGTGGTAGACTATATAAATAGCAGAAAGATGCTGATAAATTCTCATTGGCACTTATTTTCCTTATTTATGCAACTCCTAGATAAGCCTTGGCAAGTTCGTGTTTGTCATATTCACAGAGAAGGAAATCAAGCTGCGGATTGGATGGCAAATCAGGCTTGTTTGCAACATCTGGGTGTTCAATATACACAACTTTTGTCTACTAGTTTATTTTCTTTTCTTATGGAGAATAGTGCTGGTATAGCTTTTTCTAAACTATGTGTAATGTAATTTTGGGCTTTTTCTAGCCCCCTTCCAATAAAAAAAAAATATTGTTGTTTGTTGATCTAAGGTAAATGAAACTTATCTAGATGCTTCATGGTCAATTGACGAAGAAATTAAGGTTGGGTAAAAGACCGATAAAACTAAACTGAAATTAGAAAACTAATCTAAAAAATATGGTTGACTAGTCCATCAGTTTTGATTTAAGATCATGTTTTTATTTTTTTCAGCTTTTGGTTTTGATTTTGATTTATAACCATGAGAAACTAATGGTTAATGATTAACCGTTAAAAAACCAATAATTTAAAAATTTTGTTTGTTGTTATGATGCAATTTGAAAAAAAAAAGACTATAAAGTTTTAATTTATGTAATGTTGTATTAGAGTTATATTCCCAATTTGTTGCTGTCTTTGTAGTTATTTAATTGGTTGAATTGTAATTTTTTAATGTAATTGTGATATTTAAAATGTTAATTTGCAATTTTTTAATGTAATTACGAAACAAAAGGGTTTAACTTTTTATGAACCAACTAAAAATGTGTTTAACTGTAAATTTTACTAACCGTTATGTTAAATAGTTAAAAACAAAACCAAAAATATTAAAAAAAAAATACTTAACCATTAGGGCAGTTAATCATTAATAATGGACCGATTTAGGTTTGAGATTTAAAAAAAAAACCAATTATTTTGGTTCGATTCAAAAAATGAGGTCATGGATTGATTTGTCAAACCATGCCTACCCCTAAAAAAAAAACATAAAGTATCAATAAAATTCAACAAATCATAGAGACAAGGGAGTAGACATGGCCATGCCTAAGAAGAGGTGAATAAATTTTGTCTACAGTTGATAACGTAGGCAAAGGTATGACCATATTATAACGAAGATGAGCCATAGGTGAACACACAGTTAGTGCCATGGTCGTGCAAGTGGACACGCCAATAAATGTATTAAATTCTTTCAGATTGTGACACCATCAAAGTCATTGGCACATGAGTCTAGTGCATGCATCCACAGTTGATAACACCCTCTCCCATGCAATCGTGCGACACTAGAAAATCCATAGTTGATTATACAGTCGATGGCGTGGGCATGGCAAGGATAGAAGTTTGTTCATAGTTGAAGACACAAACTATGGCACAATCATGCAAAAGGGAAGTTGCCATAAAATCTAGGGCATACGGCCTAAGGTGAAGTTGTGCCATAGGGCGTATTGCACTTGTTTGACATAGATTCCATTATTTTTTTATCTTTTTTCCATGTCAATTTTCTTTGTACTATAAATATATATATATATATATATTTACACAAAACCTTAGGACAAATAGTACACTTATAGTTAAAAATATGTAGAGAATAGATAGTATTTGTTGGCTTTGTACATTGTTTTTGGATTCATAGTTGATTTTTAAGGAATTTTCAAAGAAAATTCAAGAAAATCATTGACCGGACCTCAATAATTTAAGAATCACAAAGATCATCAATCCAACAAGCTTTATTCCCAACATGTTCTTCTCTTACTTTTAAATTTTAATTGTATTGATCAATCTATGAGGGAGTAATTGTATAGCTTAAATTTTATAGATCCCTAAGCCTAATTCATATAACTCCTATTGTGTTGTAATAAAAGTAATATTGATTTCTTGAGTTCATTAACCTATGCTTATTAGATCTTGAATTTATATCAAGCACGATATTGATTCACGTGTGATTTCATTTAATTTGATTGAGAGATTATTTCAATAAATAGATCTAGGTTATTGATAATAATTTCTCATAACTTTAGAGATAGGATAGTGAAATCTTTCTACTCTTGATTAATTGACCCAATGAATTATGGTACTTAATGCAATTTTAAATTGTTATTGATCTAGGAAGAGATTTCAATTGATAAACTTAGAATTGAAGATTCATGATCTTGAGAAATACATTAATATATGGTTGAGAATTCAGCAGTCCAAAAAATTAATATGAATTTAATGAGAATTAATTGAGTTATATGATAAAGCTTAGCGGTGAAGTAAAATCTATGCATCTTTGTAATTTGGATAAATCCTCTCGTAAATCATGTTGTGAATCAATTTTAGGTTTAATTAGTAGTTTAATAGTTAAAACTCTTTGAATTTTAAAGGCTAGATAATAAGAAAGGGGTAAAGAGTAGTACTTGCCAAGTTTCCTAAGGTAAAACGACTCTATGTTAAACTCACTACTATGATGACAAGTGAACTTGTCTATCATGTTGACCATAGTTAGGATTTTGCATATTGATTTTACAAATTTTTAAAAATTGTTCTGTTAATACATTGTCACACAAAGCATGAACTAAACACTAAAAAACTCAATACTCAGTTAATTCAATAATATCCATAGTAACAAGTCCTAACCTTTATATAATCACATTTAACAATTTTAACAAGACTCAATATATTTCAAAACTGACTAAATAAGAAGATACCATATAAAATACAAATGAGACACTTATTATATGACTGGAAATATCTAAGACAAAAATACGAAATAACATACACATAGAATGGATTTGGCAACTCGGCTTCTTCATGTATAAACCTATGGAATAAACCAATAAACATCAAATATCCTCTATTTAGGTCAGTTGACTCATGTCATTCGATAATTGATTTCGTTGATCTCTTCCCTTAGGTCTATTTTAGTGGCTTCTCGTGCACCTTTTGGACCTATTTTCATCTTTCATGGATCTTTTGATGCGCAATATCTCCTCTATTTTTTTTTTCATTTCCCTTGCTTTTCCCATGTATTGATATCATGCCCCAAAGGGCACTTTACTTGTGACAAATGCATCTTACACTATACTAAAGTTGAAAAATGATTCCCTTTTGCTCAATAGTTTCCAATACCATTTAGAACCACCACCAAAATATATCATAAAGTATATATTAAGAATGCAATGTAATAGAGTTATTTAAACTATGAATAAAAGGGAAAACAACATAAATTGCTACTATAGATAAAGTAGGGACAGCAGGCCCCCATACTGCATAATAACTCAAAAAGTGTAACTTAAAAGATCCATAAGTATCACGAAGTATCTAGGATCAAAATAACTAGATATAATCACTAATCTCTAAGTCTAAATAAACATGTAGGAAATGAAAGTCTTCTAATGCTATAAGATTTCCTACTCTGAATTGCTTTAGCTGATCTCACAACCCTAAAGCGCACAAATACTAACCTAAGGCATGATGCGATTGGCTATATCCTATATAAACTCCTAAAATAACAAAATAATATATAGGAGTTAGCTACATCCAGCTAAGCGATATTCACCCATGTTACACTTTCACGCATTATTATCAAACAATTATTAACCAACAAATTCAATGCATCAACCACATAAGTAAACATTGATACGAATGGGAGAATAGAGTAATTTGCGGATCTAGTGCTTTCAATTGCGATTTAAGGTTTATATTATGTTTTTTGGTTTTTGTGATTTATGAAATAGAAAAATTAAAAGATATGAACGATCAATCCTTAGATATGATGCACCAAAAATAAAACAGAACTAGTTATTCTAATCAATTGATGTTACGCATGATGACAAGAAACAATGAAGAGCAATTTTGAATAGAAAACTCAATCTTATTCAAGAAGACAATTTGTCACAAAGGACATTACAAAGTTTACTTAGGGTAAAATAAGCGGCTAAAACTACTAAACAAATCACTAATAACCCTTATATACTCCCATAAGTCAAACAAGGGAAAAATGCAAAACTACAAGATAAAAAAATAAAATAGGAAACAAAGGCTTCAAACAACATAAAAATAGGGGGGAGATCACCCTGTTGGCTACGGCCATGACATAGGCTGTGATCCCCTCAGATCAAATTTCTCCTCTATCTTCAAACCTCAGAGCATGATAGGGTCGATAACGATTAGCATCATAGGCATGACCATGCCCATTATCTCCTCAAGTCCTTGATTCATACGTTGATGACATGCTCACAACCTCCATTTCAGTCTAGATCAGGAGCATGATAGTAGCCGCGATCTCCACTGGTTTACAACGTCTATGTTCAAATTTAATCACTTGCTTGATCACGAGCGTCTTCTCCATCACACTCTGGCTCATGGGCGTGATCTCTTCTAACAATGGATTTTCAATTCTTAAGCACATCAAATCAGATCTTACTCCAAAGTACATCATATGTCCTCCAAGAAGGCCCAATTAATCATCTTTTGGATCATTTGTAAGGATTCTTTGACCCAAGTTCAATAAGCCCTTAGCTCTAGCTCGAGGTATTGGTTCAAGTGACCCATGATTCCTTTCATCTTCCAGGGCTCATGAAGATTTGCCCTTAAATCTGGATCAAACTCGTCTGAAGTGTATGGTAACAAATCCATCTCGTTGAATGTAGCTAAAGTCCCTCTAAAATTATCTAGTAATTCAACCTTATAAGCATTATCATTGATTATCTCAACAATCTCGAATGGTCCATCAGCTTAGGATGCCAATTTTTAAACTCTATGCCTCAAGAATCTATCTTTGCTAAGGTAAATGCAAACGAAGTCACCGGGTATAAACTCAACTCTTCATCTTCCCTTATCTCTCCTTTCTTTCACCTCATCACTTTGCTTTTGCAAATAGTCATATACCTTCTGATGAAGTTGTTGGACTTGGAAACACGTTCCAATCCAATTTAACTATCTTCAATTGTAAGAGCTTTAGGAAGCAAATCCATTAGGGAATCGGGATTAAACCCATAAACAACTCTAAATAATAACTCGCCGTCACACTATAGATAGGGTGATTATAAGCAAACTCCATAATTGGCAAACAAAGATCCCTATCCTTTAAATTCCTTCCAATGGTAAGCCGTGATAAAGAACCTAAAGTCCTATTCACCACATCGATTTGAACATTAATTTGTGGGTGATAAGTGGTGCTAAACAACAACTTTATTCCCAATCTCCTCCATAAGGTCTTCCAAAAGTAGCTCAAAATTTTCACATTTCTATAAGAAACAATAGATTGTGGAATGCCATGAAGTTTAACCACTTCTTGAAAAAACAAATTGGAAATATATATTGCATTGTCAGTTTTATGGCATGGAATAAAGTGTGCCATCTTGCTAAACTAATCAACAACTACCATAACAGAATCATGTCCTCTTTAAGTCTTATGAAGTCTTAAGACAAAATCCATACTCAAATCAATCCACTGTTTGGTAGGGATGGGCATTGGCATATATAAGCCATGTGGTTCACTTCAACTTTTTTGGCCCTCTTGCAAGTAGAACACCCCTCAATCACTCTATGCACATCCTTAGCCATATTAGGCCAATAAAAGTGTTCCTTCAATGCATCAAGGGTTCGATGATTTCTAAAGTGTCTAGAAAGTCCACCACCATAGGCTTCTCTGATAAGCATCTCTCTCATTGATCCATGTGGAATACACAATTTTCCTTAACGAAATAAATATCCATCAACCATATGATAGCCATCCGACGACCTTCCTCACCATAGGTAACTACAATGGGAGCAAACTTTCCATACTCGGAATATTGTTCCATTATTTGGTCAAACCCTAACAACTTGGCATACATAGAATTTAACAATGTATGCCTCCTAGACAATGCATCAACTACTACATTGGTATTTCCCTTCTTGTACTCAATAGTATATGTAAATGTCATTAAGAATTCAACCCATCTCGCATGCTGTTAGGCAACTTATTTTGCCCTCTCAAATATTTCAAAGATTTATGGTAAAAAAATATGATGAAATCTTTAGGTAATAGATAGTGTTGCCATACCATAAGATCTCAAATTAATGAATACAATTCCTTATCATAGATGGGATAGTTCAATGCAGCTTTATGAAGCTTCTTACTAAAATATGCAATGGATGGCTTTCTTGCATAAGAATTGCACCAATTTCAACATTGGAGGCATCATATTCAAGTTCAAAAACCTTGTTGAAATTAGGTAGTATTAACAGTGGTGTTGAAGTCAACATCTTCTTGATCAATTGAAAACTTTGATTGACTACTTGACTCTAATGGAAAGAAACCCCTTTCTTTGTTAACTCCATCAATGGTGCTATAATGGTGCTGAAATCTTTGATGAATCCCTTGTAAAAAGAAGCAAGCCCATGAAAACTACATACCTCAGAAACATTAGTAGGAATAAGCCACTTAATGATAGCCTTAATCTTTTCATCATCAACACAAAGGCCCTCTCTAGACACAACAATATGAGAAATACCACTTCACATCTACAAAAGATACACTTCTTTAAATTGCCATGCAATTTCTCATTCCTTAACACCATAAAAATCAAAGTCAAGTGCATAATATAACTCTCTAAATATGAAAATACCATCAAAATAAACTACTGCAGATTTTCCCAAAAACTCTCTTAATACATAATTCATCAATCTCATGAAAGTACTTGGAGCATTAGACAAGCCAATGGCATTACTGTAAACCTTGCAAAATTCTCACACTAGTACACCACACTAAAATAGAAAATGTGAACCAGTTAGTAAACCTAGAATTCAACAAAAACCCAAGAATAGATCTATGAGATAAATTTATCTTGTTCATGATTTAAAAGCCTAAATAAAAACTTTATTGACCTTAATTGATACCAAAAACAAGATTTCATATCTTAAGCTGATAACTCAAGATATAATTAAAGGTAACTCTAATTTTTAAACCCTAAAACTTGTCATACAAAAAGAAATAAATGGAAATATGCAAGTATAGAAAATAAATGGTTACCATTGAACGCAACAAAGACTTGAGACTAGAACTATGAGTAGTAATGACCCTATATATAGTTTTAAACCCTAAAAATAAAGATTCCTAGATGGTATTAAGTATTACTAATAAGATTTCATAGTAGGTATCGAAAACCCAAGATACAAAGATAACTTGACTAAGATATTAAGGAAGATAATGAGTAAATAACCAATTACACTTATAGTTAGGAAATGATGACCTAAAGATAAACCGTTAAGGTTATAAATGCACAATAGAAACATAAACAGATGTATAACTAATAATCTAGATTCCAAATAAATATTTGGATCACACCATTATTCTAGTTAAGGTATTCTTAATCTATTAGAGCCTAAGACAAAAATTGACCTATTAAGCTTATAAAACCCTTATCGCGGGAACCGAAACTCTAAAAATAATTAATCATATAAACTTAAAACTCAAAGTTATATCTTTTGACAATCTAAAAATTTTATAGAACTCTATAAAAATACTTTTAGCCAAAAACTCTCAAATAATTGATAAATTTATACCCGATTAGCTTAATAAACTATCCTAAAATCTATATAATTTTCAACTGATTATTATTATAATATTTTCTCCTTATTTTACGGTGTATATACGTTTGCAAATCTACAAATATACGGTTGGGAGTTTCTCATTTTGTGAAAGCCAGATTACACCTCTAATTTGATCAAATAATTTACTAATATAGTCAACAATTTACACACAATGACCAATGGGAAATAGCCAGCACACACACACAGAATTAATGCATCAAAACAGTACACAACACACACACACGAAGTTGGATTTTCGGGAAAAACTCATGCGCAAATCTACCGCCATTCTTGTCCTTATTTCCTTCTATATATACAATATAATGAGCAAACAAACAAAAGAAGTTATTACACAACTAAACCCACTCCTAACAAGCTTAGAAACACCCTCCAAACACAGCAAACATGAACCCAAACTCTACCTCCATTAAAGTATAACTCAAGCTCGAACTCAAAGCACAACAAGGTAAGTTGATTCGTCTTGGCTTGTTACTTATTAAAAACATTGTTTTAAACTGACTCCTAATGATCATAGGATCATAACCCAACAAAAAACAAGCTTCGAATTGCACCAAACACACTGGACAAGGTGAATTTTGCAAACCTTAAGCTACACTTGTTGATTTTGAAATTCACGGATTAAGGATGGGTTTTGATGATTTGAGTTGATATATGTGTAAAACAATCATGTATAAGCATATAGGAGTGATTTGGAGGCTTCATGCATGTGAAAAATGGAAGAAATTTGGCTAAACTCACCGGGGAAGACGATGAACAGTGTCTTCCCCAGATGAGCATGGGAGGAACGTGAGCATGTTCCACCCCGTGTACCTCTTGGCAACCATTTATATAAAAAAATTAAAAAAAATGATTTATTTAGACTAAATATTATAATAATTATTATTATTAATGTTGTTATTATTTTTTTATTATTTATTGTATATATTATTAGGAATGTTATTATTATTAGTATTATAGTAATTATAATTGTTGACTATTGAGTTTAAAACCAAATTTGCAATATTATTAAATTATGGTATTTAAATATTATTATTATTATGATGTTATTTGTGAATACTGATATAGTTATTATGTATTATTGATATTATTAATATCATAAAAATTTACTACTAATATGCAACTATTATCACTAAATTAATTAAAGTTCATGACATTATTATTATTATTATTATTATTATATTATTATTATTATTATTATTATTATTAAAATTATCTAGATTAATAATATTGCTGGAATTATTGTTTTAAGATATTACTATACTTAATATTAATATTAAAACCAAAAGTTAAACTTAAAGTTACTTTGACATCATTAAAAAGTATTAATATTACTACTAGTATTAACTTTAATGTGTATGATTTTTAAATTACCAATTAAAGTATTATGAGTATTATTGTAATTATTATTGTTATTAAACTTATTGTTGTTGTTGTTATTATTATTATTATTATTAGTAGTAGTAGTAGTAGTAGTAGTAGTAGTATCACACAAAGATAATATTATTAATATTTATGAAATTAATTTTATTTTTTTTTTTTGCAAATCTTAATATTATTAATTTTATTATCATTATAGATGAACTTCGTGCATTATACAAGTAAAAATAGAATTATGGAAATTATTAAGTATGTATTGATTTATATACATATAGACATACATGTAACAATGGAAATTTAAATAAGCTAAATTTTTTAATAAAGTGATATCCATACATAACAAGAAAATTATATAAAGTAAATCAAGAGAAAATTGATAACTCTAAACAATAATGAATAAATACGAGTTGCTATAATGATTCAGATAAGGAACAATATGAAAATAGCAATAATAATAGCTATAAAAATATAAGCCGACTTAATATCAATTTTTTGAATACCCAATGAATGTATATAAGTATCAAACAAAATCAAGACAAAAGAAATGAAAATAAATATTAAATAATACTTGATTATCATAGGACCATTAAAAGGCCAATATAGTAATAGAACAAAGACCCAACATAAATATAGGATGCTTAGACACTCATAGGAGTTTAATCATATAGTTTATGTGATATTGATGAATATATTAATCATCTCAATAGGTGACCTTGATACTTGTGAAGATTTTCCTGACGATTATTACGACTAGCCAATATGAACAGATGAGTAACTCAGTCTTATTACATTGTATGTGCTTGTAGCGTGGCGAACATTTAATAATAGATAATAACCTGAGTGTGTCGTATGGGTTTGTGGGAATTGTTTGCTGTATAAAATATTGATTGCCAAGTCACTCTAATAATATTAATAACGAAATTCTATATGACTATATTGGTTGTGTAATATGTAAACTGTCTGTGTATTGACTGATCGCCTCAAACTTGAATAAAACTACCAGTACCATAAAGGAAATTAAACATGCATTGCATGAAATTGCATAAAATAACATTTGAGTAAGTGGTAACCTACTATATGTTAGTATTTCGGATCTCTAGTAATGCTTGGTTTATTTAGGCAAAGAAGCTATTAGTTAATCGCAAGATTACCTTTGTTTTGTTGATACCATAGGAACTAAATGGTAAATGAAGGATGTCGCTTATGGTATTGCTTGAAATGATTAACACTTAGTGAAGTTTCTAAAGCTAAAACAGAAAATAAGTGTTTAAGACATAATAAATTCAAAGAAACAATTAAAGTGAGTATTGTTGTTTTCCTGAAAGCTTAGTCTCTCTTGAGTAGGTAAGCCATAGTATTGTGTTCCTTCAAACCTGATGAGAGGGCATAAATCCTCATCATGCTTTGGGTTCCGAATTATCTAAGCTTGTAATTGTGCATATGCTTGATTGATCCATTTTCATATCATTGTTAATAAACTTGTTTAATATGTGGTGAGTTCTGGTTATTCACTAAGCCCGTAGTTTAGCTCACACTCCAACAGTCCTTTCAGGTTTACACTGCGACCTTGGCTCATTACTTCCAAGAGCATGGTTCCGATAAGAATTTAGAAGTTGGAAGCTTATGGAGTAGTTTGGGTTAAGATATTTATTTCTATTTCTAGTTATAAGTAGTTAGCATTAGAAACTTTAGTTATGTATTTGGTGATTTTTTAGAAAAGGTTATGGTCTGTAATATTATTATTATGACATTATGACAGTTATTTACTAATTTATGTATTATATATATTTTTCTTTCTTATAAAGCAACCTAAATATCTTGTTTATTAAAAATATGTCATTCTGAGAAGGTAAACTAGTAATAGTATTCAAGTGTATCTTATTTACTGCTACTAGGGTAGCCTCGGGACGTGACAATTACCATCCATTCATACAAACCATTCTTGGTTTTGAAAAGTGTCTTCCATTCATCCTCAACCTTCATCCTCATTTGATGATAGCCACTCTTCAAATTAATCTTGGAAAATAATTTAGCACCAAGAAACTCATCTAACATGTCATCAAGATGTGGTATAGGATACCGATATTTCATAGTGATGCGATTAATTGCCCTAATATCTACACACATCCTCCAACTACCATCTTTTTGGGGCACTATTAAAGCTAACACCAAACATGGACGCATACTTTCTCGCACAAACCACTTCTCTAGCAATTCATCCACTTATTTTTTTTCAATTCTTTAGCTTCTTCAGGATTCATCCAATAAGCTAGCCTATTAGGAAATGCAGCTCAAGGTACCAAATCAATTTGATGTTCTATACCCCTTAAAGGAGGTAATCCTCTTGAAAGTTCTTCTAGAAAAATATCAGCAAATTGAGTCAATAAATTTTGAACTTCATCCAAAATAAAAAGATTACTTTCAACTTCTAAAGCTTACTTTACATATAGCAATATGTTGGTTGTCCATTGGCCAATTACCTCTTAACCTCTCTTTATGTCAACAACGATGACTCCTTCTTAAGGGGATTCAATTCTCGATGTGTTCGCCTTACCACTTTAGGACTCATTGGACACACCTTAATCCACTTGCCATTGAATAATATGGAACAATTATTGTCTCTTTGTAGACACCCAATTTTTTCCAAATTAATTAAGGCTTAAAATTTAATTAAACTCATTTTTCCAAAAGCCTTAATTAAGTATTGATGAAGTTGGCTAAGTGATCAAGGCACAGGCCAAATGGCCTGTTGGTTAAACATATTGACCCAAACACACACTCAAGCTCAAGGACACAGGTTCAAACCCTAGCAAAGGCAAAATTTTGTCTTTTTATCATCTCATTATTTTTTGCCTTTGCATCTTCCTCAAATGTGACTTTTTGCCTTACTTTGCATCAGTTTTTAACTGACAAGACATCATTGATTGTCAAAATTGATGATGGAATTGCAAAGTGGTTATAGAATATGAAAGATTAGTGCAAAAAACAACCCAAAAGTCACAAAATTCAATTTATAAAGCATTCAATTGCACATGAATGAGGAGTTACAAAATTTGATGAAATTGGACAATTAATCTATCCACATTGGATGAATCTGACATGGAATATGAAAGATCAATCATCAATTCGTCGGTTAAGAATGAATCAAACCCAAATTATTGATTAAATTCATGAAAAATCAAGGGGCAAAAATCGATTCATTTTTTAAACTGAACGAAACGTAAAATTGAGCTTGCAACCTATAAATAGGAGGTCCTAGGATCAAAAGGCACAAGTCAATTTCAAGAAAACACATACATAACAAAGCCAATTCGAAGTTCTCAAATTTAGGATGAAAAATTCGAATTTTTCAAATTCGAATTGATTGGATCAGATTTAATCCAAATTGAGTGTTTTAGGAATGTTAGAAACTTGATTTAGATGATTTAGTATGCTTAGATTTGTTCGAATCACTCAAATTAATCTCTGAAATTTTTTTTTAATTTTGTTCATCAACACCGCCGTACAACCACCACCGGAGCCGCCTCTTGCCGCCGTTCTGGGCGTGAACCACCATCTCCAGAGGACGCGCAACCACCATAGGAGTCGGGCCGACAAGCTTCCAGCCATCGAGGACCACCGGAGCCGCTGGAATCCGCCCCGAAAAGTCGCGTCATCGTCTTCTTCACCCGTCGGAGCTCCGAGATCAGAATCCAGCCCGGTCGGTCATCGGTCAACGGTCGTCGGTCATCGGTCAACGGTCAACTCAGATCGAACGGTCCAGATTCAATCAAGCAGATCAGACGGCCCAGATTCAATCAAGCAGATCAGCGGCTCAGATTTGATCAAGCAGATCAGACGGCCCATAGTCAATCAAGCGATCAGACGGCCCAGATTTCATCAAGTGATCAGACGGTCCAGATTCAATCAAGCGATCAGACGGCTTAGATTAAATCAAGCGATCAGACGGCTCAGATCGAGTCAACAAGATCAGACGATCTAGATCGGTCAGCACGATCGACGCTCCAGATCTCGTCCGCTTCATCCGACGGTCCAGGTTAATCCGTATTATTTTATTATATTTTTATTATATAATTAATTTCAGAAATAAAAAAATAGTAAAAAATTCATAAAAATTCATAAAAAAATTCAGAAAAATTCAGAAAAATCCAGAAAAATCCAGAAAAATCAAAATATTTATTTTTCACATGAATTTATTTTTTTTATATTTTTGAATATTTTTGAATATTTTTAATATGTATTTATACATAAATTGCTTTAGAAAATGCCTATTTAATGCATGAAAAATGATTTTAATATTTTTTTATATATTCTGAATATGTTGTGAATTTATGTGATGATTTTTTTTAAAAAAATAATAATAATAAAATAAAAATAATGATAATAAATAACAAAAATAAATAAAAATAATAATATTGGATTTTCCAAAGAACAAAATTAAAAAAAAAATGATTTCGGACTTAGAAAAATGTGTTTTCATAAATAAAAAATCAATTGATTAGATCATAGGATCATCAAAAAATGATTTTTTATAAAAACTTGCAATTTTAATGAACTTAAAATGAAAAGAGTTCAAAAAATTAAAATTGATCAACAAATTAAGGTTCTTTTTTAAAGAACTACGTTTTGTCTGATCTCGATTAGCGAGTACGTAGGCACCTGCGGGGCGACATTAAAAAAATAAAAAAATGTTTTTTTTTTTTGTGAATAAATATTTTGTAAATATAAGATGTTTTGTTGATATTCATATTTAAAAAAAATAATAATAATAAAAAATAAAAAATGAATAATGTGATTTGTGAATATTGTTTCATAATGTATTATTTGAATTTTTGAGCATGAAAAGGATAAGTTGTAAAATTTGAAATTCCGAAAGTGGTAACCAATTTGGTTTTAATAGGTTAGCCCCCGAATCCATGATATCTGGTTTTTAAATCAAATTTTCGCAGACTAGTAGCTAAGTTAGGATCAACCGACCCATTGATCTTAGCTTTTTATTTTTCCCCGATTTATATAGGGTGGCGACTCTAAAAAATTTTCAAAAATGAAAATTTCTTTTAACCCCTAGTCGAGGATTTATGTTAAATAGGTTCGGGTTTAATGTGAATCGGGTTAGGAGAAATGAACCAGAGATAAGATAGTGGAAAAAATCCAGGCTCGACACTCTTCCATTGTGGTTCACATTCCAATCAAACAACCATGGGTAACCTAACAAAATAAAAGATGCATTCATAGGTACTACACCATAAGGAATCTCATCAGTGTGATGATTAGGTAAAGAGATAGGAATAGATGCTTGCCTAGTGACATGAAATGAGCCCTTATCATTGAATTAATGCAAATGATATGGTTGAAGATGGAGAGTAGCTAGAAGTTGTAGCCTCTCTACAAGCGACATTGCTACAACATTAGTACAACTTCTAGAATCAATAATGGCTACACATATTGCCCCAATTTGATATGGAATATGTTCTCCCTTTGTTCTTGATCAATAGACAGTGTAATACTCAAGCTCCTTCTTACCACCCCATTTAAAGGTATAATAGCCCCAACTAATGGTTAGCCGTCAACTCCTCACCTTCCTCATCGGAATCAAAATAACTACTCCTTTCCTCTTCACCTTCACTTTCCACATAACCTCCATGGGTATTAACAACTCACTTATTCAAATGTTGAGCAACCATATGTCCATAACCTAAGCATTTGAAACATTTGATATCTCTTGTCTTCTTCCTAATGCTACTAGAATCACTCGGTTTAGAAATCGACCTCCCCTTTTCATCAACTGAATTGTCAAGAACAAAATCATGCTTCCCATCATGTTTAGAACTACTAGTAACCTTCTTTTTATCATCATGCCAATAAGACTTGTCGCTACTTTCATATTTAGAAGAGTTACCTAAAGATGGTACTTTCAGTTTTACAGTCTCTATACCACGCAATCCTTTATGCCTACGCAAGGCTGTTAAACTCGCGATTTTATGTGGAATTGACATAGGGCTTGTGAAATTGGAACGTATAATTAAAATGTAAAAATTTAAGTTTCTATAGCCTACGTAAAGTAGTTTTGAAAAACTATAGATATGCTTGAAGGAGTTATAAAAAACTTGAAATGCATAACGATACGAAAAAGAAAAATAAAGAAATGAAGTTCCTCTTTTCATAATAATTCTCAATCCATATTAACATACATAAAAAAAAAAAAAAAAGAGTAACTGGAGTCAAAATTAAGTTCTTTCTTATAATTTTGGTTAAAAGAAACTATGAATTGAAGGAGGATCTAACTTTTCAAATTATTTTAATTATTCAAAAGAAATAAATAAGCTTTCTCATCAACTTTATAGCTATAACTCGATTTGGATGAATTATATAAATGTAGCACATGGGAGTTGAGCAAGTGAGTGAAAGATATAGAGAGAGTGTAAAAACAAAATTAAAATGTGATGAGAAAAATGTATCATCTTAATAGTTGATGAGAATGTAAAAACATAATTGTATTTTTTATATTTTCGCTTAGTTGACTCATATAAGTAAAATCGGTAAACTTGATTAGAAACGTAAAATTCTACTGAGTTTACATGTAAACTTTGTTGAAATCATAAGATTGTACAAAAAAATTAAAAAAAAAAAGATTCCATGCACGAGTCTACTCAAATGAGCTTATTGAAATCGTAAACTTATAAAATCATATAGGTAAAATTGTGAGTTTAACAACTATGCCTATGCCCATCATGATGATCATCAAAATCATCTTCAAAATCTTTAACTCCATGACTATGCACTAGGTGATGCACATTCCCTCTTCCTCTTCCGCTTCTGTGTCCATCTACTACTCCTCCACAAGGTATTTAAACCCTTGGATTATCCTCAACAAGTTTTTGTTCTTGTGTTTCATGAGTTTAAGGGTTTCTCCTAACAATTTGTTCTATACTCCTAAAGGTTTCACCTTGTTGTTGCATCATATTTTGCATTTCCTCCATCATCTCCTTCATAAAATCCATAAACTCACCCATATTAATGATACTTTCTCCATTACGTAGGGGTGGGCACGAATCGGTTTGGTTCGGTTTTTCCTAAAACCAAACCAAACCATAATTTACGGTTTGGTTTTTTTCCATCCCAAACCAAACCATTAAGTAACGGTTTGGTTCGGATTATAAATTTTTTAAACCATTAAATAACGGTTTGATTCGATTTGGATTACGGTTTAAATCAAAATTTTAGCTAAAAATTTTTCTTGTTCTAGTTTTTTTACATTTGTGTAGATTCTTAAATATTTATATCATTTTACAAAGTTAATATTATAAACCACGAAAAAATACTTTATAACTTCATCATACTTTTAATCTATAGTTTTCTATTAAATCAATTGTCCATCAATAAAATATATTCACTAACCAGTACATAGTAAGTCATAATTTATTATTTTTAATATAACCATCTTTTCAATTATCTACTAATAATTTAGCTAAAACAAAAAATCATCCATTAACAAAATTCATCAATGAATAAAATGACAAGTTAACAAAATATATTAAACAATTAATACATAATGAAAGTTTATAACTGAATAAATAAATTTCATACTTTATAAAGTTAAAAGCTATTAAAAAAAAACAATAATTTATCATCAACAAAAAAATTGCATATCATAAGCTTAAAAAAAATATAAAAAGAACAAGTTGATTTTAATTAATATTTACCAAATAATAAATATCAAATGAAATCATATAAATATAAAGTAAAATATTATTATATTTTTCTAAAACGGTTTGGTTCGGTTTTACGGATTGGTTCGGATTTGAAAATTTTCAAACCAAACCATGAAAAAAAACCATATTTTCGGTTTGGATTGGTTCGGTTACAGATTGGTTTGGTTCGGCCGGCTTTTTTGCCCACCCCTACCATTACGAGCATTGCCATCTCCATTTTCAACATCAAAATTTTCTAGACATTCTCTAAAGAAAATCAAACTTGCAGCATAGACAATCAAAATAGTGAAACTTACCAAGTAAGAAATCCAATTTCAAAGCCCCAAGCCATAATCCACAACCCTAAGCTCTGATACCAAGATGATATAGATGGAGAATTCAAGTAATATGTGGATTTAGTGCTTTCAATTGTGATTTAGGGTTTATAGTATGTTTTTATATGAAGAATCAATCCTTGGATATACTGCACTAAAGATAAAATCGAACTAGTTGTTCTAATCAATCGATATTACACAATGATAAAAAACAATGAAGAACAATCTTGAATAAAAAACTCAATCTTATTCAAGAAGACAATTTATCATAAAGGACATTATAAAGTTTACCAAGGGTAAAATAAGCATCTAAAACTACTAAACAAATCACTAACAACCCTTATATACTTTCACAAGTTGGGTAAGGGAAAAAATGGAAAACTATAAGACAAACAAATAAAATAGGAAACAAAGGCTTCAAACAACATAAAAATAAGGGTGGAGATCACCTTATTGATCACAGCCATGATACGAGCTCCCTTGGATCAAATTTCCCTCCATCTTAAAGCAATCATGGACGTGATAGGGTAGATAACAGTCAGCATCATGGGCGTGACTACGTCCATTATCTCCTCGGGCCCTTGATTCATACGTTGATGACGTGCTCATAGCCTCCATTATGGTCATATTCTCGATCATAGGCATGATAGCGGTTGTGATCTCCACTAGTTCACAACGTCTAAGTTCGTATTCAATCGCGGGATTGATCACGGGTGTGTTCTCCATCACAGTTTGGATCATGGGTGTAATAGTAGGTGTGATCTCCTTTGATAATGAATTTTCAATACTTTAGCACATCAAATCACATCCTACTCCAAAGTGTATCAAATATCCTCTAAGAAAGCCCAATTCATCATCATTTGGAGCATTTATAAGGATTCCTTTAGCCAAGTTCAACAAACCCTTATCTCTAGCTCAGGTTATTGATCGAAATGACCCATGATTCCTATCATGGTACAAATCTACACCATCTGTAACCTAAGTCAAGATCATGTGTGTGGTCACCATGACCCAACATAAACCCACCAATTCCAAGTATTGCGCAATCTTAGATGTTTAACAAAATATTTTATAAAATGAATTTTAATTATTTTCAAAACGAATTCTAAAACAATTGTTAAGATGCTATATGTAGTATAATCACGCTAAGCTCTCGACACAATTCTACCCACAAGGTCGTTTTCCTGAATGATTTAGTTCGTCATTAGTAGAAACGAACACACAAACTTAACCACGTCAGTCGATCCACTTAACATGTGGCTATTCAAAAATGAAAAATGCATGATCCATTCAACTAAATTAAATTCAAATAATTATAGTTCACTTTTAAGCAATCAAGCTAACATACAATATAATTTATGCTTACTTTTAATCTTAAATTTTAGCACTTACATAAAAATCAAGCACAAGTAAGCCTAAAGCTCAGCATGCCTTCAATTTCATTATCTTTATATTTAATACACTAAGCTACACATGCAAACAATGTAATATTCATAGGGAACTCACTCTACCATGTGTACGGGTTAAATTAATTTTCTGGGTATGAATCTTTGTGCTCGATATCTCCTTAATACAGTAAGAAATTTGAAGATTGTATAAGAAATAGCTATAGATAGTGATTTCGCAACCGATGGTATAGTAGTTTTAGTTTTCTACAGTTTTAGGACTAAACCTTTAATCGTATATAACTTTTTCATATAAATTTATTTTTGATAGATAAATACTCAATTTGATAAGACTTTTTTTTATTAGTTTCCTATGATTTTATTAGTTTTACTGAAGTCCACAAGATAGTGAATCAATTAGGGTCATATTGTAACTAAATTATATTACCAATAATTTCTATTGATTTCTTATTTTCTTGATATCTTGGTCATTTCAAATTCATTTTCGATAATTAAATAGGTGGTTCCTTAAGGTTGTTTTATTAATTTACATTGGTAATATTATTTTTACCAACAAAAGACTCTAAGTAGGTGAATTAATATTGGTCTGATCACGAGTTTTCTTGACTTTTAGGTAAATTTTAGTGTCCTTGATTTACTTTTGTCTTAGTCCTCCCTATAATCAATCCATGATTCATTGTTTAATAATTATTCCTTATTTTTAGATCGTATGATTGAAGATCACTTGCAATTGAATCAATTCCGTATATCACTTTCATTGGATTGTTTCAATAATCCATTCATGCCTCACAAGTTAAGGTATCACTAAGTTAAATACTTGTATCATGAAGTTAACTTCGTCTACTTCTTAATGCATGAACGAAGTATGTCTCATAAATCATATGCACTTCTCGACCAAGTGTGACCTTAGGAAAATACTAGAGTATTCTCACCCTATAGAAATCTCTCGACTACTATGGGATTTTAAGTTTTCATCTATGTTTATACTCCTCATCTTTCTACTACTCTATATTGTAATCTTCTTCATTACTCATCAAGGAATTTATTCCTAATTGTAGTCTAAGTGTACGACTATAAAGAAGGAAAAAAAAAAGAACGTAAGAAAGAAATGGACCTCATGCTACATTTGCCTTTACACATTGTCATGCATAGTTTTATTTACTTAAGTGTCATGCTCTTGTACAAATATTCCTTTTCTATGTAGAGCACCAACAAATAGAAAACCATTTCTATATACAATATAAAATGGATACTGGATGTGCTTTGTTAAGGAGTTTGTTGCTTTCTTTTCATATGTATGCGCTCTAAGTTGACTCTATCATGACTAGAAAAGCAAAACACACACACACACACACACACAGAAGCAACTCACCTCGTTGTTGTTGTAACTAATGTGAGGGATGGAGAGCACAACAGCAATTGCCATAGAGAAGAGATAGAGGTAGTAGCTAGCATGGCGTCTACTTTTTTCATATGTGTGTGTACTGCTGGTCGAAGGAGACAATAAAAGAATAAGGTGGGGTAAGTAGGACGTGGAAACTTAGGAAGGAGAAGAAAGTAAGAAAAAATTAAAAGAGGAGACAAGCAGCTCGCATATGGGGTATTATTGGTTGTTTGGTGTTGTTAGTGAGTAGAAAAGAAAGAAGTTGCAGGAGTTATTGCTCTAACAGCTAGGGTGTGAGTGGATGTTGTGCCCTATTTTGGTGGAGAGGGTTAACGGAACAATAGGAAGCCATAGGAGAGAAAGAAGGACAAAAAAAGAAAAGGAAACAATAAAAGAAGAAGAATTGGTAACAAATAGAAAAAAAAAAAAAAGAAGAAGGAAGGAAGGTAATTTAGATAGACCAAACAAAAGTAGTAGATTTTTGGGGATTTTTACAGTTAAGATAAGATAGTTGTACTTGGTTTTGATTTTATGTACATGATCCCTTTAATTATGCACATCCATTCATGTATATCTTCCAAAAGAAATTATTGTAAATTGATGAAAAAGAAGTACCATGTGCTAATAGTAGTAGTTGAGATTGAGAAAAAACATTTGCTTTTATGGTTACTTTCCAACTATCTACTTGAAAGGTAATTAAGATAACTTGGGGTAGCTATTTAGTATAATAGTTGTCCTAAGTTGTCTCTTGATAGAGTTAAGGTTCTAGGTTCCTAAATTTAAGGTGCCTTATTTCAATCACATGTACACACTATTTGTTGAGGAGATTCTAAACATATCAATTTGAATTCAAAGCCTAAAATCTTACTTACAATCAAGTTGACTCATTGAGTAATCAGAATTTTGGGGGTTTACAACTAGATTGGTTCGAGCCCAATTTCTATCATATTACATTAAAATTGCCACTATTACTATAATAGACCAATGTATGTTAGTATTTCACTACAATCATGCTATGGAAATGGTGCAAAGTTAACAATATTGGTGGTATTATAGTGAGTGAGATAACATAATGATGATGATGGCAGCTGCTATGATGATGAGACAGAATGGGAAGATATAATTGAAATGTACACTAGATATATAACATAAATAGAGTAAACACCAAGTACCTAAAGTCATTTCCTTTTATGAGTCTTTGTCTAATAAATTGCATACGACTTTGCTTAATAAAGGTCTATTTGGTTGATTTTTCTGGTTATTTTGACATATTATTTTTATTGTTTTCAAATAGATTTTGTTAAGAAATAAATTTAGATGAAAAACATACATTTTTACTCATAAATAGATCAAACAAATCAAATATAGATAAGATATTGATGAAAATCAAATAATCCAAATGAACCCTTAATCTTTGATTTCTTTTTTTTTTATCTCATCAATATAAAATTTGCAATATAACATTGTCTTGTCCTAAATATACAAGGTTGCATATAAAATCATCTAATTATGGACTTGAACTAATCTTAATTAAGTTAACATTAAATTTACCAAAAACTAAATATCTACTTATAATTGCAATTATAGTGCATCTAATATAAAAAAATAAGTTTTGAGTGTACTCATAATAATTTTTTAATACTTAAAGGAAAGAGAACTGTATAATGTTAAGGAAATAATTAAAAATGCTCGTTGTACTTAGTTAAAGACTAATAGAATAAGATTTTCATTTTTCAATGTCTGACATATAATAACTAATATTTAGTGCCTTAAAAAAGTTTATTTAGTTAACTGTAATTTTATGATGAATTAATATTTTTAATTGTTGTGAAAACAATTAGAAAAATGAAAAGGAAAATTCATTCAAGTAAGATATTAAAAACAATGCAACTTGATGAAAGTAAAATGAGGATTTTGAAATTGGAATGAGAGATAAAAATGAAGATTTAAGGCATGCCTACTAAGACTGAAAGGGTATATAGGCTTCACCTTGATTTGATAGTGATCTAAAATTTCACCTTTATCTATGTTACTATTTAGGTTATATAATAATTAATTTGCTTATCCAATTAGCCATATGGAATTGATCTATGAAAATAAAATAAAATGAGCATATTAATGCTATCTTTTTATTTATTTATTTAGAAATTACTCACCAATAAATTTTTAAGAAGATGGAATAGAGAATTAAGTCAATCCTGTTAGGAGACTAATATTTTTACCACTCGATTATAAGGGTATTAGCTATTAACACTATCTTTGTTTCAACGAATTATTTTTATCCACATTTAAAAGAGAAATCTAATTGCGTTCCAACCATGTATAGAAATGGTGTTCTTATCTACTAAACACAACATTCTAGGTTATATCGAAATCTTCTTTCTATAATGTTTTATCAACAAAGGTGACAATTTTTCTAATGTACAATATTATACATTAATGAAGATAAAATTGCCAATGAAAAGTTTAACATGTCGCATGTAAACCCCGATTTTCTTAGTAATCGAGTAAACTTCAGAAATCGAAAACTAAAACCTTAAACAGGATTAGTATGAACAACCTAGGAACCCTAGGTCCGGCTTTTCTTCGATTTCAATATAAAAGAACCTCTATAGAATAATTTAATGTGGATTATTGTTTTAAAGTATATTTCAAACCATAAAAAGTTTTGATTTCGAAAAATTTTCTATTTCTAGCTTTCCCGAGCTATTATGGAAAAGCGAGCTCCGAAACTAGAAACTCAGAAAAATATTCTGAAATACTCTTTAGAACCGAAATTTTATAAGGATTTCAAAAATATATGTTTTATAATTTTTTGGGTTATATAAAATTACAGTTATAGCCTTTTTCCTGTATTTTTTTTACTACCGGTAAAGTAAATGTCTTATCTACTAGTTATTACTATTCACAAATACAACCTACTACACACACACCTATACCTTAGTCTTACAACCTTACAAACACTCAATTATTTTTTTTCCAAGAATTTTTGTCTTTTAACAAATTATTACATTTAATACTTTTTATTATATAAACTACAATTTAAAACAAATTCAAATCCCTCTCTCTGCTTTCCCCTTTGTGGCCGGCGCATAACCCCCTATTTTGGCCTCCCATTTGTTTTATTTTTTCTCCTTTTTATAAAGAAAACAAACCCTAATTCACTTAATATAGATAGTCTTTTAATTTTCTCTCTCTTCCATTTCCATTTCATTTGTTCAAATTTCACAAAATCCTCTCTTTTCTCCTCCTCATTGCCGTGACTTCCAACCTCAACACACACACACACAAAACAAGCTTCATTCTTCTTCATTTCTTCACTAAATCCAATATTAGGTGATGATTCTTACGCCTTGCTACCATCTAATCTTGTAATGGCAAGATTATTCATGAGTGTTTTCACTCTAAGTCCACATAAGCACTTGTAGGGACAATAAAATGCTACTACATGAATATCAAGCCATCACAAGAGTGGATCTTGTGTTTGATTAAGTTTTTGTTGAAGTATTTTCATGTTTATGCATGTAAAAGTAGGGTAAAATAGAGATCTAGCATAAAAACCCATGTTCATGCTTTTATACTTCATTTCATACATCATAAGTAGTAGATCTAGCTTTTAGATGCTTATACCATGCTTGACATTTATGATCTTATGGATGATTTATATTTTCATGCATTAATGCTCATGAAGGATTTGTTTTGGGTATATAGATGTTGTAGTTGGTAGATCCTTAGGCAAATAAAACAAGGAACTTACAAAAGAAAAGTTTTTGTTTGAAATGTTCAAAGACAAATTCGTATGATTTCAAAGCCCTATTTTAAAAATCCTTTTATCAATTTTAAAACTCATGTTTTATGTGAAAAATGAAAGATATAGGTAATAGGTATCATTAAGTAGTGATTTTTATAAGTTGAAATGAGTTTTGATGAGATAATGTATAAAACAAGAAATAGAATATGGATGGAAAATTTTGAGTTAGTAGTCAACATATGAAATTCGTAATTTTGAATGCAGGCCATAAGAACACCAATCATCTAAGCTCAAAATAGAAGTTTTATGTATTAAATAGAGTCCTTAAGTAATAGGTATCTTAAAGCCTTAAGTTTTAATGCATTAAACAAGTTTTTCCCAAAAGAATCATTCAAAAATTTAATTTCAAGAAATTCAGATTTTTGGATAAATCCTATTTGAAAACATATTTGCAAAGTGTAAAATGCAAGTTTTTATGTAGAAATGAAGGCTTGAGTAATAGGTATAATGAAGACTCAATTTGAACAAGGATAACTTGATTTTCTTAAGAAAATAAATCTAAAACAAAAGGGATGGTCAAAGTTAGGAAACTAGTTTTCTTGAAAGTAAATAGTCATGGAGTTTTACAAATAGAAAGTTTCTTAAATTTCCTTTTAGCAAATAATGTCAAGAGCATGCATGCATCAAGTTCATATCATGTCATTCATGATAGGAAATCATCAATATTGCATGTGTAGTTAAATTATATGCTAGAAATCACAAACATTCACAAAACTATTTTTCAGAATTAGAATTTCAACCGATCAGAACTGATTAGCTTATTTTGTGACTTAAACATCATCAAAACTTGAAAATAATGTTAGGAATAGATAGATCTTTCGAATTAGATAGAAATCGATATATAATATGCGCAATTCCAAGTTAAATTGAATTAGATATGACCATTTTAAGTTAGACTTCATCTTAGGCGAAAATTGACGAACTTATAAATAGAATCGTTAAGTTTATTAGAACTTTAAGGGTATTCCTTGTACTTAGGTGATTTGGAGGGCGGATTTCCACTCCCCGAGGACTACTACGACTAGTGGATTTCTCTCCATGGCCGAGTGAGTTCATTTCTTAAATAATGGTGCTCATGTATGTGCTTGTAATCGTAGTGGCATTAAAATTAGGAAAGATAAAATTATGATGATTTGTGATCTAATCTTGGTTGAATGAATGATAAGTATATCGAGACGAGACTTGTTGAAAAATCATTGTATGAGCTAGTATAGACTTGGATTGTTTGACACTTATCTACTTAATTAACATGCCACGATTATATGAATAAACTATACATGCATATCACGTAGTGAGTCACATTGCATAGGTTATTATACCTTTGTGGGAAGAAGGCATAATAATTGGGCAACGAGGGGCTTGTAAACTCGAATGATAGCGTATAGGCGGAATTGAAAATGTGTGTGGGTGGACACCTGTATCAACCACAGTGAAATTTAAAAGTGGTGGCTGGGCACCTGTATCAACCACAATAAGAAGTGAGAAGAATTTAAATGTTGGTCGTATGGGCTGAAACACCTAACCCCGAATGGAGGGCGTAAATCCATTCAACATAAGATTTCTGGACGGTCTTATGTATTGTATGCTTATGTGCTTGTGCATTCGATTATATACTGTTGTTGAGTATTAAATATTTAGAAATGAATCTCACTAAGCCTGTTAGCTTACACCCGATAGTTTTGTTGTGGTGTTCCTATTTTTGGTTGTTCCGAGAGAACACTTTTCACAGGTTATCTTTTGGATGAAGGAGCTTTTGAAGAAGTGGGCCTAGCTAGAGGCATGGACTTGTAGGAAAATCTCTTTAACATAAACCCTAACGTTTGTAATATGTTTTAGACTGGATAGACTTCTATCATTATTTTGACGGGGTATGCCCCCTTGACTTTTGTAAAGACTTAACTTGTTTATCTTGTTGTGATTTCTATTCTTAATGTTATTGTATGCCTTCTTAAGACTATTCGATTCAAAGTGTGATCCTAAAAATTATGCAAGTGCACCTTACACCCGATATGTAAACTTATGGGATGACTAAGAATGCCGTACTTAAGTTTAAATATTGAGTGTGGTGGATTGTCGCGTTTTGGGTACCCATTAGGGCGTGACATCCCATCTTTCAGAATAATGTGTGAGGTTAGAGAAGTCTCATATTAGAGAAATACGGATTATATGAAGGATTTATAAGATTGAAGACTCATTAATCTAATATCTTAGAGTTTTAGGTGACGTATAGTGTCAAGTCCATTCATATATCCCTTCACGAGTCACAATTGTTTCATTGTTAAAGGCTTCTCTACTCCTTAACAAGTGGTATAAGAGCTATTCAATTAGAATACTCAATTTTGTAGGTCCCTCCCATATGGAAAGAAGAGTTGTGTGGTGGTGAATCATGTAAGAAGTCCATGATGTAACATGAGCATGTTGGCAATAGATTATTCATATCGATGGGGGAATGAGACCTAAGCTTATTGTGGAAACTACATTTGAGAAGGAAATTGGTAGAAGACAAGTATGAGGTTAGAGAAATCATAGATAGGAAAAATATGAATTATGTAAAGAATTTATAAGGAGAAAAACCTATTCATCTAAAATCTTAAGGTTTTGGTTATATATGATATCAAACTTATTGATATTTCTTCTTAAAGCCTAATTGTGGAATCCATCTTGATTGAAGGCTTCTCGTTTTCTTTAACACCATTTATATTAAAAATTGGGGACTAAATAGTCTTGTGACATAACAACATTGCTATAATTTCCATGTTTTGCTTCACTGGGAGAAAGTAAAGTTAATAGGTGATTATGTTTGTTTATTTTCCCCATTTATTTGTGATCTTATCTCTAAATTGATGGACAGAATTGGCCATATCAATATATATCATTATACGAGCAATTATACCAAAACAAAAAGAATATAAATCAAATTTTAGTTAAGCCCACATAATGATCTATGTGAACCACCTACATGAATAGAAAGGAATTTTGAAGTAATTTTTTTTACTGATTTAGTATATTTCTATTATTATACATGTCGACACCCATTTTTGCGCCCTTTTTAAAAAATAAAATAAAAATGAAAAGTTCAAATATCATGAAAATTCTAAAAAAAGTAGAAAATACAATAAAATTTGAAAATTATTAAAATTACAAAAAAATGTTAGATAAGTTAAGAATTAACAAAAAGACTAAAAAATTACAAAATTAAAAGTTAGAAGGTTAGAAAACCCCCTCTTTTTAGTAAATAAGCTTTTTAAACTTAAAATAAAAAAAATTGAAATAAGAAAAAATATAAAAAAAAAAATTCATATTTGGGCTTATCATAGATTTAATATGGTTTTGTAATATTTTGGGCTACATTTATAAATAAATTTAGACCATGGACCTATCGCACTTTCGGTCCATTTTTATTGAAATCATATTTAACTTGGTTGTATAGTTCAAAAGCATTTTAAGTTGACAGATTTAACCAAATTCGAAGTAGCTCAATTGGTTAAGGCGTGGAAGAGCAAGGACAGAGGTCTGGGTTTGATCCAAATGGAAAGCAGGTTCCCTTTCTTTTTCTTTTAAAAAAAAAGGGCACTAAGCAGACAGCAGGTGCGACGCACGTGCAGGGGACTTCATCCCCTACCTCCAACCCCCATCTGCTATTGTTCAGCTCTAGGAGTTCGAACGAGCTCCATTTGAGCTTTCACTGGGGAAGATCAAAAGTTAATCCCAAGACTATATCCATCTTAATCCGGCTTCTAATGTGTTTTAAAAACAAAAATGAAATCAAAATTTGTAACCACCCCCCGACCCTCCAAGTCCTATAACGGCTATTAATGGCCGTGTTTCATCCCCTTCGTCTTCCTTCTCTCTTCTTGTTAACCCAAATCTCCCATCTCCTTCGGTCCCAGACTTGCCCTTCCATCTCCCCCCTACCATCTTTCTCTTTCTCTAGAATTTTGAAACCAAGCCTTTTGTCTCTCATGCTCATCTCTCTTTCACGAACCCCTAGCACTGCTACCTTGAAACACGATGACTAACCCCCATCCAAGCTTGCGGAAACCACCGCAAGCTTCCCAAACCAGCCACTCCAATCACGAGAACCACCATTTTCGACCACCATCAACCCAGTCACCACTAGCTATCTCCACCCTTGACCCACACATGCACCAGCCATCCTAAATAAACCAAGAACCTAGACCAACACGTGAACCTCCACCTGTGACCAACGCTTCAACCCAAACCCATCACCGTCATAATAGAGAGGGAGAAACCATTATTTCCTTCTCTCTTACATGTCTGAAGATTCCATGTCAAAACTAGAGATCCATGCACGGACTCGATCCGATCCTAGCTTGAACCCGCAACTACGAGACGAACCCCTTAGCCCACTCACGAATCCGATTCCAAACCTCAAGTTCAGATCTCATTGAGCTTCATGGCCTAATCTTATATCTATTTTGTGTTTGGTTCAAATTTTATTATTTCTTTCTTTTATTTTGTAGTATAGTCCTTATATCGTAAACACCGGCAGATACATGTAAATTGTGGAAAAACGAAAATAAAATGAGAAAGAACATTAAAAAAAAAAGAAAGAAAGAAAAAAGGAAAAAAAAAAAGAGAGACAAAAAAATATATACATATATGTGTGTGAAAATATATGTGATATGCATGTGATATTAGTTTGCTATGATGATAGATGCTTTGTATATGATATTGACAATTGAAAATTGAAAAAAATGGAAATTTAGGATTAAATCTTTAGTAAGATTAATAAATAAATTTAGGATATGAGATTTAGTAAGATTAGTGAATAAGATTTTTAGGTTAAATAATGAAAATCAATAAAATATATGTATGTTAGGATTATTGGCATTTTAGATTATTTTTTTATAATGTGTGCTAAACTTAATATGCGCCTTTTGATAGTAGTTTAGAATGCCTTGAATTGACAAGGCATGATATATTTTAGTCCCTCCTAAATATTAGCTTTCTTTTATCAAAAACTTAAAAAAATAGAAATTTCATAAAAAATAAAAAATATATATAATTTTCCCTATATGTTATATACAAAAAAAAAAATCTTTTGCTCATCTTATATATATAATATCACCTAGTTATTTGAAAAAATATCAAAAACAAAATAAATGCAAATTTCCAAAAATAGTATATTTTTTAGAAATTTTTTTGAAAAAACAAGAAAAGCAAAATTAAATGTTTTAGGGATTTTCAAAATCAAAACAAACTGGTTAAACAACTTAAACTTGGCAGATCTTCAAAATTAAAAAGAACAAACAAACTAAAATATTTACACAAATCAAAACAAACTACATGGACCTAATTCTAGCAAAAAAAAAATTTAGGTATTTTTCAAAAAAAAAATATTTTTTTGTAAATATATAAACCTCTTTTTCAAAAAAGACTAAAAAATTAAAAAATTAAAAAATCCGAAGTTAATCTCTTTTTGGCCCATATTTCAAAGTTTATAAAACCTATCCAAAACCTAAATGACTGTTTAGGTTTTAAAATAGCAACCCTGATCCATCTAATTTTGGTTTTTTACATGAGCTAGTAGCCAAATCTGAAATTTAACTACCCATTTGGTTTCTATTTCACTCTTTTTCTGGTTTTAGTCAATGACGACTCTAATCAAACGATTTTTTAAAAATTGGGCTTTTTTTACAAAAATCTTACTAGTTTTTTTGTTGAATATTTCATATCAAGTGGACCGTATTTGATATATTTCGGAACCTTTAGAAGAACAAAAGTAAAATTCGGACTCGATAATACGTAAGAGGACAAGAGAGTTTGATATATAAATAAAGATGGAACAAAAAGAAGAAAAACTTTACTGAAGCCACCCTTATCCAACAAGATAAGATTACTGAGGTGAGAGAAGCTCCGGACATGCATACAAACATACAAGCCGCCCAAAAGATACCATCATTTTCGGATCCTAGATTTTCTTATGAAATTATTAATCACAAACAAACGATGAGGATTCTGAATCGTCACCAACTCGTCTTCTACAAAAACGCATTGAAAAATATGACATGAAATACCAATATATACTCCAAAAGGGCACATGGATACTCTACCTGTTGCATTGTTAATTATTGCATCACATGGACACAAATTGCAATCAATTATTAATTCATTTTCTTTCCTCCTTTTGAGTTTTCTTTAGACCCACAAAGAAAATGAAATGCGATCCAACTCAATTGGTCACCAGCTCCAATATAACCATTGCATGATAATAAGTACAAAGCATTTTTTTTTTAGGATTAATTATAAAAATATGACGTGTTTTGATTAATTTACAGACACATGATCTGTACTATTTTTTTTAAAATTAGGTGACTCAAGTTTCATTCAAAAGTGTCGATATTATTTAATAATTTTAGAATGACACATATCAATATTTTATTGTTCATAAAAATTAATTTCATAATTTTTTTTCAATTGTCTAGTTTAAAAAGTAATATTTTATTTATTTAATTTTAATAAGATTCTAATACATTCCCTCTAATAGTAATTAATAACATTAACAATTTTTTTATAAAACTCAGGTCACCTAATTATTAGAAAAAAAATAACAGGTTATTTGTTTGCAAATTTCTCAACACATGGAGCATGTTTTAGTAATTAACCCTTCTTTCTATTTATAACTTTCATTCTAATATGCCCCCCATTAATAACTACCCAAGATACTATTAATATTCTAGGAAAATTCTATAGTTTGGTGTGATTATGAGACCGATCCCATTACATTATTAAATGGTTAAGATATATCTAAACCGTAATTAAAATCCTTAATATTTTTTTACAATAATTTGTTATAATCAGTTTAATTATAATATTACAGGAAGAAGGTCATGTGATGGGACCGTAAAAGTTTTCTAACATCTTAAATATAATATGACGCAACGTGATAGCGTAAATAAACAAGACCACTCACACCGGAACGATCTTAAGGATAAAACACAATTGCGCACAATTGTAATTCAGAGAAAACCTCTTAAAGAAATGTATATTGAATAGAAAATAAGTCATGAGTACATCCATAGCCCTAGAGCACATATTTATAATCTTAAGGAATGGATGTGAAAATACGGAAAGTAATAAATGTGAAAACGTGGAAAGTAATAAATGTAAAAACACGGAAAATAATAAATGTCCTTTGACCGGTCTTCATCCATGTGAACTCCGCATCTTCCTCGCATCCTTCCTCGCGTAATAAATGTCCTTTGACCGGTCTTCATCCATGTGAACTCCGCATCTTCCTCGCATCCTTCCTCGCGTCCATTTTTTTCATGAAGTCCATCGCGATACCGTTTGCATCATTCTCTCCCACCGATGGAGAACTCGACCTCGAGTTCTCTTCTGGATATAGCGCCTCGTCATCGGGATGGAAAGGATATAAGTCGGCCACATTAAAAGTCTTCGAAATAGCCATATTTGCTGGAAGATCAACGATGTAAGCGTTATCATTAATCTTTTGAATGATCCTGTAAGGTCCATACTTTCGTGGTTGAAGCTTGTTGTAAGTGCCCATGGGAATCCTCTCCTTTCGTAGAAAAACCATTACTTGATCCCCAACTTCAAATAATTGTTGCTTCCGTCGCTTGTCAGCTGTCTCCTTATACTTAGCGTTAGCCCTTTCAATCTTAGTTCTGACTTCTTCCGCGGTGTTCTGTCAGTGTTCCGCCATGTGTTTAGCTGGTATACTATACTTAGCCATCTTTGGAAGCTTGACAAGATCCAAAGTATGTTGAGGTACTTTGGTATATACAATAGAAAATGGAGACCTCCCTGTTGTGCGATGGATGGAGTTGTTATATGCAAACTGCGCTTGAGCTAAACACAAATCCCATTGTCTTGGTTTCTCTCCACAAATACTTCGGATAAGATTACCTAGAGTTCGGTTGGTAACTTATGTTTGTCCATCAGTTTGTGGATGAGCAGTGCTGCTGTATTTCAAATTGGAATCAAACATATACCATAACGTCTTCCAGAAGTAGCTGAGGAATTTGCTGTCCCTGTCAGATGTGATGGATTTAGGCACCCCATGTAGTCTCACTACCTCCTTGAAAAATAGTTTGGCAATGGCATGGGCATCTGAGGTCTGATTCATGACTCGCATAAATGTGCTAGGGGCATTGCTGAGGCCGAATGGCATCACTAGCCACTCGTACAATCCTTCCTTTGTCTTGAAGGCAGTCTTCCATTCATCCCCTGGCCTAACTCTGATTTGGTGATAGCCGCTCCGCAAGTCGATCTTAGAAAAGATGGTGGCTCCACTCAACCTGTCTAGCATGTCTTCTATACGGGGTATAGGGAACTTATACCCAATTGTGATCCTGTTGATAGCCTTGCTATCAACACACATCCTCCAACTCCCATCTTTCTTAGGAGTGAGTAATGCTGGAACAGCAAATGGACTCAGGCTATCTCTGATGAAGCCTTTCGCTAGTAATTCATGAACTTTCTCCTGGAGGATTTCTGTTTCCCTGGGACTCATCCTATAATGAGGTAAATTAGGAAGGCTCGCCCCAGGTACTAGGTCAATCTGGTGCTGGATATCCCTTAAGGGTGGAAGTCCTTCGGGTAAATCATCTGGAACCACTTCTTTAAACTCCTCTAAAATCTCCTTCACCACTTCAGGAATGTCACTAGCACTCTCATCTTCTACTTTTAGCACATTCTTTACCACCAAGGCGTGTACCTCCTTGGTCTCTCTCATAACCTCTTCCATCTCCTTCTCTGAATTCACTATGGTTAGAAAAGAACTCCCCTCTAGCTTAAAGCCTTTGGGACGTGCCATCACCTTAAGAGGAAGTAATGTGTATCTTTTTCCATCCTTTTCTAACCGGTAAAGGTTCTCTTTTCCAGCATGTTGGGCATCCACATCAAACTGCCATGGTCGCCCGAAAATAATGTGACAAGCATCCATGTCTACTATGTCACAGTAGACCTCATCACAATATTTTCCAATGGAAAAGGGCACCCTACATCTCTCGAGGACGTCAATCCGTTCTGCAACTTTAATCCATCCAATGGTATATGGAGTAGGATGTTTTTCAATTGGCAACTGCAAATTCTTGACCACCTGCTTGCTAATAATGTTTTCGCTACTCCCGCTATCCACAATTAGGTTAAAGACTCTTCCCCCAATTGTGCACCTAGTGCGAAACAGCTGGTGGCGTTGGGTGTTACCCTCCTGTTTAGGTGCTAGCTTGAGCCTCCTGATAACATATGAGGGTTCATGCTCTTCACCATCCTCCTCATAGTATTCTTCCTCCTCATTAGGATCACAATATATGTCTTCATCTCCATCGCGTTCTACAATATTCACAGTTCTTCTATTTGGGCATTCATTGGATCGGTGCCCAAGTTGATTGCAACGATAGCATTTACCAAGGATGGGTTTGGCATATGGGTTGAATTGTTTCTTACCTTCTTTGGATTCAATAGGCCGTTTTTCCATAGCCTTTTCGCTCTTTTTCTCACCACTACTACTCGACTTCTCGACTATGCCCTTTTCTTTGTCATCCGTCGCCTTACTCGTCCCACTACGCTTAAACCTATCGACTCCGTATCTACGCCCTCCACCATCAAATCTGGTGCTTTTATCATTTAGCATGAGTTCAACCCGCAATGCCATATTCTTCGCCTCACACATACTCCTCAATACCGTCACCCCAATTTTATCCCTGATCTGCAATTTTAAGCCATCAAAAAATCTAGCCACTTGTTGCCCTTCACTTTCCCTCAAATCATTACGCTCCGCTAATCTCATAAACTCAGCAGTGTATTCATGAACGGTTCGCAACCCTTGGCGACACCTTTGGTACTGCTGGAAGAGTATCTGTTCATAGTCAGGAGGAAGAAACTCACCTTTCAGTAATTGCTTCATGCGAATCCATGATCGCACAGGATTTCTTCCTTCTCTCAACCGCCTGCTTTGTACTCTCTCCCACCAGGCGGAAGCACTACCTTTCAATCTACATGCCACCGTCTTCACTCTTCGTTCTTCTGGGACATCTTTATAATCAAAGAATCGTTCCACTTCTGCTAGCCAATCAAGGAAGCCTTCGATATTGAAGGTACCATTGAAATAAGGCAGATCTACCTTCAGGTGGAAATCTCCTCCATCGAATTGATCATCATCATAGTCCCGATAACCCCTTCGGTTCCTTCCTCCACCATAGCCACCCCTCATAGGTGGCTGTCTCCTCTCATGCACCTGCTCCTCTTCCTCTGAGTCATCATCAGAGATCTGTACCCTTTGATTCCTGCCTCCACCATAACCATCTCTTGCCCTAGGTCGTCGTCCTTCATCAACCCTTCCCCTATTGTTAGCAACCTCCATGGCATCAAACCGATCGACCAAAGTTTTGACGAGCTGCTCTACCCGCCTCAACCTTCGATCCATGGCATCCATCTCCGCCCTTAGGACCGGTTGGCCAGCCCCTTGGACTCCCGTATCATGAACACCGTCATGAATGCGACCGCCGTCGACGTCATTGTCAGAAGACATCTTGCAGGATCTCACCGTGCTCTGATACCAATCTGACGCAGCGTGATAGCGTAAATAAACAAGACCACTCACACCGGAACGATCTTAAGGATAAAACACAATTGCGCACAATTGTAATTCAGAGAAAACCTCTCAAAGAAATGTATATTGAATAGAAAATAAGTCATGAGTACATCCATAGCCCTAGAGCACATATTTATAATCTTAAGGAATGCATGTGAAAATACGGAAAGTAATAAATGTGAAAACGCGGAAAGTAATAAATGTAAAAACACGGAAAATAATAAATGTCCTTTGACCGGTCTTCATCCATGTGAACTCCGCATCTTCCTCGCATCCTTCCTCGCGTAATAAATGTCCTTTGACCGGTCTTCATCCATGTAAACTCCGCATCTTCCTCGCATCCTTCCTCGCATCCATTTTTTTCATGAAGTCCATCGCGATACCGTTTGCATCATAATATCTTTTGCATTTTTAATAATGATTAAAGAATATTCTTAAAAAAATCAAATCATTGAAAAAAGCAAAAAACAAAACAAAAAACAAATGGGCATACGTCAAAATTTTTGAAAAAAGTATTCTTGAGTAGGGCCAATTGGATGAATATTCCTTGTTGGTGTATCATCTCTTTCAATCTATGTAATTTATACAAATTTTGCAAGTGATAATGGTCCCATGACAGTCCTACAGGCTACAGCATGAGGGTTCTAATTATCCTTGAATCTCCTTAAACATGCAGTAAACTTCCTAATAATATCTCTATTACCAGGAGTAATTTCTTCTAGTGATTAAGATCTGCTCGATGGAATTGTTTCTCAACATTTTCCATCGAAATATGATATAGGAGCATGTTGTGCACTACAATTTCCTAACTTTTATGAAGGCTCATCACTAGTAATTCATAATTAAACAGGTTATTAACAATTACATGAGCAATTCATGATAATATGACTTTGTAACCCTAGATCTAGTCACTCATGACATAATAATAATATTCAACAACAATTAAACAACAACACATAATATATGAGAAAAAGAAGAGAAAACCCCTTTCAATTACAACAATAAAGATGCGATTACAAACACGAACACTTGTTTCCCAGTTGTCTCTCTCGAGTTTCTTCTGGAAAATCCACACACTACAATACGTTCCACTTCGACTAACACATAGATTTCTTACCAATAGATGTGATGGTGTTCAGAATGAATTATATCCTCCTTTCATCCAATAGGTGTGGTGTATTTATATATCTAAAACACTTTTCCTGAAAGTTTTTATATGAAAATGGACGACTTTTCTTTTTTAATGTTCAATACTCACACTGTTTCAAGAAAAACGTCGGAAAATATTCATCATATATTTCCTAGAGTCACAACCGTACAAAGTACGGTACAAGCACTTTCTTGACAAATTTCCATTTTGCACGGGTGTACACAAAGGCGTACTAGATACTGGAATTGATTCTTCAGCCAAGTGTTACACGGACGAACAAGTTGGAATCTGCTTCCATTTTCCTTCCTTCTTGCTACGAGTACGGGCGTAAAAGACCCCGTACTAGCCACTGTTTCCATTTTTTCCTCCATTTTGACAAATGCACGGTCGTACAAGCTAGACTCCCTTTATGCTTCTTGCTTCTTTGCTTGAACTTGATTGGATTCTCCTCATATTTCTTCCTTATATTGCCAATGTGCTCAAAATTGACCTGAAATAGATATATATACTAAATAAGTACCTAATCTATTAAGAATCCCATCAATAAACCATAAATTAGACTCAATTTGATATTTAAAATGATAATAAATTATGCCTATCAATCATCTCTTTCAATCTATGTAATTTATACAAATTTTGCAAGCGATAATGGTCCCGTCCTACAGGCTACAGCATGAGGGTTCCATTAGTTACGCGACGTATGTTCAAAGGTATACTAAAATGAAAGGAAGATAATACAATACTATCATCAAGCTCAGTTTAAAAATTTATAAATTCAACTCGTTGAAACTTAATCAACTTGATTTGATGTGTTATTATTAGATATACCGGGGATAGTTCAATCAAGTTCATTTATCTTTTAAAAAAAAAATACGTATTACTTCTAATTGAAATTATATTGTAATTCGAATTTGACTCAAATATGATTTATATTTAGACCAGAAAGACATTTAAACTAAATATTCTTAAATCCAAGTTTAACTTTATAAACCATATGATTAACTCAAGTTACACCCTGAACTTGACTGAATTACAATGAGATATGGTATTTAAGTAATATCAACACTCATTATGATAATTTCTTTCTTTCTTTTTTTAATTTTTTTAACAAATGCATATTTAATTTACCATGTAAAATGTCCAAACTCAAAATTTGCTATCTTTTGGTCGATAAAAGGTACGTATTTTTTTAGCCGAAGTACTGGATATATCTTCATATTTCTGCCTATATCCATAATTATTCTATGGATGGTTGAGTTTTCAACCTTATCTACATCCTTTTAGAAAATGGATTATCATGAATGTGCATAGTTATTCCACTCTGAAATTCTGCAATACAAAATGATTGGGTTCTAGATAACCACCAATAACTACCTTATCTTTTTTTATTTACATTCGAAGAAAGGAAGCTTATACGATTCCATCATTAAACTGTTTAATAAATCATCTAATCATGAAAATAAATATAATAATAAAAATATTAATTATTTTAATGATTAAATTATGAATGAATATTATGTGAGTTATTATATAATAACTAAAGCGGTTCTATCAAAATTAAAGAGGTACTATTAAATTTCCACAAAAGAAAGGTCAAAAGCAAATCATTTATGTTGACTAGCTGAAAAACAAAAGGGCCACTGTGGAAATAAAGCAGATCGCATTAGGCAATATATTTTTTTAATCGAATATTTGAAAAATGAAGTAAAAGCAATATTTACCCACCGATGTTAGATCAAGTAAAGGTGGAATATTTTACTAAACTCACGTAATAAATTTCCCAATTCACATTCTATGTACCACATACCCTTAACTATATACAGTATCCACCGCCAGCCGAAGTTAACTATAAAAAAGAAAATTCTTTGGGGCTAGTTATAAAATAAATAAATAAATATACTTTTTCCATTTTTTATTTTTACATATTTATATTTAATTGAAAGTTGAAATAAACACATGGAGAAACTATTAGAGATAGATAACAAACCAAAAGATAATTTAGGTCTATTTGGATTGTCTAATATTTATTTGTATCATATTTGTATCAGATTTGCATCTATAATTTATCTGCATCATATATATACTATATCAGTTTGATTAATTTATGAATAAAATTATAAATTTTTTATCGATATTTTTTTTACGAACATCTATTTAAAAATAACAAAAATATGATGTAAAAATTAGATTACATTTGTTTCAATGGGTCAAGAGTAGAACAACATTTACTAAAAATGAGATGTCGTTTTAACCAAAACGATAAAATAAAATAGAAAGTACATTTGACTAAGCATATACGTATTTATTTCAAATTAATTGACTATATACTTAGGGATGTAAGCAGGCAGGTTTTTATAAGATACCCGATTCGTCCAACCAGATAAATACCCTATAAGGTATTTTGGGATGGGTTTTGGGATCAATAATAAAACCCTATAGGGTTTTAGAATAAACATAAAACCCATTGGAAAACCAAACCCGTTTAAATATATAAATATATATATATATATTATGTTTAGCCTCAGTCTCTGAAATTAACCAGTTGTGCTCCATTAATTGTAAAGCTATTTTTTTTCTTTTTTATTAAATCATTTAGAAAGGTAAAAAACCCTAGGACGGTAGACTAATACTCTATGGTCTCCACTTTCAGTCTTGGTCTTGGCTCACTCTCATCAAATTCAAGCCTCTTACTTCCGTTGCCGTACTGTTTCATTCAATGATTTTCTTCTCATGAAAATGATTGAGATTTTATAAAGAAGATTGCATGAGCAATGATAAGAGTTTTTTCCTTGGCCTATAAAATAGGAACGGATCGAAAATAGAAAAAGATGAAAAAAACATTTATAATGACGTTTTTAAATATTTTATTATGTAATGATTCTAATTTTATATTGAGTTTCGGTTTTGGGTTCGGGTTCAGTTACCTTATAGCGTTTGTCTAGCGAGTTTTGGGCCCATGGACAAAAATCCTATAGGATTTGGGACGGGTTTTGGAAATCTTATTGGATATCAGGTTCGGATTCGAATTTTAGTATACCCATCCTAAATTCGTCTCGGTTGCATTCCTATATATACTTCTTATACCAAGGTCACATGGCAGAACATGATTGTGATTCGTGAAAATTCATTTTAAAAATTTCCTGCATTATTTTACTTATAAATCTTATCACTTGTAGCCAATCATCACTTGAATCACTTCGTCTTCTTATCCTCTTGTAAATGAAAACCATCTAAAAATTCGAATCTGAATCCACTATAAATATTCTAGCCCGCTCCTCTTTCCCATATCGTGAAGAGGAAGAGAGGAAAGAAAGAAACAAAAATATATATCAATGAGGAGAAAGAGCATGTACAACCACCACCACCATCTTTTGACTCTTTCTCTTCTTCTCTTTCTCTCTCTCTCAATCCTTTCGGCCACAAGCCATGCTAAGACGCAATCCGAGATCCTAGGAGATTTCTACAGAGCCAAAATCCTTAAAAAGGGTGCCAGGTTCTCAGACTCGAGCTTATTCGAGTCGAGCTTGGTTGTGGACAGTGAAGTTAATTACGATGATCTCGATGAATCTGGGGATGAATTGTTAGCTCAGAAGGGTCTAAAGGAGAGTGATAGGATTGGAAGACTGTCAGGACAACCACGATTGGTTAATTTCGATCAATACGGAGGGTATGTCACGGTGAACGAGAAAGCAGGTAGAGCATTTTACTATTATTTTGCTGAAGCTGATCGTGGTTCTAAGGATTCTTTACCTCTTCTTCTATGGCTCAATGGAGGTATTCTCAAAATTCCTAAATTAATACCTTCGTATACTGTTATATTGTTTATTTAATATCTCTAATGTATAGAAAATCTAGTACGAAGTTTCTCTGTGATCATATTTTCAGTACATGTTGATACTAAGGAGACCCAGAGTAGTGCCCATAATATGAATTTCATTGCGCGGGTATTACTTCACAAGTTTGGAGATTAAATCATTTACTTTTTGAATAGACAAGTGCGTGAAAATATAAAAATGAATACTTATTTTTTTAACAATTTATCAATTGTCTTGATATCTACTAATATTTTCCTTATGGTATAAGGTAGATTTTTGTACAACCGGCCTATGATGAATGTATTTAGTTTATCTAAAATATGGTATCATTTCTGTAGGATTAGAACATTAGTTTTATATTAACATAATCCATATAGTTCCTTTTTTTCTTCTTCTTCTTTTTGGGCGCTTACATATCTAAGACTACTTCTTTTAGTATTAGTATTGATATTTAAATGTATGATGTGCATTGAATTTTTCGGTATTCATTTGTTTTTTTAGGTTCGGTTTATTTCATTATATTTTGGTTATTTTGATATTATATATTTTGTCATTTTTAAGCATATATTTATCAAGAAATAAATACAGATGAAAATTTAACAATTTTACTTATAAATAGACCAAACAAATACAATGCAGACATGAAATAAATAAATTAAGATACAAGTTTGATACAAATATAATACTAATAAAAATCTAACAATCCAAACATAATTCTTTAGCTTCCTCGTCACTTATAACACACCACTCTATCTTCCTCTTCATTTGGTGTTCTTTTGGCCTTTTCTACTGTCATTTTCGTTAGGATGGACTTTCTAAAACCGAATCAAAGAATAATCCAGTAGGTTAGTTTGACCTATATTAATTTTATATTACTTCACGTTCCGTAAAGTGGTGTATTGGGTGGACAATGTCACCATCTTAGTGTTTTTATTTATTTATTTTGTTTTAATTTGCCCAAAGGTATCTTAGGTTGAAATTAGATTATCTAGAGCGATATATCTTTAAGCAAATAGATACAACTAGTTCTTTACACTGTGTTTGCTGTAAAATGCAATTAGGAATGAATGACTAGAAGAAGAGGAAATCAGAGGTGTTAAATTTTATTTTTTATTTATTTTGAAAGGAAAAGATTAGAGAAAGAAAAATGGATGTAATAATTTTTTTGAGTTCATATTTTCTTGTGTACTCTATAATGGAGAAAATAAAAAGGGAAAGGAAAATTTTTTTATAATTATTCTTGTACCCTTCTTTATTAAATTGCTTATTATATGTTAGAAATAAATAAATAATTTAATGTTATATCTTATTATTTTTTATAATAATTAAGAGTCCATTATTTTCTTCTCTTTCATTATCTAAACAAACAAAATGATTCAAATTTTCTAATCATTTATTCCTTCTATAGTTATTCCTTTCAATTTTATAGTGCCAAGCAAAATCTTACTGGAAGTGTGTGTGTGTGTGTATATATATATTGTAGAATTAATATCACATGTTACAATGTATTAATAAAACAGCAAAAAGTGAGATCGACAAAACATTATTTGAACATTTTCCATATTGAGAAAAGGCGGGTGAACTTTTTGAAAAAAAGTAGTAGCAGCCTGTTGATGTTGCTTTTTGAAGCTGTCAAATTAGAATAATTTAACCAAATGTCCTTGACAACTTTGGCTAAAAGACGGAAAAGAAAAAAAAAAATATATATATATATGTATATATATTTATATGACACTTCTAGAAGAAAAGCAGAGTGTATCGTACTCCGGAGGATTTTTTTTGGGAAGAACCAATAACATAACAATAATAGATGAGTGTACTAATTAATTAATATATCTAATAGGCTAAAATGAAGATGAATTTGAGGATAAATATATTATTGTCGTTGCTTCATTAAATGCATCATGTTATTGATATTATAGGTCTATTTGTTTTTTCATATTTTACTTATTTTGGTATTTTTTTTCAAACAAATATTTATTAATAAAAAATATCAATAAAAAACTAATAATTTTATTTATATATTAATAATATATGATATATAATATAAAATATGATATAAATAAATTACATATACAAATAAAGTATAAATACGACATATATAAAAATCCAATAATACAAACTGTGCTTTTCAAATTTTTCTCGAAGTCAAATGTGTTTACTTAATTTACTCATTTTCTATTCTGATACCATTTATTTCAGCACATTCTGTCCTAGGAAAAATAAAATAATAGTCACATGGTACGAGTCGCAAAGTAATAGCCCCGATGATTATTTTTCTTCAAAAATATAGATCATCTAAAATTTATGATTTACTTATTTTTAATTTATTTTGTCATTTAGACTAATCAGGACAATTATGGAATTGTGATTTTTATTTTGAAGGCCCTGGTTGCTCTTCTCTTGCTTATGGAGCAATGGAAGAACTTGGACCATTCCGAGTCCGAAGCGATGGGAAAACACTATTTAATAAATATGCTTGGAACCATGGTATGTATACATATACATCTCTCTGTCCCTCTTTTTTTTTTTCTTTTTTAATGAATTAAATCTAATTAATGAGAATTATTAGATTTTGTCATCTCCCTTTCTCAATTGCTTATTTTTAATTTGACTAATGTGGCTTTCTTAATTAATGTATAAATAGCTGCCAATGTCTTGTTTGTGGAGTCTCCGGCTGGTGTTGGATTTTCGTACTCAAATACGACGACGGATTTATCTAAGAATGGAGATAGTAGAACAGCTGCGGATAATTTTGCATTCCTGGTTAACTGGTTAAAGAGATTTCCTGAGTATAAGAACAGGATTTCTATATCTCCGGGGAGAGTTATGCTGGACATTATGTTCCTCAGCTTGCATATTACATTCTTAGTCAAAACAAGAAGGCAAACAAGACTATTATCAACCTCAAAGGTATCATGGTACGTGTTTTTCCTTCCATTTCATCATACTCATGAGCTTCAAAAAACCATGGGATTGCTTCAATTACTATAATATAACGTTAGATTTTTCTTACTACGTATAACTAATAACAAAGGTTGCATGGTTTTAGGCGAATCATTTTTTTTTTTGTTGATCCTCTCAATCATAGCTCTATAATCCTAGAAAATTAATAATGAAATGCTAAAAAATGAATGGTCCTTAAGACTCTCTAATTAAATTTTAAATATATTATCTTTGACATTACAAACCAAATGATGTATGTTCATATTTAGATTTCAAAAACTTTCCTAAAAATATAAGGTCGGTGTTTTTCCTCGTATATGTATAATTAACTTATTTTCAAAAGTTAAAATTCTAAAAAGGGGAGAAATTGTTATTTTATATTTCAACTTACATAAAGATATTTGAATTTTTGAATAGACTATGATATGATAAATATTTATTACATGACCTTAAATTAATCTACCTTCTTGTTTATAATTGAGGAGAAAAGAAAATTCTTTTTTTTTTTTTTTCCTGTCTAAATTAAGATATTCCTTTTTTGAGGTATGTGATAAACTCAAGTATATAGGATTGAGTTCTTTATACAAAAGTCCAACACAGCTTCATTGGATTCCATTAGAAAACAATGATGTGCCAATAATGTTTATATATGAGAGTTTTTGTGTTGCATGTTCAATCTACTTCAACTAATAGTTCTGTGGACCATCCTATGCGTGTGAAATATCTAAAGTGATGTATGAATTTTCGGATAACGAGAAAATGTATTATTCGATTATATTCATGTAAATCAAGTTTATTTTATATGATTAATTATAAAAACATTATCTGTATTTTGATCAATTTATACACATAATTCGTGTTACTTTTTTTAACAAATACATTATCCAAATTTCATACAAAAGTATCAATATTATTTAATAATTTTAGAATAACACATGTCAATATTTTATTGATCATAAAAATTAATTTTTACTTTTTTTCAATTTTCTCATTTTTTAAAGTAATTTTTAATATTTATTCTATTTTGGAATGTTTTTATTAAATTAATTTTTTTAGTCCAATAAAACTCTAATATGTATACCTTCAATAGTAATTAATTATATTGGCACTTTTATATGGAACTCATATTACCTATTTGTCAAAAAAAAAAAATTAATACGGATATGTGTTTGTAAATTGATCAAAACATAGATCATATTTTTGTAATTAACCCTTATTTTATATACATCGTTCAATATAAACTATAGCACACTTATTTTTCTTGAGGATACCAGAAAAATGGTTTTTAAAAAATTTGACACATTTTTTATTATATCATGCAGATAGGTAATGCGGTGATCAATGCCGAAACAGATACGAAAGGAATGTATGATTATCTTGCAACTCATGCATTGGTATCTTATGAAACTATCAACCAAATCCAAATGTCCTGTGACTTCTCACCAAACTCCTCCTATGAAAATCAAACCAAGAAGTGCACCGATGCTATGGTTAAAGCAGCTATTGATACCTATCATCTTGACAATTACAACATTTATGCTCCTTTATGCTTCTCCAGCAACCTCACTGCCAGACCCAAGAAGGCTTCGGTAAGTTCATCCATTTCTATAAGTTTCTAATTTCAATCTTGAGATTTAGTATATAAATTTTTTTGAAACTTTAATTGTTTGTATTTTCGGTTAGCGTCCATAATGGCAATATTGTTGAAATACTAACAATTCAATGAGAAAAACCTCACTGATCCAGCTGAGTAGCGTATAAATATTAATAAAAAAAAATTTCATATGTGAATGGCTTTTTAAAAATTTATCCATTATCACCACTACTTATCATTATTGTATTGGTATTTCTACACCACTCATCTGGACACATGGCATTTGATTGAATTTTTATTTGTAAATTACAACATATATAAAATTGATGTATAGATGTATGTGTATAACTTTATGCTTTGAAATTTTGTATATGAACTTTATGTAGTATTAAGTGCTGAAATCTTTTTCAACATTGTTGTAAACGTACATGCAAATATGCAAGAAAGATTAGATATATAATTAATTATAAAAGCGAAAAATAAAAGGAAAATCGAGAAAGTTCCCATCAAATTAAGCCAATGAACTTGAGTTTGACGACTGAAGGAGAAATCATTATTCTTACCAAGAGCCAATACACTTTTTATAATAGTGGGAGAGAAATTTAGACCTATTTTATTTTATTGAAGAAGAGTATTGCATGTCTCATAAGACTATAATAACCTCAACACTTGGTGAAATTATTGACATTTGACACATGGATACACAGATAAGGAACATGGATCCATGCTGCGACTATTACGTCTCTGCATACATGAACAGGCCCGATGTTCAAACAGCCTTGCATGCTAACGTGACTAAGTTGGCCTACGATTGGAAACCTTGTAGTGTTATCATCACTGATTGGGGTGATAGCCCTTCCACCATCATCCCACTTCTCCAAGAATTCATGGCTAATGGCCTCAGGGTTTGGGTCTTCAGGTTAGCATATCATCTCGTTTCTTTTTAGACGCAGAACGGATGAGTCAATGCTCGCTTTGTTTGTACGTTTTAATAGGCAAAAAATTAAAACGTTAATAGAACACGTCTAATATATACTTGGTAAAAATAACTATCAGTCATTTTTATATATAATTATATTCATAAATCATTATTTAAAATTATTATAAAAATTATCCACTATTTTTTTACAATATTAAAATATGAATAGTAATTATGCACCACTCATAATTACTCAAAATATTTATTAACTGTCGAATATTTTTCCATGCTAAAAAGGCACCTGTTAACTAATGTCTCGTAGAACGCTTTAATGAAACCTTTCCAAAAATAAAATTTTGGTACAAAGGCCTTATTTTGAATTGATTGTTACAGTTATTTTCGTTTAGTTGAGTCATTTTAAAGAAATTCATTTTGTATGTGCGTCGTGTAATGTCATTCTCGAAGAAAATCACACATGTGAATGGGATTTCGCTTTAGGATTGTGGAATGTGTGTGACTGCAATGACTATCCCAAGAAACTTAGAATCTAAATAAATTTTAGTTAATAATCGCATAGGAAAGTTATATTTGTAATTTGCACTTCTCTATTTTCGTGTTATATCTTATTTTTTCCATTGGTAAAGCTACAAATATTTTTCCATAATAGAATAAAGTCGATTGATATGGAAACACATTGTATTAGTATTTGTTGAAAAGATGGTTTCTAGACGACCATGATGGGGTGTGCAAATAAACTAAGTTGCTCACGAAATACTTCATCTCGGTTTAATATTTACTTGAGTTTGATTAAAAAATAGTCAAGTCAAGTTCAAACTCAAACTATGCGAATAATTTACTGAGGCATGCTCAATCTTTATGTGTTTAACTTGGGTCTAATTGAGTTCGAGTCAAATATAAATGCTAATTAAATTCAAACCGAAATTGGGTATTAATATTATTTTAATTAAAATATAAATATATATTTTTATAAATCAAGCATAAACGAGCATAATCAAGTTAACCTCAAGTTTATATAAAATTACTTCAAACCAAACTAGAGCGTAAAATCTTAAACTCGGTTGAATTTGAATCGAGTTTGAGCTTTGAAATTTTAAATCGAACTCGACAGCACCATATTATCTTGACTCGACTTATTTATAGCTTTAGTTATGATCTTTTAGGTATATTATAAAAGTCACTAATTGAATTTTCAGTGTTATTTTAAATTTAATTGATATTTGAAGTTAATAAATATCATACTTAATTAAATTTTTACTTGTCAAATTTACCACCTCACATTCAAACCCTTTATATAGACCTTTTGAACAATAAGAACACTCTCGTTTTTTTTTCCTATTTTTAAATGTGATAAAGGTAGTAAATTTGACGAGCAAAAAGCTTATTATATTTTATATTTAACAACTCCAAACTTTTGGTATAAAATTTGAATAATGAAATTGTGACTGGATACGAAATTTAGTAACTTTAAAGTTTAGATCTGAATTTAGAAAAAAAAAATGAAATTTTAGGAGTGTTTCTGATGTTATTTTCTTTTACTGAAGGTGCTAAGTAATTTATTATTGTTTGACTTGTAGTGGGGATACTGATGGAAGAGTGCCAGTTACTTCCACCCTTTATTCTCTCAAGGCGATGAATTTGGCAGTGAAAACTCAATGGCATGCCTGGTACCTTGATGGAGAGGTAATTTTTTTTTTTTTTTTATGTTATTAAACGTCGGAAAATAGTAGTATTAAAACCACGAAAAGTTTAGAATTATTACATCTTAGGGTCAACAATGGGATCATCCTTTTAAATCTTCACAGATCCTTGGCAATTTCATAATCTATGTATAGTTTTCCCTCATTAGATGTATAAAAGTGGAAAAAGCATTATAATTTTGAGAAGAATTTTAGAACCCCGAACTAGAACCAACGGCGGGCTTAGATTTTACTTGGGGAAGGGAGTGGACGAAATTTCAATTTTCAATTTCTTGTAGGACGAACTAATAAAGATCACTAAAACATTTTTGTTGACTCTTTTTTTTTTTTTCAATTATAACGGAAAGAAAAGGAAATTATAACCTGATATAAGACCATTGAGAATAATCATTAAAACTTTAAAGAAATTTTTTATATTTGTATTATATTAACGCGGAAATAATTTCTAAGATAGCAGAGCAACCATGACTTATCTTTCTTCCATAACTACTTTTAATTAGAACCATCAAAATGAAAAACAAAAAAAAAAAAAAAAAAACAAAAAAAAAAAAGTCTACGTTAAAATGTAAAATAAAAATAAGATGAGTATTGTCGTATATTTCATATATAAATGAAACGCTAACTTTTAAAAAGTGTATTAGAAGGATTAAGTTAGATATCTATCAAAAAGTTGATTATGTGTAAAAGGTTTTCAATTCTAAAATTTTCATATTAATGGGTACATGACCTTCCTCTTTTTTTTTTTTTTCCCCAGGTTGGTGGCTACACTCAAGTTTTCCAGGGAGATTTGACCTTTGCAACAGTGAGGAATGCTGGACATCAAGTGCCAAGCTACCAACCCAAGAGAGCACTTTCATTAATCTACCACTTCCTCAATGGCACACCTCTTCCAGACACAAAGCCCATTGAATAAATGTTCTTAACTATAGGATTGTTTCTTTAACCTTTGATGATGGCAAACTTTGATTATATCGTATCATAGCTCACAATGTGTGAATATTGTCACGCCCCAAGGGTACCATAGTAATAGTAAACAAGTTACACTTAAATATTATCACTAGATTATTTTCAGAGAATGACAGGTTTTCAAAACAACAGGATCTTTTTAGTTGCTTGATAAGAAATAACAAATATATGAAAGAAATAACTTAGTGAATAAACATTACAAAACTATTACAAACCATATAGTTTCTTTGGAGTACACAACTAAATAATCTAATCTAATAGTACATAACCATCAAACTAAAATATATCTGTAGACTTCTAGCTTCAAAACTCTTACCGAGCCATATTCCTGGATGTAACATTCCTGGATGTAACTAACCAGGATCGTAAAGTGAACCTGAAAAGACTGTAGGAGTATGAGCGAAACCACAGCCCAGTGAATAACCAGGCATTCCATACATCACACAAGTTATTAGCAAATCATATGCAATGCAAGCACTCAACCATATGCACAGATACAAGTTTGGATGATCTAGAATCCAAACAGGAAAAAATTTACGCCTTCTTTTTAATGGGTTGAAGAACCAAATCTTAATGACCCACCTGCCCAGAGAGATTAAGTACACAGGAGCATCAGCAATTTCTCATTTTAAGTTATCACTCTTAATATAGTTGATTAAACTGACCATCTCCTGCAACTTCCTTAGAAACTCCCTAAGTATTAATCATTTCAAAGAGATTCTACAGGCGACGTTCTTCGGTGCCTTTTAGTTCCTCATAGGACCGCCAGACCAAAGAGAACATTAGAAGAACCATCACATTAGAACAACCAAGCGAAAACAGAGATCCGAAATATTAATACGTAGCAAGCTGTCACAACCATATATGCGATAATGCAATTTGTACAATGCATGCTCATATTATTTTGTTAAGTCAATAATTCTTAATCAATTTCAAAGTGACCATACATTACACACACTCATCATTACACTATTCACAACATCAATCATTGCATTATTGCTTTTATAAGGATCTTTTAACAATCATACACTCAGATCCAATCATACCTTCAACAAACATTCATTTGATTATCTTGCATTACATATTTAACTATTTACAATCACAACCAGTATAATATGACTGAATTACTCACCTGCTCATATTGCCTCAATCGTAGTAATCCACTGGTAGATCCTCTAGTGAGTCAAAGTCACCTATTTAAGACAAAGTATTCATTAATACAATCTAGCTAAATTCCTATATGTGACTTGTGTCCTAGACTAGATATTTTGGTAATTATTATTATTTAGTGTTGTCATGTTTCTCCTATTTTATCTCGCATAATTATTTTGTTATTTTTAGAAGTCATATTACTCAAGAAATTAGTTTATTTCAATTTCCATTCTTGCCTATTCTATCTCTTTAGAACAAATATTTGACTAATACTACTTTAATTAATACTAAATATTTTCTTAATTCTAGGGTTTTAAAAAAAATTATTAGATACTAATCTAGTTATTCTAATTATTTGTAATAAATCTTATATTGTTGCACATATGTATATATAATACACTAAGTAGACTTAAGATATATATATATATATATATTCTGTTTATTTTTGAAAGTATGCTTTCTTTAAGAAAATTTGGGTGTACGCCGGCTCAAAGCCGCCGGCCTTCATCCCCAGGTGTCGGTGTAAAACGGTTTTCAAAGAATTTTTCATATCAAGTGCATCGGCTTTGAAAGCTGTCGGCTTTCAACATACGCCGGCTCTACGCCGTCAGCGTAGATCTCAAGAAAGTCGGCTTTCATTCAAACTTTTACGTGAAAAATTATTTTACGTAGCCTCTGATCAGTGTAAGCAGCCTATAAGCCGCCGGCCTATCCATGTAAGCCACTGGCGTTCAGCGTTTACACTGCCGGCCTTGAGGCATGTTGTACTGTTCATCATCTTCCTCCTCGGTTCAATTCATATTCTTTGATTTTTATACGTTAAAAACATACTCAAACTACTTATAAGTATTTATACATCATATATAAAGACGTAAAACACGTTTGAACACGTTTAAAAACATAAATATATAGATCTCGATTCTTAGAAAATAAAGCTAGGGTTTTGGAGTATTACCTCGTTGGAGCTTGTTTGATGCAATCTGAAGCTCGTGTTTGTGTTTATTATGTTCCTAAGATAATTATAAGTCAGTTACAACTCTTATTTTTGAAAGAAAATCGTTTGAACTTCATCAACTTACCTTTGAGTTCGTATTCAAGGGTTTTTGGCTTTGTTTTTCCTTTGATCTGAACTTGAATATTTTAATCTGTTTGTTCTTTGTTTCCAGTTCGTTTTAGGTTGATATTTGGGAGTCTATTTCGTGCTATGGGACTTAGGAATGAATGAGTTTTGTTTGTTCTTCATTAAGGTCCTTTATTACATATATATAGGAGAAGAAAAAGAAAGAAGTTTCGGTTGCTTTCTCCTCCGAATTCTCCTTCGTTTTTGGCTTTGTTTAACATGTTATTTTCATTACATTTAATGTGGATTTAAGCTGTCATTTGGTGATTGGTCCTTGGGTTGCTTGGTTTGACAATTGGTTGCATTATTGATCCAAAATCCAGCTCTCTCTTCTTTAACATAATCTCCACGAAAACAGCAGCCAAACATATATATATATATATATATTTATTATTTAATTTAGTTTTGAGTTAATTAAACGAGTTATACGGGTATAATTAGCTAATATTTGGAAGTTTTTGTACAAAAATATGTTATAAAGTTATACAAAACACTTAGATTTTCAAATAATACAAATTTAGGTTATATATATACGTAGTTATTTATTCGTAAAGTTTTATCTCCGCGATTAGGATTTCTTAAGCTCGTTAGGTCAATTTTTGTTTCAGGCTCCGATAGCTTAAGAAAACTCGGTTTAGAGCAATAGCGTGATCCGATTATTTGTTTGGAGTTTAGATTTTGAGTTATTCAACAGTTTGTATTTTCGTTGTGTATTTAAAATCTTAACGGTTCATTTTTAGATCATCGTTTTCTGTTTATAAGCGTAAATAGTCATTTATGCAGTATTGGACTTAACACAGAAACCAAACTATATATATATATCTTTAGTTTTGATACTGAACATGAATTCTTATTAGTAGCTTTTAATTTTAACTAGGAATCTTGAATTTAGAGTTTAAGTCTAAATATAAACTCATCACTACTCGTTATTCTAATCTCGAATCATTATCGGAATCAAAAACAATCATTTAATCCTTATATTCATATTTTCTATTTAAATCTATTTATATATCAGGTTTCGGGTCTAAATTTTAGATCATATCTTGAATTATTTATTCAGGATACAAGATCTCGTTTTTGGTATTAACTAGGGTTAGAGAATTTCTTTATTCGGTTCCTAAATTCTTCATCTATCCAAAATCTAAATATTAATCTATTATTAGACTTCGATCAGAATCTAAATTTATTATAAGGTCTTATACTAATGTGAAAAATTCCCGGGGTTTACATTCTCCCCCCCTTAAAATAAGCTTTGTCCTCAAAGCTTGAGTGCGTACCTGAGTTTTCAAACAAATGGGATAGCTTTTCTTGATCTCCTCTTCTAATTCCCAGTAATCTCTTCTGTTTGTGATCCCATAATACTTTGACATAGTGGATTTCTTTATTCCTGAGAACTTGCACTTTCCGGTCCAATATCTTAACTGGATGCTTTTCATAAGTCAAATTTTCCTTCAAATCAATTGGTTCTAATTCCACTATCTTATCTGGATCCGGTACATACTTTCTTAGAACCGATACATGGAAAACATTATGTATACCAGACAAATTAGGTGGCAATGCAAGACGGTATGCCAGATTCCCAACTCGTTCTAATATTCAAATGGTCCAATATATCTAGGACTCAATTTGCCTTTTGTTTGTCTACCATGAAGACTTTTGATTGGACTTATCTTTAAGTATACATGTTCTCCTTCATTAAATTCCAATTCTCTTCTTTTCAAGTCCGCCCAGCTCTTTTGTCTATCTTGTGCTGCTTTCATTCTTTGCTTTATCACTGAAACTTTTCAATAGTTTCCTGAACCAATTCAGGTCCAACCAATACTTTCTCCAAGTTATCCCAGAACAATGGTGACCGACACTTCCTACCATATAAAGCTTCATAAGGTGGCATTCCTATGCTTGAATGGTAGCTGTTATTGTATGCAAATTCCACTAATGGTAAATGTTGGTCCCAATTTCCTTTGAATTCCATAATACATGCTCTCAACATATCCTCCAATGTCTGAATAGTCCTTTCGTTTGTCCATCAGTTTGAGGATGATAAGCTGTACTAAAATTCAACCGGGTTCCCAAAGCTTTTTGTAATCCTTGCCAAAATCTGGATACAAACCGTGGATCTCTATCTGATACTATACAGGTACACCATGTAATCTCACAATCTCCTTCAAATATATTCGTGCCAATTTCTCCAATGGATATGTCATGTTAATTGGCAAGAAATGAGCTGATTTTGTGAGTCTATCCACAATAACCCAAACAGCATCATGACCTGCATTTGTCTTAGGTAATGAGCACACAAAGTCCATGGAAATCTGATCCCATTTCCATTCGGTATTGGCAATGGTTTCAACAATCCTCCTGGTTTTTGATGTTCAGCTTTGATCCTTTGACATACGTCACACTTAGCAACAAATTCTGCAATATCCTTTTCATTCCATTCCACCAATACGCACTTTTCAGCTCTTGATATGTCTTTTTTCTCCTGGGTGTATAGAATATCCAGAATAATGTGCTTCATGCATTAATTCCTTCCTCAAGTTTTCATCATGTGGCACACACAATCTTTTATTCATTCTTAATACCTCTTCTTCATCCACATGAAAATCCTTGTACTTTCTGGGATATTCCTTGTTTAATCTCTTGAATTTCAACATCTTCTTTCTGGGCTTCTTAATTCTTGAAGCAAAGTAGGTTCCAAAATTAGATTTCCTAACTCAGCTTCCAACCTGTATTGAAAATTCCAAATTTAATCTCTCAAATTCTTTGATGAGTTCTTTTGTTCCGTTAGTATTGAAGCCACTTCTCCATAACTTTTCCGGCTCAATGCATCCGCCACAGCATTCACTTTACCCGGATGGTAATTAATGGTAAGATCATAATCTTTAATTAATTCCAACCATCGCCTTTGTCTCATGTTCAACTCTTTTTGTGTAAATATATACTTCAAACTCTTGTGATCCGTATATATTTCACATTTCTGCCCATACAAATAGTGACGCCAAATCTTGAGTGCAAAAAAATAGCAGCTAATTCTAGATCATGAGTGGGGTAATTCATCTCATGTGGTTTCAATTGTCTAGAAGCATATGCTATTACTTTTCCATTCTGCATTAACACACATCCCAATCCATTTCTAGATGCATCACTATAGACAGTATATAAATCCTTGTCATTGGGCAAAACCAAGATTGGTGCTGATATTAACCTTTTCTTCAACTCTTGGAAACTTTGTTCACGTTGATCATTCCACTCGAATTTCTCATTCTTCGAGTCAATTGAGTCAAAGGTCGTGCAATCTTTGAGAAATCCTTCACAAATTTCCGATAATATCCTGCCAATCCCAAGAAACTCCTAACTTCAGTAACAGTTTCAGGTCTTTTCCATTCCACAATAGCTTTAACTTTTGCAGGATCAACTGATATTCCTTCTCCAGAAACAATATGTGTCCAGGAATGATATACTTCTAAGCCAAAATTCACACTTAGACAATTTGGCATACAACTTATTGTTTCTCAATATCTGTAATACACTTCTCAAGTTCTCATCATGTTGTTCTTCATTAGACGAATATACAAGTATATCATCTATGAAAACAATCACACAATATCCAGCAAAGGTCTAAAGATACGATTCATCAATCCATAAAAACTGCAGGTGCATTGGTTAACCAAATGGCATGACCAAAAATTCATAATGACCATACCTAGTTCGGAATGCAGTCTTTGGTACATCTTCTGCTTTGATTCGGATTTGATGATATCCAGACTTTAAATCAATTCGGGAAAATACCTTTGCTCCTCTCAATTGATCAAAAAGGTCATCAATCCTGGGTAAAGGATATTTGTTCTTGATAGTTACTCTGTTTAATCTCCTATAATCAATACAGAGTCTCATTGATCCATCTTTCTTCTTCACAAACAGCACTGGTGCTCCCCAAGGTGAAACACTAGGTCTGATAAATCCTTTATCCAACAATTCTTGTAACTGCACCTTTAATTCTTTCAATTCCACAGGTGCCATACGATACGGAGCTTTTGATACTGGTTCGGTTCCAGGTATCAAATCAATTGAGAATTCCACTTCTCTATGTGGGGGTAATCCTAATTCCTGGAAATACATCTGAGTATTCACACCGTTCGAATGGTATGAATATCCAATTCCTTGGATTCACCTTCAGTTGCTCCAAGAATACAACCGTTCATCTCCATATCTTCTTCATTTTCCACTTCAATTGCTGTTATCCTATTTCTGACTCCTTTGAGTATCTCACCTCTATACTCCTTTCTTTCTCCTTGATTATTGACAAAAGATACTATTTTGAGATGGCAATTAACTTTTGCTTTTACAGCAGTTAACCAAACCATACCCAAAATAATATCATATTTTTGCATCTCTATCAGAATTAAATCAGAATTGATTCTTGATCTCCAATCTTTAGTGGACAACTCTTGATCATCTCCCGTGTCACCACTAAATCTCCAGTTGGCGTAGTAACTCTCAATTCCTTATTCATGCTTTCAATTGATAATCTTATACGCCTTGCTAATCCAGTATTTATGAAAGAATGCGTTGCTCCCTGTCAAACAAAGCATACGCAGTCTGATCCCCTACTTGAATGATCCTAAGTATCAATTATTAGTTCATGTTATTTTCAACTTATAAAGACTTCTATTGCTCATCTACTTGTGATTGTGTCTAATAACTTTAAATAAACAAATATATACATACCTGCAATGAGTCCATATTCTTCAGGATCAACCTCTCCCAAATATTTTCTTCATCTCCTTCCTCTATCTCCACATTCTCCAGGACTTCCATACATGGCAAAAACTCTGGCTCATCTGGCTTTGTTGGCATTCCATTTTTCGATCCTGAGGCTCCAATCACTCCTTTAGATTGTGAAGATCCAGCTACTGCAGTTGCTTTCTGTGGACAGTTGGGTGCTATGTGCCCAACTTTGCATAGAACAAGTTGCAGTTTTTCTTTTTGGACAATCGTTTATCATATGCCCACTTTCCCCAATAATAACATTTGTTCTGTAATTGTGGACAATGCCTTGGGTAATGAGAACCTTTACATTTCCAACAAGTAACATTATTCTTCCCATTACTCCTCCTTTGTTCATTGAAAGGTTTGAAGAATTTAACCTTCTTAGGCACAGAACTTGCCATAGAACCATCATACATCTTTTCCCGAACATAGTTCCCTTCTTCTTATACCTCTCAAGTTCATACTTCCTTGCTCGTTCAATGATACGAGCTTTTTCCAACATAGCTGCAAAGTTATCAACTCAAATTCAGCAAGTCTTCTTTGGAAATGAGGTTCTAATCCAGCCATGAAAGTCTGTCTCTTAAGCTCATCACTGTCCCGATAAGCATCTGGAGCAAACTTAACAACCGATTAAACTCATGTTCATATTCATCAATGGTCTTAGCTCCTTGGGTCAAATTCATCAGGTCAGTGCTATATTTGCTTTTAGACTGCTTGGAAAATATTCCTTCAAAAATTCCGTCTGAATACTTCCCAAGTAATTGGTTGTGACAAACTTCTTTGTTTCGAATTCCACCATATCCTTGCTCTTAACCTTAATAAATAAGTCCCATAGGATACTTTCAAGCTTCAGGTACTTGGAAAACATCAAGGGATCGCTCAATCTGAGCTAGCCAGTCTTCAGCTTCTTCTGGCTTTCCCGGTATTCCTCAAAATATCTGTTGCACTTAATGAATTCCGGCAACAAATTCCTCTGAGGACGTAAAGGTGGTGGTGGCAATTCCTGTTCATATCGAGGCGGTCCTTGTACCTCAGCAGCAGATCATTTGGGTTCACTGGTCCATTTTCCTGAAATTGAACCGGTGGAGTATGCCTTTCATTCCTTCTAGGATTTGGTGGAGTCATTGCTGGTGCCCAACAGGTGGTGCTACATTTGTGGCTTGCATATTTTGCAAAGCTTGCAAAATCAAGACATTTTGTTGTTGAAGACTTTGTAAAACATCCTCAATTCGGTTTTGGGGTGTTGCGGGAGCATTTATTGGTGGATCTCCAGAAATTCTGGCATTTCTACTTTTATTTCTTCCTCTTGGCATTCTATTAACATTAAACATATTACTTAAATCAGTTCATAACTCGTCTTTATCAAAGTCATCATATCATATATATATATGCAACACATATATATACATAACCAAAATACATCAAGCTTTTCATGGTTAGTGCATTATATACATATCCAAAAATTGCACTACCCTAACTTAGCTTCCTATCATAGTCATCAAAAGATACATATATAGTCATCAAAAGTCTACTAATATCGTCCTGTCATGTCATCATAAACAGATAATAAACATCATCATATAATACTAAAATCAGACTCAGGGACTGGGTGAAGACGACCCTTGCCCTTCTCCTGAGGGCCTAATCGAGGGTAATCATCATCTCCCTCAGAACTACTCATCAATCTCAATCATCACACCCTCGTCTCCTGGAGGTGCTAGAGTCAGAGCTGTGTCCATCACCCTAATGCCTCTGGTGCCGGCTCATCTCACTCTCAGCACTAGTGGTATCACTCTCAATCCATCCTCCATGTGCTGATCCAATCCATCTGGCATAATTAAAATCTGAGACATACTTCTCTGCCTCAATTCTTCTTCTTACCTTCTCTCTCATCCAACAGCTCTGTGGTGATACTCCTCGTGGACAGTAGTCTGAACTGTCTCCTGTACTACTCGATCCTGTACAGAAGGACGCTGGAACTCACCTGCTATCTCAGGGATAATAGGCGGTTTCCTCATCAACATGCTAGAGTGACTGCATCTACTGAGTCGTGCAAGCATCAAGTCATCATCATAGGCCGCATCACCTCTGACCCGGGCATGATCCTGCCTAACATCATGAGCATAGACTGCTCCTCTGCCAATATCTACCCAACTCTAAAATCTGGGAGCTCTGGTCTCTCTGATCTGGATGAGACTATAAATGCTATGTTGTCAATCTCCAGACCACCTCCTTTCTGCACATCAGCTCTCAAATCTGTAGAGCGTCTCTATGCTGATCCGTTATCTGGAAAAGCCCGCTCCATCAAGAATAACCAGCCTTTAAACAAAGGCAATAATCTCGCTTCCAGGTGCTGAGGATCTCATCCAAGTCTTGGTAATCCCGCTCAAATACAAGTCCTCTACCAGAACTCGTAGTCTGCGCCTGTAGTCTGTCAAAGTCTCCTCTTCCTGCATACTAAAGATCTCCCATCTAATGTGACACGTAGCAGGATTAGTCTGCACACACATAAAATTTGCATGATTAATAATAATCACACATACTTTATTCCTATTGTGCAGTATAATTCTACCCATAACTACCCAACTACTACTAAAGTGCTAACTAAATCTAATTTACTACATTCACCAAATGCAATTCTTTCACATATTTATCTTTCTTATTCTAGCAACCATGCTCTGATACCAACTTAATTCTGTCACGCCCCGAGGGTACCCTAGTAGTAGTAAAAAGTTACACTTGAATACTATCACTAGATTACTTCAGAGAATGACAGGTTTTCAAAACAACAGGATCTTTTTAGTTGCTTGATAAGAAATAACAAATATATGAAAGAAATAACTTAGTGAATAAACATTACAAAACTATTACAAACCATATAGTTCTTTGTAGTACACAACTAAATAATCTAATCTAATAGTACATAACCATCAAACTAAAATATATCTGTAGACTTCTAGCTTCAAAGCTCTTACCGGAGCCATATTCCTGGATGTAACTAACCAGGGTTAAAGTGAACCTGAAAAGACTGTAGGAGTATGAGCGAAACCACAGCTCAGTGAATAACCAGACATACCATACATCACACAAGTCATTAACAAATCATATGCAATGCAAGCACTCAACCATATGCACAGATACAAGTTTGGATGATCTAGAATCCAAACAGGAAAAAATTTACGCCCTCTTTTTAATGGGTTGAAGAACCAAATCTTAATGACCCACCTGCCCAGGAGAGACTAAGTACACAGGAGCATCAGCAATTTCTCATTTTAAGTTATCACTCTTAATATAGTTGATTAAACTGACCATCTCCTGCAACTTCCTTAGAAACTCCCTAAGTATTAATCATTTCAAAGCGATTCTACGGGCGACGTTCTTCGGTGCCTTTTAGTTCCTCATAGGACCGCCAGACCAAAGAGAACCTTGGAAGAACTACACATTAGATCAACCAAGCGAAAACAGAGATCCGAAATATTAATACGTAGCAGGCTGTCACAACCATAATGCAATAATGCAATTTGTGCAATGCATGTTCATATTATTTTGTTAAGTCAATAATTCTTAATCAATTTCAAGTGACCATACATTACACACAATCATCATTACTATTCACAACATTCATTGCATTATCGCTTTTATAAGGATATTTTAACAATCATACACTCAGATCAATCATACTTTAGCAAACATTCATTTGATTATCTTGCATTACATATTTACTATTTACAATCACAACCAGTACAATATGACTGAATTACTCACCTGCTCATACTGCTCAATCGTAGTAATCCCTGGTAGATCCTCTAATGAGTCAAAGTCACCTATTTAAGACAAAGTATTCATTAATACAAATTAACTAAATTCCTATATGTGATTAGTGTCCTAGACTCGATATTTTGGTAATTATTATTATTAGTGTTGTCATGTTTCTCTATTTTATCTCGCATAATTGTTTTGTTATTTTTAGAAGTCACATTACTCAAGAAATTAGCTTATTTCAATTTCCATTCTTGCCTATTATCTCTTTAAACAAATATTTGACTAATACTACTTTAATTAATACTAAATATTTTCTTAATTCTAGGGTTTAAAAAAAATTATTAGATACTAATCTAGTTATTCTAATCATTGTAATAATCTTATATTGTTGTACATATGTATATATAATACACTAAGTAGACTTAAGATATATATTATATATATATATTCTGTTTATTTTTTAAAGTATGCTTTTGTTAAGAAAATTTGGGCGTACGCCGGCTTAAAGCCGTCGGCCTTCATCCCCATGTGCCGGTGTAAAACGGTTTTCAATGAATTTTTCATATCAAGTGCACTGGCTTTGAAAGCTGTCGGCTTTCAATGTACGCCGGCCTTACGCCGTCGGCATAGATCTCAAGAAAGCCGGCTTTCATTCAAACTTTTACGTGAAAAATTATTTTACGTAGCCTCTGATCAGTATAAGCCGCCGGACTATCCATGTAAGCCGCCGGCGTTCAGCGTTTACACTGCCGGCCTTGAAGCAGTGTTGTACTATTCATCATCTTCCTCCTCGGTTCAATTCATATTCTTTGGTTTTTATACGTTAAAAACATACTCAAACTACTTATAAGTGTTCATAGATCATATATAAAGACGTAAAACACGTTTGAACACGTTTAAAAAACATAAATATATAGATCTCGATTCTTAGAAAATAAAGCTAGGGTTTTGGAGTATTACCTCGTTGGAGCTTATTTGATGCAATATGAAGCTCGTGTTTGTGTTTATTATGTTCCTAAGATAATTATAAGTCAGTTACAACTCTTATTTTTGAAAGAAAATCGTTTGAACTTCATCAACTTACCTTTGAGTTCATATTCAAGGGTTTTTGGCTTTATTTTTCCTTTGATCTAAACTTAGATATTTTAATCTGTTTGTTCTTTGTTTCCAGTTCATTTTGGTTGATATTTGGGAGTCTATTTCGTGCTGTGGGACTTGGGAATGAATGAGTTTTGTTTGTTCTTCATTAAGGTCCTTTATTACATATATATAGGAGAAGAAAAAGAAAGAAGTTTCGGTTGCTTTCTCCTCCGAATTCTCCTTCGTTTTTGGCTTTGTTTAACATGTTATTTTCATTACATTTAATGTGGATTTGAGCTGTCATTTGGTGATTGGTCCTTGGGTTGCTTGGTTTGACAATTGGTTGCATTATTGATCCAAAATCCAGCTCTCTCTTCTCCAACATAATCTCCACCAAAAACAGCAGCCAAACATATATATATATATATATATTAGTTTATTAATTTAATTTAGTTTTAAGTTAATTAAACGAGTTATATGGGTATAGATTAGCTAATATTTGGAAGTTTTTGTACAAAAATATGTTTATAAAGTTATACAAAACACTTAGATTTTCAAATAATACAAATTTAGGTTATATATATACGTAGTTATTTATTCGTAAAGTTTTATCTCCGCGATTAGGATTTCTTAAGCTCGTTAGGTCAATTTTTGTTTCAAGCTTCGATAGCTTAAGAAAACTCGGTTTAGAGCAATAGCGTGATCCGATTATTTGTTTGGAGTTTAGATTTTGAGTTATTCAACATTTTGTATTTTCGTTGTGTATTTAAAATCTAACGGTTCATTTTTAGATCATCGTTTTCTGTTTATAAGCGTAAATAGTCATTTATGCAGTATTGGACTTAACACAGAAACCAAACTATATATATCTTTAGTTTTGATACTGAACATGAATTCTTATTAGCTTTTAATTTTAACTAGGAATCTTGAATTTAGAGTTTATCTAAATATAAACTCTTCACTACTCGTTATTCTAATCTCGAATCATTATCGGAATAAAACAAACATTTAATCCTTATATTCATATTTTCTATTTAAATCTATTTGTATATCAGGTTTCGGTCTAAATTTTAGATCATATCTTGAATTATTTATTCAGGATACAAGATCTCGTTTTTGGTATTAACTAGGGTTAGAGAATTTCTTTATTCAGTTCCTAAATTCTTCATCTATCCAAAATCTAAATATTAATCTATTATTAGACTTCGATCAGAATCTAAATCTATTATAAGGTCAATTACTAATGTGAAAAATTCCCGGGGTTTACAAATATGGTCAAGTCAATATCCTATTGGTTGATTCCAAATGTTTGAAGACCAATTCATATGGTTTGGCATATTTATGCTCATCAAGTAAACATGGAACGAGATTGGTGTGCCATATCTAACCGAGTTTTAAAATAAATTTAGTGCTAATCTTTTTTTTCTTATAATTTGGTCAATAATAGGCAAGTGTATCTATCGTATGTAGTATAGGAATGAAGTTAGTGTCGTATTCCTCAAGGACATCGACAAGTACTATTACTCAGCTTCTTAATTATTATCTAGCAGATTGAAACTAAGAATTAAAAATTGTAAACTATCAATTCAAACTAAATGCTGATTATAGATACGTTTATTAAAATCACTATTAGATTAAAATTCACTCTAACAATTAACTACACATCATGCTTGTTTCACCAATACATGAACATGCATTAAACTTTATTTGTTTGTTGTGCATTTCCTAACTGTAGGATTCCACCAATTAGGTTAATATCTCTCCCAAGTCTATATACCCCTAATCCTAGCTTGTTGACTGGATTCTCTTCCTAATTAACATCCGACTAGAATTGCAGTACAACATGATCCCAAAAGTAATTTCAATTATACATGTAGACGGTTTCACAATCCTATCTCAAGACTTCATAAGCTAACCTTTTCCCATAGCTTATATCTATTCCACATATAGATTTCTCAATTGTATTCTATGGAAATCTGATCTAATCTTAAGTCGTGCACTACGTAGAATTAACATGTTTAAGCACACTATGGGAATTAGTAGAAACAACAACATTTAACAATTAGATCCACTTCATGCATGTTAAGTATGGCTTTGCAAGCCTTAACACACTACTCACACATTAGGCAAGAGTTTGACATAACACAACAATAGAAGAAAAAGTAAAGATAGAATGTATAAGAACAACCCTTATGAATCAATTTACTTGAAGATCTCCGTACAAAGATAATCCAAAACACTCAAAAAATACTCTTGGATACACTCTTCGACTTACAAAAGTTATGGTATACACACAATGATGGTGAGAAAGAATGAGAATGTTGATGATTTCTTGATGCTTTGTAATGTTTCAAAAAAGTATCTAAATGGATCCTATATTAGTTACATCTAATGGGTAAAAGTATGCATCAATTGGCTTCCTTTCTCTTGAAAAAGGCATTTAAAACCCAAAATGGTGTGAACTTGTGCGAAATGTAACTGCCATCACGATCTTAGTTTGGGCCTTTATCCTCTCAGAAACTGTTTCCTAAATCATATCACAGCCATATGAGAGGTTGTTATCTCCTCAGATTGATATCTCACATACTATCATGCCTATAATTAGTTCTTTCATGTGTTGCTATTGTTCTTTCCCTTGTTGGTAACGGCTATAGTAGAGGTCGTGATCTCCACTATGGTCTTTACAACTCCATCGAATTATGATCGTTGCACTGCAAGTTGATCATTCTAAGAATATCATGCCCTATAGTACAGCCGTAGTAGAGGCCGTTATCTTCTCTATGACTAATTTCTCTTTTCGTTGTAGATTACACCCATAATTGACCATTAAAAATCATTCGAGATGGCCACTGGCTCGAATACAGCCGTAATCTTAGTTGGATGATATCTTCAACTTCAAATCCTTGTGCAAAATTCAATCCAAACATTGATATTTCTCCTTTGAATCTTGAAATGAATATATTTCCTAATTAATTACCAAGTATCTTTAATTAAGCAAGGATTTAAAGCATTATTAACCCTAAATAAACCAAAATGAGTATGGTAAATTAGCCCTATCAGAGATTGATTCTTTATTTGGTCAACAATGAAGTGTTTTTTTTTTTTTCCCTTCATCTTTTTCTTCTTCTTTTTCTTTGTTTTTTCCTTAAGGCACGATTTTATTTATAATAATCCTATAAATGCTATCAACATTATAATGGAAATTGGTAGGAATTAGATAGTGCTTAGGGATTTCATACTAAGTGCTAAACTATATAATCCATAATTAGTTAGGTAATAAAATTGTAATCTATGGGTAATTAATTGGCTAAACTAATTATAACTAAAGATTAAATGTGAAGGTAGAGAACAATAAATTGAAGAATTAATGACACATTGGTGCTTGAAGTTTTGGAAAATAAGCAATCAACTACCTAAACTTCTATTTTGATCAATTTTCATACCTAGGTAAACTTTTCACATGCACCATTAGTACTTTGATCCACTTCCATTAAAATACATGTTGAATGGCATATTGAACAAATCACTATGACATTTATTTTTCTTTTTTTTTTTTTTTGAAAATTACTTTTGAATTTAAAATCTTTATTTTTAAGTGTCACATAACATGTTCCTAACCAAACCTGAAAGCCCACTACAAAACTATCCTGAACCCTCTTGCCTTCCACCTTTACCTTAATTTCCTCTTTCTTGATCCCGAGGATATTAGCCATGAATAAGTGCGTTGTCACACCCCGAAGGGTACCTAAACGTGGCAGTTCGCCGTACACATATTAAAGCCTAAGAATGACCACCTCAGTCACGCGAAGGCTTCCATACTATGTACAAGGCGTCTAACACATGGAGGAGACTCATCGGAGTAATACATTTTACGTTGATATAGCTTGAGTAACAGTGTAAAGGAAATGCAATTTACTATACTTCAGATACGAATCACTATACTTCAAAATACAAATCATTAAACTTCAATTAAATTCATCAAAAGATTCCACTTCATAAAACTATTACAAGGCAAATCACAAAAACTAGCTGATAACTTCAATCATTCTTATTCCTTGCAAGAATCCCAAAGTCATTCTCGGCTCCAACCATCACGGTCCCCACTTAGCGTACTTGAGATAACCTGTTCATTTAAACAACTATTGGGGTATAAGCTACACTAGCTTAGTGAGAATTCCCTTAATTCCGTACCATAACAAGCAAGTTATAATCAACCATATGCTATGCATGAACAAATACGTGAGCAAACAATTATGTATGGGTATCCGGAACACACATAGAACGGATTTACGCCCTCGTATCTTGGGTTAGGGATAGTATTGAAGTCTCCACGACGCTGCTAGTCCCCTAAGCCATCAGCTCATAGCACTCGACTCGGCTAGGCTACACATGGAATGCATCCCCGGTGCGCCTTAGTTCCCTATGAATGAGCTTTGATATCAGGTCTTATTATCCAAACGAGTCCTCGGACCATACCGATCGACCTGCATAGGAGTAGCATGCTACAAATGCAATATGTCCGATGCGATGCATGACCAATTTAATTTTTGCTCAGGTCAAAATATTACTTCATACATTCTTTAGAGTGACAACCAATATCATACACATAACGAAATAATATGAACAGTGCAGTTATCCAATCAAATCGTGGTTTCGATATGCGTTAGTATTCTTTGGAATACATTCATCACAACCTCATCATATATCCGATCCCCATTCATATCGATTTTTATCTTGTTCCTATAATTCTAATGCAACTAACTACAAGCACAAACAAGGTAACAAAATAAGGAGAAAACTCACTCAATCATTGGATCACCGATCTTCTAGTAATAATAATTCAGTGGTAGGGAATCATCGAATTCGGGATCACCTAAAAAGGAAGAAATACTTTAATAAGTATTTCGACTCAAACTAATCCAAACGATTTTTTACAAACTATCAAATTCGTAATTCTCTTCCTAAACGGGAATTCTAACTTAAAACGGCCATAACTTGGTCATTTTAACTCAGAATCTCGCATATTATATATCGATTTCTATCTACTTCGAAAGCTATATCTAATTCTAATATTATTTTTAAGTTTTGAAAACATTTAGGTCTCGGAACAGAGGGATCAGATCTGATCAGTAACCGTTTCCGATTCCGAAAAATAGTTTTGTACATGTTTGTAATTTTCCTACTATATAAATTAGCTATACATGCAATACGAGTGATTTCCTAACATGAATGACATGAGATGAGCTTAATACCTGCATGATCTTGATGATTTTTGCTAAAAGGAAATTTTATAACTTTTTATTTTGCAAGACCATAATAACAACTACTTATGAAAAATCTAGTTTTCTAACTTTGATCATTTCCATTTGTTTTGGATTTGTTACTTAAGAATATAATTATTTTTGTTAAAATTGAGTCTTCATTATTATATATTACTTATGACCTTCATTTCTACATAAAATTTCCATTTTACACTTTGTAAACATGTTTTCAAGTACGGTTGATTTCCAAAATCCGACTTGGTAAAAATTGGTTTTTGAGTGATTCCTTTAAGTAAAAATCATTTGTATTTAGAAAATTAAGGCTCAATCATACATAACCACTAAGGACTTCATTCTTACACAAAAATTTGCATTTACACTTTGCAAATATGTTTTTCCAATATGATTTACTCAAAAATCCGAATTTTAGAAAATCCACTTTTTGAATGATTCCTTTTAGGAAATACTTGTTTAATGCATTAAAATTAAGACCTTATGGTACCTATTACTTAAGGAATCCATTCATTACATAAAACTTCATTTTAAGCTTGGATATAGGTGTTCTTATGGCCTTCATTCAAAATTACGAATTTCATAAATTGATTACTAACTCAAAAATTTTTCATCTTGATTCTACTTTTTGTTTTACACATTACTCATATAAACTCATTTCAACTTGTAAAAATCACCACTTAATGATACCTATTACCTATACCTTCATTTTTCACATAAAACATGAGTTTTTTGAGTTGCTATGTGGGTTTTCAAAATTAGTCTTGGTGGGATCCGAATCACAAATTCATTTTTGGTCATATCTTTTGATAAAATCTATCTATACTTATGAAAATCCATTCCTTACATACCTATCCTAAGAGCCTTTCATTTCTTAAATAAAAACTTCATTTCTGAGTTGAAAAAACATGTTTTTAAAATATGCCTTGGCCAAAATCCGAAAATAGAATTTTTATTTTGAAAATCACTTTTGATTCTTGTAAAAAGAAGTCTTGATGATATATATATTAAGCCTTCATTATCTTAAGTAAAAATTACATTTTGACACTTGAAAAGTGGTTTTTAAATAGGGGTCTTGCCAAATACGAATTTCACAATTTTGTTTGAGTTCAAAACTAAGATCTATACTTAATATGAACATGAACATAAACATAAAACAATTGCATGGTAGTAAGATATAAACTCCTAGATCTAAACTTTACTCATCAAAATCTTCATTTATTGTATCTATACCCTAAGCCCTTCATTTTAAATGAAAAATACACATTTTGAAGTTGAAAAACAACTTTTCTAATATGATTCCATTTTCATCGAAATTTTCAAAAATTATTTGGTTGAAATAAAAATAAATCTTAAGTTTTCTACAACTTTCCTACCATCATCATGCTATTACAAGTTGCTCATGAACATAAAACAAAGTCTAATGCATGTATGAACCTAAAAACAACTAGATCCAGTTATACATGCATGAATCACTACAATAGTTATGTGAGTAGTAAAACATATGCATAAATCATAAGGAATAACAAAAATAATAACTTCAATAACAAGATCTAAGGCATAAACAAAAATCAAAGCTACAAAAAGTTAGATCTATAAAATATAACAACTTTAAACACGAAAATAATTATGATACAAGATAATAATAATGGAGAAGAGGAGTGTTTCATTTTTTGCATCATCATCATCTTAAGCTTTTAAGCTTATGGAAGGTCATTTGATGCATGAAACCTTCATTACACTTTACCTATATCACTTATAGAGGCTTTGAGATGAAGATTTGCTTAAAAATCTTTAAGAAATATGGTTGGAAGCTAACAAAAGATGTAGGGGCAGCTTGGTTCTTGAAGAAACAAGAACAAGAAGAAGAAGGAAAGAGAGGAAAAAGAGAGAGAAAAGGTTAAGGAGTGAAAAAGGAAAGAAGGAGTAAATGAAGGAAAGAGAGAAAATGAGTGTTTTAATTGAATAAATGAGAGAAAAAAATAAAACAAAGGCAGCCAAAGAAAGCCATGCTGCACGTGAAAATGGGGAAGGAGAGAGAGGAAATTGTTGAAATTTGACTTAAATTTGAATTGTGTAATAAATGTGTAATGTAGCTTTCTTAAGAAGGAGTAGAATATAATTAATTTAGTCAAAATGGAGTAAACAAAGGACAATGGCAGCCATAAAGAAGGGGAAAAATCTGCCATGAAGTGTGAGATAGAGTATAGAAAGATTGAAATGAAAAGGAAGTGATATATATAAGGTGTACTTGAAGGTATGGATTGTAAAAGTACTTTCTTAATAAAATAAAATAAAATTAGAAAATTTATTCCAAATATTTGTAGCAGATTTTTCATAATTAAAATTAAATAATTATTTGAATTATTTTAGTATTTTAACAAATATGTTATTGGTATGATTAAATTACGCGAATAAGGGCTATAAATGATTTTTATAACCCGAAAAATTCTAAAAAATTATTTTATGAAAATAAAAATATTTTTAAAATATTTTTCAATTATTAAATTAATTTATTTTATTTTTAGTATCGGGTCTTAAACAGAATCTGAACCCGTAAAAGCCCGAACTAACTAAATTTTAGAAAAACAAAATTTTCTATAATATATAAAATATTTATCTAAAAATATAAGGCTTTATAAGAATAATAAAATTATGTAATAAAATAAAAATGAATAGTGTAAAAGACTAATCAATTACTGGTAGTAATGAAAATATGGTAAAAGGTTATAACTGTAACTTTTATAACCCGAAAAATTATATAACTGATATATTTAGAAATTTTATGAAATTACGAGTCTAACGGTACTATTGGTATATTTTTGATATCTCGAGCCCTGGACACGCTTTTCGAAGTCTGTATCCGAACGGGTTCGAAATAAGTCAAAAATTTACCAATCTGATATTTTTAAACAAACTTATATTACTACGAGCTATTCTACATATTTAACTACACCTCGACCTCTAGGGTTAAGGGCGCTAGATTGCCGGACTTAAGTTATTGTGTACCACTTAGGGTTTCCGGGTGATTTTCCGATTTAGATCTTTGCCAACTTAGAAACTGATATTTTATGTTTATACAATATATTTAATTTGAGAAATTTATTTTAAATTTTATTTTTGTAAGTATTTAATATCTTTTAACGTTTTCGGAATCCTTGAATTGGGTTTCATTTTCGAAAGTGAATCGTTATTTACTTTTTCATAATTTGTTTTTAAGCTTTATATTACCCGATTTTATAAGTTGGAGTTAAATATAGAATTTGTTGTACGTAGTGGTTTTAGAATTGAAGTATGTTGAATTCTTATTTTGTTTTTAGGGATTCTTATTTTTGTCAAGATTCGGAAATTTCTGGATTCGCTTGTGTTTTTGGACTAGTTGAAATTCGGTTTTAATTTGGAGTGATTTTTAGGGTTTATTTTTTAAAATTCATTGTAGAATTATTTACTGTAATTTTCCGGGGCTTACATGCGTATTATGAGTTTCCTTCCAGTCCATGCGTGCGTTAGGAAATGCAATGGTTTCTCTAGAGAAGCTAGGGATGGAGAGAGAGGAGGAAGGGAATTAGAAGTCCTTAAATAGGTCCTAATGTCCATTGAGAATGGATTGAATGCACTCCAGCAAGAATTTCTGAGGAAAATATCATAATGATGGAGTGGCAGACGTGTAAATGTCTAATGTGTTTTTTCCTATCAATGATGGAGTGGTAGACATGTTCAATTTTTTGTGCAACCCCAAAGAAGTGGTAATGACGAATTGGTGGGTTGTTTAGTTGATGGACTTGATGTTTTTTAGTGCAATGATATGGTTAGAAAGCTAGCTAACGATGTATATGCCGTCCACATTTGAATATTTTATGTATTTTGGTCGCAAATATTTGAGATCATCATTGTGATGTCACTTACATTAGTTGGGGTTTGAGCATACTTGATGGCGTTGTGCACTCCTTCTATAGCATTTTAATGTCTTGCGTTTCTCTAATTCAGTGCTACTCCTTAGTGCCTTCTCTATGACCTTAATTTCTACAAAATAGGGGTTAGGGTTTCTTTTTAAATTAAATTGTGCTAAGAAAATTATGTAACCATAGTTTACCATGTTTTTTAGTTTTGGAGGGATGCTTCTACAAAGTGATTTTTTTTTTATTTTCCATGTACAACAATGCAAAATTTAAGAATAGTGGAGTATAACAGATGTCACATAGTGATTTGTTCAATATGCCTTGTCAACATGTATTTTAATGGAAATTGGATAGAGGTACTAACAATGTACACGAAAAGTTTGCTTGAATATGAAATTGATCAAATTGGAAGTTTAGGTAGCTGATTACTTATTTTGCAAAACTTCAAGTACCAAATGCATCATTATCCCTAAATTAAATGTGTGTGGTTGTGACTAAGACATTTTTTTGGTAGATTTAAGTTATGGTGCTAGGAGGTAATGTTGTGAATCAATTAGTTTTTAGCCAGCTTCACAAAAATATAATCGCCTTTTTCAGTGGTGATTATTATAATTACAACAAATACAATTTTTTGTTTATTCTTGTATCTATAATTTTTTTCTGTGAAATTAAAGCCCTCACATATATCTAACTATTTTAAATAAGATTAATTTTATGCTCATCTAAATCATAAAAAATTGATATTAATTTTGATAAGGGTGTGAATTCTTGAAAAAAATCAAACCCACACGTATCCATGGTAGTCTTTTGCTGGTGATGTGCTGTAGGCCATCAAGATTTTGATGGCATTTGTACTTTTATCTTTATTTGATAAACCATTTGTTTTATCATGTTGTTGTTGATAGTCTTCTAACAAGATTAAATGTTTCCTTGAATAGTTAATTCTTTCCTATATCATTAAAGTGTGTGACTTTAATAGTAAAACTATAAGATAATAAGAATGTTATTCAAAACCATCCTTAGTGGCTCGATATATGAAACAATAGTGAATTAAGACTAAAGCTAATCGATGATTACATCTTACTAATCATGGATATGAGATATCAAGTTTGTACATAAATACATATAGGAGTACATTGTATTGGCTCAACCAACCATGAGAATAGGGATGTAGACAGATAGGATTTCAAGCGGATCATATGAACTCAATCCCAACTAGTTACCTTATGGGATATACCAAACCCAACGCTATAACCTTATACGATTTTTCATATTATATTCTTGCTTACCCTATAGGGTTTGCTCAGTAACCTGAAACCCACCCAAAAACCCTTCTAATTTTTTTTTTTTAATTCTCCCTTTTCCTTTCCTAACATGTTTTCAAATTGTAATAATATTTAATAAATTTAAGAGGCTTAAAAATAATGATACAAATGATTCTAAAAGAGCTATAAAGTTGCAAACTGATTGATTTCATACATTATATGCAAAATTAAAAAAATAAATGAAGAAATAAACACCAAAGTTGATGTATTAATCTAAATGAAAAGCAAAGGACATAGACCAGTTGAGTCTTAAAGTACTCATGTTTATGTTTTTCCTTTTTTTTTTATCAAATTTTAAATTTACGATATCATTGTATCTATGTTCATTCCATGATTCAGATTCGTATAGTTTTAAACAAGCAGTAAATAAACAAACAATCTCATTCTCATTCATGCATTAATTCAAATCTTAAATATTGCCTAAAGCCATCACTAAGAGAGATATCACATAAAGCCATCACTTTTAGAAATGTTTTTTCTTTTTTTTTTTAAGTTTATTATTAGGGTGGGTATCCATAAGGTATTTTGTAGTATTTAAACCGACCTTATAACCTTATAAGATTTTTATTCCATATCTAAATTCAACCCTAAAACCCTATAAGGAATTTACCAGATCGAGCGTGTAAACCCGATTTTCTTAGTAGTCAAGTAAATTCCAGGAACCAAAAAGCAAAACCTTAAATCGGTCTAGTTCAAATTTAGTGAGAGAAGCTTAGAAACCCTATATCCGGCTTTCCTTCGGTTTCATAACAAAAGAGGTTTTATAAAATAAATTAATGTGAATTATTGTTTTAAAGTATAATTCAAACCTTAGAAAGTTTTAATTTCGGAAAATTTTCTATTTCGGGCCTTCCCAAGCTCGATTACGGAAAAATGAGCCCCGAAACTAGAAACTCAGAAAAATATTCCAAAATATTCATTAGAACCGAAATTTTATAAGGATTTCAAAAATGTAATTTTTATAAATTTCCAAGCTATAAAAATTACAATTATAGCCTTTTTCCCGTATTTTTTTTACTACCAGTAAAGTGGATGTCTTGTCTACTATTGACCACTATTCACAAGTACAACCTACACTACACACTACTCATACCCTATTCTTATATCCTTACAACTACTCATTATATTTTTTTTCAAGAAAATTTTGTTTCCTACTAAATTATTACATATATTACATATTATTACTTAAATTACAAATTAAATCAAATTCAAATCTCTCCCTCTCTCTCTCCCCTTGTTGGTCGGCGCACCCCTCCCCCTTTTCCTCCTCTATTTGTTTTATTTTACTTCTTTTTAATACAATTAAACCCTAATTCACTTAATATATAAACTCATTCTCTCTCTCTCTTCATTTTTACTCTTCCAAAATTTTTGAAAAGTGAAAAACTCTCTCTGTTCTCCCCATTGTTGCCGTGAGCTCCCCTCCACACACACACACACACACACACACACTCAAAAATTCATTTCTTCTTCTTTTCTTCTCCAAATCTTCTTTTAGGTGATGATTCCAAGCTTTGTTACTACTTAATCTTGTAATGGCAAGAGTATTTTTGTGTGTTTTCACTTAAAAATCCCAATGAGCAAATGCTAGGGATAAGAAAACATTGATACATGAATCTCAAGCCATTACAAGAGCAGATCTTGTGTTTTATGAGTTTTTGTTGAAGTATCATTATGTTCATGCATATGAAAAGTAGAGATCTTGCATGAAGAATATGTGTTCATGTCTTTAAACTCATTTTCATGCACTATAAAGAGTAGATCTAGCATTTAGATACTCACATTTTTCTTGACATTCATGTTCATATGAATATTTTGTATTTTCATGCATTAATGTTCATAAAAGCTTAGTCTTGCATATATAAATGTGATAGTTGGTAGATCTTTATGAAGATAAGACAAGGAACTTGAAAAGAAAATATTTTTCTTTGAAATGCTCAATGGAAAATTCGTATGATTTTTAAGACCTATTTTAAAAATACTTGAAACCACTTTGAAACTCATATTTCACATGAAAAATGAAGGGTATAAGTAATAAGTATCACTAAGTAATGATTTTTGTAAGTTGGAATGAGTCTAGATATGAGTAATGTGTAAAACAAATAGTGGAATTAAAATGGAAAATTTTAAGTTAGTGTTCAATTTGTTAAATTCGTAACTTGGGATGATGCCTATGTAAACACCTAGTACTCAATCTCAAATTGCATGTTTTATGTGTTAAATGAAGTCCTTAGGTAATAGATATAGTAAAGCTTTAAATTTTGATGCATTAAACAAGTTTTCTCAAAGGAAACATGCAAGAAATGAATTTTTTCAAAATTCGGATTTTTGTGAAAAGCTTATTTAAAAACATACTTGCAAAGTGAAAAATGTAAATTTTTATGTGGAAATGAAGGTCTTGGATAGTATAGATGATGAAGACTCATTTTTATTTAGATAACAAGTAAATTCTAAGAATAAAATCCCAAAACACTAAGGAGATGCAAAATTGGAAAAATTGGATTTTTAAGAAGAAATTGTTGAAGTCTTGTAAGAATTAGAAGTTCTTAAAGTTTCATTATCAAAAATCATCAAGATCATGCATATATTGAACTCATCACATGTTATTCATATTAGGAACTCATTCATATTTTATATACACATGAATCATCAACTAGATACATTTTGATCAAGTGCAAAACAATTTTTCGGAAATGGAAAAGGTTACAGACCAGATCTGATCCCTCTGTTCCGTGACCTAAATATTTTCAAAACTTGGAAATAATAATAGAAATAGATAGATCTTTCGAAGTAGATAGAATCGATATAAAATTTGAGAAATTCCGAGTTAAAATGACCAAGTTATGACCGTTTTAAGTTGGAACTTCCGCAAATAGTGAGAATCACGATTTTGTTTAGTTTAGATGCATAGTTGGAATTAGTTAAGTGATGAAGTTCTCATTAGGTTATTCTTATTTGGTAGGTGATCCTGAGAACGACGAGTCCCTACCGCCCAATTATAATTACTAAGAGACCGGCGTACCATGGCCGAGTAAGTATTACTTCCAAATTTCAATTATTGCTTATGATTGTAGTGATAGATGCACTAGTTGCTAAGCAAAAACAAAAGTGAATATGCATGATGGGGTTATTGAGAATTATATTTGTTTGTTGTTGTTTTGTGAAGTTAAAATTAAAGAATATCGAAGCCGGGTGATAATTCATTGCTTGTATAGAGAGGAGCTAGAATTGATTGTCTGCGAGTATTGCTTGGTCACCTAAAAGAATTGGACTAATCGATTATTAGACCTTAATTATAAACTTGAACTCATTCATACCACGATGGGGATGGAGCATTAGCATTTGTTGGCTTTTCGTGATCCATAAAACGAATACGTTGGTTAATCGTGATCCATAAAACGAATATGTTGTTTAATCGTGATCCATAAAACGAATATGTTGGTTAATCGTGATCCATAAAACAAATATGTTGGTTAATCGTGATCCATAAACCGAATATATGAGTTGGTTGACCATGAGCTTAAACGGCGTCGTCCCGCAGGATTCGTTAATCTGCTAACCCGGGATGGATGGCACAAGTCCATCCACATATGATTTCCAGCTGGTCATATGTTTGTTGAACTTACGTGTTTGATGCATTCCACTTGATTGATTAATCACTTGCTTGAATGTTTTGTTGAAATTGTGATATGGAAGTTTTTACTCACTAAGCTAGTTAGCTTACGCCCTTATAATTTTTACTTGTTGCAGCACGAGTTCATTTGGCTTAGGCCAAGGCAGGCTACAACTCAGGTACCGAAGCTAGGCGTTTCCTTTAAAAGTTTATTTCGGTTTTGGTTAGACTTCCAAAGGAAACCAAAAGGACTCTGGATGACTGTAATGGACCTTAATATTCTTTTGCGGGGGAATGCCCCTTAGACTTTGTAATTTTATTATGTGTTTTGATCTATCATCTAAGGCTATCGAATGCCATATTAACTTCTTAACTCCATTGAACAGAGTATTCTATTATCGTAAAGGGACGCCTTACATCTTTACAAGACTCTCGAAGGGCTCGGTTAGTAATTCGAGAGTCTTATATAGCATGTGGCAGACTGTTACGTTTATGATACCCCTCTGAGGCGTGACAGAGAGAGTCGGAAACCTTATAACAGCCGACTAGGTTACATCCCTACAAGAGAATATCATATGGATATTTGTTATTAATACTTCTCTTTCAATGTTATTATTTTACTCCTTTGACCTAATGGTACTATGGAGCCCTACATAATGATTTCAATGTTTTGACTCAAATCTTCATCATCTTTGAACAGATGATTATAAGGTTGTAATTGGATATGAAATGAATTATGTTGAGGGATATGAGTGCTCATGAAGGAATTTGTCTCTCTCATTAATTTGAGGGAGATATCTTTTAGACAATCTTGTAGAGCAAGATTGAAAAAATGCATAGTTGTGCCCAAATAAATTGATAAGGAGTCATCAATAACATTTGGTCTATTTAATCAAACTATAGAATCAAGGAAATTTATGATTAAATAATATATGAGTGAAATGATCCATACAGCATGTTTAATCATTAAATATCACATGACAAAAGGAGTAAATAATTTAACTATTTAATAAGTAAAGTTGGATCGTTGATCTTTACTTAATTTTTATAGACATAATGTCTTAATAGAGGTCACTTATGTCTTATGGGCCAAAAAGGGATTTTTAGGCTTATTGCCAACATTAAGTGAACCTATGGGTCAAAATAAAGAATGAATCAAATGGATAATAGGTTTAATTTGAATAAGTCTAATGGGGATTGTCTCATTAGCTAATTATTTATTAATCTTAATTGAATTAAGAATAATAAATAATAATAAAGTAAAACCGTTACTTTTTAAATAGCATGATTTAAAAGGCATGTGTCTTTAAAATCAAGGAACCATAATTGGATTAGGGATCACCCTGATGTCAACATCCTAATTTGTGGGATATTGTCACAAATGATATAAATAGAACAATATGACTTTCATTTAAGTCGATGACGTTTGATGTCATATTAGAGCCACAAAGAAAATATGAACTCTTAAAAGATGAAACATGAGAGCCCTTTATGAGAAATTCTCGAATACATCCAGAACTGTTTCGACGTGCTAGCACAAACAAAATCCATTTGGGGTGTTTATTCGTGTAGATACCATAATCGGAGCTTATGTGATTACAACACCTTCTGATTCGACGAGGTTAAGAATTAAAAGGGTATAATCTCATGTCCCCATTGATTTATTTGGACTGCTTGGATCCAATTGAGAATTTATTTTTAAAAAAAAATTATTATTTCCATTGCATATCTGTGTTTTGGATCATTTAAACTCCCAACTACTTCAAATTGGTAAATTCATGAATTATTAAATTAATATAATCAAAACTCATAATTAATAAAACATTACATATAACTAAGTCATAATTTCCACTTTTTTCTTTGTTAATCAAAAAGAAAACTTTACTGATGAAGCACATCTAGTGGATGAAAGCTACAATCTATAACCAACAAACCAACTGACCAAGGAAGAAGTTTCACGATTCAAAAACTATGACTCCAACCAAACATCTTAAAATGACCTAGCCCTTAGGAGCTTAAGGGGCATGGTTGTTTTACCATACACGTCATCTCCAAGCGACATGTGCAAGGCTTTTATTACCTACATGTCATCTCAATTTTTATTGTGAAATCGGATTAGTTTAATAGGTCTACAAAGATTGAAAACCTCTTATCCAAAACATGTAGCAAAACAATTAAGAGTGCAAAACGAAATTTAAAGTCTAAAATATTTTAAGATAGCAGCTACAAAAGGGGAGCTAGGCTCAACTTGATTACAAAGTTTAGCACTCGGCCCAAAAGTAATAAAATAACTTATAATTTACAATCATCCATAAAAAATAAGAATATAAACATTCGTATTGTTTTTCTCAAATTCCATATAGCCTTTTACTCGTCTAAGTCACTCTTCAAACTCCTTAGACTCAAAACCATGGAGTCATGATGAAGGTCCACAAAGTGGTAATTCTCGATACCTAAAATAATGAAAAATAAGTGGCAAAGCCCAATACACAATGACCAAACACATACACACATGTGATGCATGCCTAGGCTAATGTAACGAGCATAAATTAAGTTTAATTAAGTTATGTATCAACAAAAAAGTATTCTTAGTGTCCTAAATACACCAACACACACAAGAGTACTCATAATTCCCACCAAACAAAAGGGGTAGGATTCCCTCAGTAGATCACATACCGAAAAGGAGGGTTCGATAAGTCTGCAAAACCTATCGAAAAGAGAGGAAAGAAATAATCTCATATAGAGCAATTCCACACAAACAACATCAATAAACATAGTCAATTGCGATGTTTTATGCAAGAGCCCATACCCCCACATAACTTCATTGCAACTTCACACCAACTCCTAACTGACCGTCTAGTTTTGGAATATTCCCTATCAACTGTCACGCCCCGTAGGGTATCCTAAACGTAACAGTCCGCCACTACTAAGTAAGACTCGAGTTCCCTAACCCGGACCTTCAGGAGTCTTAAGTAGATGTAAAGCGTTCCCTTACGACATAGAATACTTCAAACAAATGGAGTTTAACAGTTTAACAAGGCATTCATTAGCCATAGATAATAAATCAAAACGCATAAATCTTTAAGGTTTACAAAATCTAAGGGCATTCCCCCGCAAAAGAATAACAGTCTATTACAGTCATCCAGAGTCCTTAGTTTCCAATGGAAGTCTATACAAAAGAATGAATCAAACTTCTATGGGAAACTCCTATCTCCGGTACCTGCGATGTGGCTTGCCTGGGCCTAAGCCATATAAACTCATGCTGCAAAAGATAAACACTATCGGGGCGTAAGCTAACTAGCTTAGTGAGTAATACTTCCATAACGCAATTAATTACAATCATTCAAACAAGTAATTATTCAAGCAAGTGCATGCACCATATAAATGAAATCATCAAACATATGACCAACGGAAATCATATGTGGATGGACTTGCGCCCTCCATCCGGGTTAGCAGATTAACGAATCCTGCGGTACGACGCCGTTTAAGCTCACGGTCAACTGATTAGAAACTCGTTTTATGGATCACGATTAACCTCACATTCGTTTTATGGATCACGATTAACCTCACATTCGTTTTATGGGTCACGAAAAACCAACCAATGCGAATGCTCCAACCCCATTATGACATGAATGAGTTCAGATTATAGTCGGAGTCGAATAGTCATTAATTCAATTCTTTTAAGTGACCAACAAGTATTCGCAGACATTCATCATAAGATTCTAGTAAAACAGTCAACATCTTAACACACCGGTTTCGATATACCTTAAGCTCCATTTCACATATCAACAATCAACAACATAAATACTTCCCACATACCCCATCATGCTTGTACAATTGCTTTTATTTACCTACATCACTAGTGCCACTACATTACATTCACAAGCATTAATTGAGAGTGGAAGTAAACTCACTCGGCCATGGGTCACCAAACTCCTTAATAGTAATAATCGGGTGGTAGAGAGTCGTCCTGCTCGGAATCACCTACCAATCAAGAATAATCCCTATGAGATTCTTACCATGTAATTAAATCAAACTATACATCTAGACTAGTTGAATTCGGATTTCTCGCTATATTTGGAAGTTCCGACTTAAAACATAAATGCCATAACTTGGTCATTTTAACTCGGGAATTTCGCCAAACTTTATATCGATCTTCATCTACTTCGAAAGATCTATCTAATTCAAGTATTTAATCAAGTTTTGAAAATCATAGGGTCACGGAACAGTGGATCAGTTCTGTTCCGCAATTGATCCAACTTTGAAAATGTGTTTTGCTTTGATAAGAATGTTCCTAGTGAGTGATTTATGCATGAAGGATTTAGGAATGAACTACAAATGTGTATGCTATGTAATGAACTCCATGTGTGCATGGTCATGATGATTTTTGTAGTAATCAACTTTTAGGAATTCTAGTGTTGGGGAAAGTTTCATAAAGGCTAAATCTAAGAGGTTATTCTCCACATTATACTCCTTAGGGTTTCTTTGGTTTGTAATCTTATAATCTACTTATTATTTAGCTAAGAATAGGTTCTCAAAGTCTATAATAGTCATGGCCTCCATTCATGCACAAAATTTCACATTTTTATTTGGTAAACATGTTTTCAAATAAGCTAGTTGTAAAAATCCGAATTTTCCAAATTTTCTTTTCTTACATTTTTCTTAAGGGAAATCTAGTCTAATGCATTAAAAATTGGGGCTTCAATGTATACATCATCTAAGGACTCCATCTAGCTTATAAAATATCCATTTTAGACTTAAATACTAAGTGTTTATATAGGCATTACACAAAGTTACGAATTTGACTACATTTAAAGTCAACATTTTTCATCCTAACTTCACCTCTTGTTTTCCTTATTTTTATCATGCCTAAACTCATCTAAACTTATGAAAATAATTCTTCAACATATCTATTACACATACCTTCATTTTTCTTATGAAATATAAGTTTAAAATGATTTTGGAGGTCTTTAGGGTAGGGTTTCCATTTCATCGAATTTTCAACTTTCCATATATAACAAAGTCTTTCCTTTTTCATGTTCTTGCCATCTATATGTGGAGATATACTATCTAGCATCTCTATACATGAACAAGACCTCATTTTTATGATCAATAAAAACATAAACAAAATGAACCTATGATCATGCATGTACATAAGTGGTGGATGTCTAAACCTTAGATCTACTACATATGATGTATATAACATGAGTCTCTATGGCATGAACATCAATATAAATACAAGGTCAATTACTATATATGCATGAGCAACATGAAATCTTAACAAAATGCATTTAAACACAAGATCCATGTCTTGTGATGGCTTGACATCCTTGTTCATGCATTTCCATATCCCTAGCATGAGCATCATAGGGTTTTGATGAGGAAATACACAAGGTATACCTTTGCCATTACAAGAATAGGAAGAACAAGGCTCACATACACATACCAATGGAGGATCTAAGATAGAAATGGAGAAGCTTGAAGTTGAAAATGCAAGAGGGAGAGGGAGGGGGATGCTCGGCACACAAGGGAAGAAAGGAAGAGAGGTTTTCTCTTTTTCCAATTTTGAATGAGAAGAAAATGAAGAGAGAGAGAAAAATAAGTATATATATCAAGTGATTTAGGGTTTAGTTAATTAAAATATAGCAAAATTGATCACAATGAGGGGGAACAAGAGGGGGGGGCGCCGGCCATATGTGTGTGTGTGTGTGAGAGTTTTGAAAAAAATGAAATTTGTAATTTAGTAAATGAAAATGTAATAAATGAAATAAATGTAATAATTATTTAAAAGACAAAATTTCTTGGAAAAGAAAATTGAAATGAGTAGTTGTAAGGATGTAAGAATAGGGTATGGGTAGTGTGTAGTGTAGGTTGTACTTGTGAATAGTAGACAAGACATCTACTTTACCGGTTGTTCCGAAAACACGGGAAAAGCTATAACTGTAATCTTTATAGCTCGGAAAATTATGAAATTGATATTTTTGGAATCCTTAAAATTACGGTTCTAATGAATATTCCGGAATATTTTTCTGAATCCGTGGCCCGGGGCACGCTTTTCCGTAATTGGGCTCGGGAAGGCCCGGAATTGAAAAATTCCGAATTTAAAACTTTCAAAGGTTTGAAATGTACTTTGAAACAACAATTCAAATTCATTTACTCCAAATATTTATTTTACTATGAAACCGAAGGAAAGCCGGATTTAGGGTTCCTAGGCTCCATTCACTAAACTCAATCTGATCGGATTAGGGTTTCGTCTCCAACTCCTAGGGTTTTTTTTTTTTTTTTTTTTTTTTTTTTTTTTTTTTTTTTTTTTTTTTAGCTACTGAGAATTTCCGGGGTTTACATCAACCACCCACCTATTCTTATGCACACTCTGCGATGGTCCAAGCGCCTATAACTACCGCATCTTCCTAAAGTTGCGATCAAGCTTGCAAACTAGTCTAAGGGTACCACTCCTAGAATAAGTGGCCAATTAGCAATCAACACTCAGTTAAGTCGAGTTTAAATTCTTAGTCTAGTTGTTAATACTATTATAGCAAGAAACACACAATTGCTGTGTATTTGTTGGTCGATTTGAGCTTGTTATCCTTTTCTAAACTTGAAGTCCAATAAATATACATAATTGAAATTAGGAATTAGTTCAAGTTTTACAACCTTTATTTCATTTATATTGTTTGTTACATCTAAGTTACTCCAGTTTAACCATATCTACTCAAGGATAATGTTTAAAGGGTCATTTGTTTCACTTAACCAAGTTATCTAGTTAATTATGTAGGTTAGGATCGGTTTTGGGGCTTAAGTTAACTAATCCTTAGTGGAATATACTTTTGTGGATCTTGATCCTTGACTTTTCAAGAATTGATTCCCAAAGCCTACTAATCCCATATAGTCCTTAGAGTCCTATTCTTATTCCAATTATTAAGTTTAAATTACTGTAGTTTGTGTGAGGTATTTTGACCTCAAGTGTTTGGGTGATGTACATTGTGGGTGAGATATTAACACTTGTTAAATTTTTATTTTGAAGGTCTGGAAAGGTTACTTAAGGTTAAGCGAAGAACTAGGTCAATTTTCATGTGATTCAAGTGAGAATTGTCAAAGTTATGAAAGGGTTAGAAAAGAGTATGACTAGTACATAGGGGGATACAACACTCCATGTTCTAGTACATTATTAGATAGGTCAGTTGTGCTCAAGCATGTTCCTTCTTGGTCTTTGGGTCAAAGACAAGCACAGAGGGAAACACGGTTGGATATATCTCCTTGTGTTCTTATGGGCTTTAATGCATTTTTAGAGCTAAGAGAAGCGTTAGGGGAACACTGCTACATGCATCTCCTCATGTTCTTCTAGGTTTTGTGCATTTTCAAAACAGAGAATGGGGGAAACATGGCTGTATGTATCCCCTCGTGTTCTTTTGGGTTCAAAGGTGTTTCAAAAATAAAGAGAAGCTTGGGAAGGTACACGACGTCTTGTACATGCCGTGCTTTTCTAGGTTCATGCTATTTCATGTTCAAACTTGATATTTTTATCAAAAACATTTTTTGATGGCAACATCATCTTCCATTTGTTAAAACATAATTTATCAAAGTTGAAGCCTAAATCATCTAGTTGTGATAGCAACATCAATATCTTCATGGTTTTTTCTGTAATTTCACAATACGCTCATGCAAGATTCCATCATTTTACCTTATTAACATCAACTTACAAACCCAACCCCAAAACACAACAAAAACACCATTTATCACTACTATAGGAGACCTAACTTTAAAACCACCATAATTTCATAAAAATAAGTTAGTTTTGATATATGATCTCATTCCAAACAATAGTTTTCACTTGCATCAGTCAGTAAGGGTATTTAACACTTCAAAATCATTCTGAAACTTGATATCTTGACACCCCATATATGTATTAACTCACTTAAGTCAGTTATCATGCTTAAAATGTCATGCCCTAAGGTGTATTCTAAACGTGATAGTCCACCATACACAATATTGAAGCCTAAGACTAGCCACCTTAATCATGCAAAGGCTTCCGTATTATACACAAGACTTCCTTCACAACAAAGAGAACACATTGGAGTTTTATAATTTATGATGGTAATAATTAAATAGCATAGCAAGAAGACTATATATTAATGAACTTAAACAAGGTAGATTGCATTTCTTAGGGGCATACCCCCGCTAATGTCCACAAATAAATCAACTAACATAATTATTCATAACAATCTCTAAAGTAAAAACATAGTACATATCTAACATAAAGTTTTTGAAGAAATGTTTCATCCTAAGCTCCTGGATCTTTCATTATAGTCCTAAAATCCACTGGTGATTTTCTTGTCGTCTTATTCCTCAAGTAAAGTCTCAAGTATATCTATTTTAAACAAGATCTATGGGGTGTAAGCTTACAACATGCTTAATGGATACTGCTCATCACTCACACCAAAAATCATAAACAAACAAGTTCATTGGTCAAGCATATACTATACAAGAACCATATGAAATACTTAAATATGCATGGTCATTCAGAGATCACAAGAACGGATTTACCCCATAAGGGTCAGGGAATTCAAATTAAGGTCTGTATCCTCGACTAATAGACCTTGAGCACTTGCTCAAGGCAATTGGCCGATGCGACTCCTGTGCAAGGATGCATTCCTTAAATGTCTATAGCTTCCCCAAGAAAGAGTAGATCTATCCTTGCGACAAGATCTCATAAGCCTTATAGCTCTTCGCATAGGAGTAGTTGTCACGCCCCGAAGGATACCCTAAACGTGGCAGTCCACCACATATAGTATTAAAGCTAATCAATGACAACCTTAGTCATGTAGGAGCTTCGATATCACATGTAAGGCGTGCTTCCAAGATAGTAGAAGACTCACAGGGGTATTACATTTAAGTAGATAATAAAAGCAAGCAAGAACTTATATAAATAAACATGAAATCTTCATTTAAATAACAATCTCTTACATCATCTTGGGGGCATTCCCCGTCTTAAATGGCCCATTAACAAAGTAAACATAAATATAACATAAGCCTACTATAGAGATTTTCTTAGAAGTCTATGTTCAAAACTAAATACATATAACTTCTCCCAAAAACTCCTAGTGGCTTTGACTCATACCTGGCATACGGGGCTCCTCGGTGCCAACTAAAGATAATCATACTGTAACAAAAAGCTATAGGGTATAAGCAAATCTAGCTTAGTGAGATAATTCCCATCTACAAAACATTTCCATAAATCAAACAAGTATTTAAACAATCATATGAAAATGTATCAAACACATGAGCAAACAAAATACACAAGATTAACTGGAAATCATGTGTAGCATAGATTTTACGCCCTCCATGTCAGGGTTGGGAGGTTACAAGCCCATACGACCATCAATATTTGCAGACTTTCCGACTCCTACTGGTTCTGTAGACTTTCTGGCTCCTACTAGCCCCCACTACTACTTTCTCGTTTCCCCACACGAAGAATAGTAGTGAAACAAATATGACTCATAAATATGATATGCATGAATTATTTTTAAAATAAGTTTAACCAGATAATGTTGAGTTCAAGTTAAAGGCGATCAAAAACAATATTCATCATATCAATGCAAGAATCACAATTTAATTATCAATTCCTCTTTCGATATTCTTAACTTAGATTCAACCAATCATAAATTCAAATCACACAATAATTTTATCTTTTCCTTATTTTCTAGTGCTACTACCTACAAGCATAAACAAGAAAATGTAACTTAGTAAAGAATTAACTCACTCCATGTCAGTAGCTTCCTAATCGAAGTAGTCTTTTGGAAAAGTGATCTCGGTTCCCCCTTCACCTAAACAAGATGAAATACCCATAATGAGTCTTTCATAGAATTTCTATTCTTGAAATCTCCAAATCTATCTTAAAATCGCGGTAAAATCGGATAAGAAGAAATTCCAACTTAAAATGGTTATAACTTGCTCATTTTAACTCAGAATTTCGCATATTATATACCGTTTTCTACCTACTCGAAAAGATCTATCTATTTCTAAAACTATTTTCGTCAAAATAAGTCATTTGAGTTTCAAAAAAGTGGTGACCAGATTCACCACGAATTTTCACAAACTTGAATTCCTTCTTTTAACAAAAGCTCATTTTGAAAAGATAGATATTATACTAGTTTGTAAAACCTTTGAAATATATATACATATATTTATTGACTCATATCAAAATGTATGAAGTTAATGAAGTTGTCTCAAACCATGAAAAAGTAAAGTCTTTTAAAGATTTTGGAAAGTGAGAACCTTTGAAAAAAAAATTCCTTTTTATTTTGCTTTGAAAATATCTTAAGTTATTTCAAATGAGTATTTTATTTTCCTAAATTTAATTTATGTAGTCTTTTTAAATTTCTAAGAAATGATTTTTATTTTCTAAGCTTAGTTTCTAACACTTTTTAAAATAATAACAATCCTATATCTATAGAAATAATTTCCTTGTTTATTGAGATCATTCCATTTTCATGAAAAGAATTTCTAATACTTGATGAAAAGTGAAGTTTTAGTAAAATTTTTGTTTGCTCAAAAAGTTCCTTCTATGTATGTTTATGAACTCCTCTAGATTTCTTAGAAAATTTTATTTAAGAAAATTACTTCCTACTTTTATTTCTAGAAAAGAATCTTTATTTTAAGAAAACCTTTCCTCATTTGTTTTGTTGAGACAAAAATCATTATGTTCATGCATGAATATGAATCATAGAGTTATGAAACATAAAGAAACATAATAACTTAAAAGAATAAGCTAGTAAAGAAATAAATCAAGTATTGGAACCTTAGCTTCATCAAGGTATCTCGGGACTAAGAATAGACTAGTCCCATAAAGAAAAAGAAAATGTTTGGACTTGATGAGGACAAGTCTAAGACTAGAAAGACTAGTCTTAAAGATAACATAAAAATAAATAAATTGCTAAGAAATAAATAAATTGCAAGGAAAATAAATAAATTGCAAAACAAATGAGCTTATATGCTCTAAAGGATATATATATATATATAGCTACATAGATATATTTAAAAACATATATATAGAAGCAACATAAAAAAATTAGATCATGAACAAAAACAAAGTATAAACCTATTGTTGCTTTCTTTAACCGTCATGGTTTAGAAAACACACACTAAGCTCATACTAAGTAAATGAACATAAAAAAGACTTGAAGAATTTTTACCTAAGAGAACTAAGCTTGAGAGAGCTTTGGGAGAGAATTCTTGTAGAGAATTTGAGAGAGTAATTTTGTGTATGGAAGGTGTGAAAGAAGTGGAAGGAAAATGGGATATTTATAGGAAAATGTAAGAGGAAATTTGTGTTAATTAAATAAATGAAAATTAAAACAAATTGGAGAGAGAGAGAGCATGGCTGGCGCAAAAAGAGAGTGTGTGAGGGAGAGAAATTTATTTTTTTGTATTTTTGTAAATGAAAAGTAAGATATGAAAGATGTGAAGTTGTATTGGAAATGAAAATTGTAAGAAATAGAGGTATGGGTTGTAAGAGTAGGTTGTAAGAAAAAGTAGAGATAGATGAATAGTGTATAATAGTAGAAAATAGTGTAATGTAAAGTAGACACGACAATTTAAGTACCGGTAGTAAGAAAATACACGTATAATTGCGATATTTGATATTTTTAGTTACCAAAAAATTATGAAATTGATATTTTTGAAAATCTTATATTTTTACGAGTCTAACGGTATATTCGGAATATTTTTACTAATTTGAGCTTCAAGACACGCTTTTCGAAAACTGTATCTGGTTATGCTCAAAACGAATCGCGGTTTGACTAATCTGATATTTTTAAGCTTTCTCAGGTTATTACGAACTATTCTACATACTAAACTCTTACTAACTTTCCTAGGGTTGCTTAAACAAGAAAGCCGGACTTGAACGGTTGCAAAAGACTAGGGTTTTGTTGACTTTGGGATTCCGGTTGATATTTTAATTAAGTTTTAAGCTTAAATTAATCTCAAAAATTTAGGGGTTTACAGTAGTAGCCTTTAATGATGTCATTTGACAACGTGCTATGTATGCTCAATTTATTATTTAATTTCCGATCAAGTTATTTTTCATTTAGGAGTGATCAACAAGATAACCACACACACATCATCATGATAAAGAAAGCATAGAGCATTAGTCAACCATTTCGAGGTTTCAATATACTTATTATTCATTGATCAAGTGTCACACCCCGAGGGGTACCCTAAACATGACAGTCTGTCATACACAATACTAAAGCCTAAAAATGACTACCTTAGTCATGCGAAAGCTTCCATATCATGTGCAAGACATACATCACAACCAAGGGAACACATCGGAGTAGTGCAATTTACATTGATAATGATTAAGTAGCAAGGCAAGAAGAATACTTATTATAAACATAAACGTGGTTGATTACAAATCTTAGGGGCATACCCCTGCTATTCTCTTCAAGTTACATTACTTTAGAAATATCTGAAATACTAACATAGCATACATTACATATAAAGAATTTACAAAATAACTTCATCCTATGTTCCCATTGCCTCCATAAGAATTTAAATTCCATCCATGACTTCCTTAATGGCGTGATCTTTGATTTGAGCTACGAGTGATAAATACAAAATACCCTAAATATTCACATGGTTTTAGTATGATATTATAGTGATTTTTATGTGAATAATTGTAGAAAAGGATACTGATTTGAGTAATATGTTAATTTCAGGATTAAGAGGAGATAATAAGCATTATGGAGATGTTTTGATAAATTACAACAAGTTTTGATGAAGAAAGTGCAAAGTGAAGAATTTCAGCATACATGAGATTTCAACACAAGCTGTGTTGAATGCTGGTGTTGGCCTTGAAAAATGTATAGCAAGCTATTGTAAAGAACATAAGGAAGCAACACGAGCAATGTTGGATGCTTATATTAGAGATAAGAAATGGACAGAATGCTTTATGGAACATACACGACTTCGCAACACAGGCTGTGATCGGGCTTGTGTAGGACTCCAAATCGTGACAAATCCGAGGAAATAGCTGACATGAGGAAGCAACACGGCCCCGAACACGTCCCGTGTAGAATACCCATGTAGAAAACAAATCCATTTTCTTATAAATAGATCCAACCACTCTTTGTTAAAAAAAAACACACATATAGAGGAGAAGAAACCCTAGGAGAGAAGACGTGCGAGAAGAAGAAGAACTCCTAACAATTTTCCATCACAAGACTTGTTAGTTAAAGGGTGTAATCATCATGTTTTATGTTTATTCTTCCATGGTTTATAATTGTAATTATTTTACAATGGAAGCTTAGATCTATATGCCCTAGATTTTGAGAAACCCTAACCCTAATGTGGATTGAATTGATTTGTTGAATGAAGTTCTTGTTCTTGGATCTATTCATGTTGCTTGATTGTTTTAATCTAGTATATGCGCAATATTAGGTTATTGTATAATTCTTGTTAATTGAATCGACGGATTGATTAATAGGAAAGATTTAACATGAGTAGAAGGGTTTGAATGTAAATCTAGGGATAGATTACATGAATCTTTTGCATCAATAATTTATCTTTATGAGGAATTGTGATCATTAATGCAACCTTTATATGCATCTAGTGAGGAAGAGATTTCCGTTAGACATATAGGGTTAGATTTAATTATCTTGAGAGAGAGATTAATGAAATTAGGGTTCCTGCAATTCAAGAACACGTGCTGCATTGACGAATATTATTAATAAGATTGATAGGGTTAGCGGTGTATCAAGGTCTAGGGTATTGTTTTGTGATTGTTGAATTATTAAGGTTGTGAATATACATTGATTGCGAATTAATTAGTTAAATAGTGAATCGTAGTTGTTAGTAATAAATGCATTTAATTAGATTTGCTAAATAGTGGAAAACCGGTTAATTCTAGTAATTGTCTTAAAAATCCTTGTGGACGATATACGTTGACCCTATACAACTATAGATAGATACACTGCCTAACTAGGTCGTAAGAGTTAATTGGAATTATAAATTTAAGAGTTGATACGATCTACATCAAGTTTTTGGCGCCGTTGCCGGGGATCTGGCATGGCAATATTAGAAGAACCTTATTATCTACTAATTTAGCTATTTATTTTATTTTGCAATTTGATTCTTTCTCTTTTTGGACAACTAACGTTGACTTTGTTTTGTTTGATTTCACTTGCAGTTAATGTTAAGAAGTTCTTCGTCTAAAGACTTTACTTTTGATCCCGAGATCGACAGAACATATCACAGGAGAATCAGAGAAAGAAAGATTAATCTTAATAGTTCTGGGGCAATGGACGGAAATGGAGTTGCAGACGGTCAGAATTTAGCTGTTGAGAGGAATGGAAATAACCCAAATCAGGGTGTCGCTAATGAGAATAATCCCACCAGGGGTCCTCCAAATGCAATACATCGCCCTATGTGCGAGTTATTCATGCCTGATGTAGACGGAGTGGCACCATCCATTGCATGGCCCACTATACAGGCCAATAATTTTGAGCTAAAACCTTCTTTGGTACATATGGTGCAGGTCAATCAATTTGGTGGAGAAGTTTCTGAAGATCCACACGACCATCTTACAAATTTTCTACATATCTGCACCACAATTAAAAGCAATGGAGACTATTTCCCTTCTCTCTAAGGGATAAGGCAAGGAGCTGGCTAAACTCTCTACCTCCTTATTCCTTGACCAACTGGGATCAAGTGGCACGGAGATTTTTGGAAGAATTTTTTCCACCAAATAAAACGATCCGGTTAAGGAATGATATTTTTGCTTTCCGCCAATACGAAGGCGAGTCACTATATGAGGTGTGGCAAAGATTTAAAGAACTCCTAAGACGCTACGGTCATCATGGAATATCCTTGCATGACTTGATCAGAATTTTCTACACCGCTCTAGGTGACCACTTGAAAACAAAGATAGATGCGGTAGCAAGTGGTTGCTTAATGAAAAAGAGTGCCCCAGAGGCATATGATCTGATTGAAGAAGTAGCCCGAGATACTTTTCATTGGCACAGTGAAAGGAATCGGCCACAACAAGCAGCAACAGCAATGGAATCCGAAACAGTTTCTCAACTCCAAGCCCAAGTGGCATCACTAACAGCTCAGATGAGCAAAATGAGATCTGGTATGGACGGGTATCCAAGTGGTGAGCTGTACGGTCCTAATGACACTCTAAGCATGGAGGATGTGAATATGATGAATAAATTTGAAAGAGGAGCCGGGAACTACAACCCTTACAGCAATACATATAACCCAGGGTGGAAGAATCACCCGAACTTCTCGTGGAGCAATCATAATACACAAAGGTCAAATCTTCCACCAGGTTTCCATAGGCTACCACAGCAACAACTCCCAGCTCTTCCAGCATCACAGCACATTCCTGCTTTGCCACCTCCTAAGAAAAAGCCAAATGTAGAAGATCTCTTGGCACAATTCATCCAAAGTTCCGATGCTCGTCATAGGAATCAAGAGGCATCGATTCACAACTTGGAAAACCAAATTGGCCAATTGGCTAAAATGCTTTCTGAGCGACAACTAGGCTCACTCCCTAGTAACACTGAACCGAATCCGAAGGAACAGGTCAAAGCTATTAATCTAAGGAGTGGGAAAGAACTTCTAGGTATAGTAGAAGAGCATGAACAAGTTGTTGAGAAGGACGTCGAAGAAAAAAATTATGAGAAGCACACCCATGAGACCGAAAAGAAACAATCGCCCACGGTTAAGGCTTATGTGCCTAAAATACCATACCCGGCTCGTCTCCACCAGAATAAAGACAAAGAGCAGTTTGGCAAATTCCTGGAGTTGTTTAAACAGCTCCACATCAATATACCTTTTGTGGAAGCTCTCTCGCAGATGCCTAAATACGCCAAGTTTCTGAAGGATCTTCTATCTAACAAGAGGAAATTGGAGGATGTATCGACAATTGAGGTAGGAGCTAACTGCTCTCCATATTCAAAACAAGTTACCACCTAAGCTAAAAGATCCGGGAAGCTTCACCATTCCATGTGTGGTGGGGAATTATCTGTAGAAAAAGCACTAGCTGACCTTGGGGCGAGTATCAATCTCATGCCCTATTCATTTTTTAAGAAGCTAGGCTTGGAAGGTCTGACTGAACCTCGACCCACCCGCATGAGCCTTCAATTAGCTGATCGTTCAGTGAAAATCCCAAGAGGTATTATCGAAGACGTGTTGGTGAAGGTGGGTAACTTTATATATCCTGTGGATTTCGTCATACTAGATATGGACGAAGATAGAGAAGTACCGTTAATTCTGGGAAGGCCTTTTCTTGCCACTGCAAGGGCGGTAATAGATGTTCAAGAAGGAAAACTCACCCTTAGAGTGGGGGATGAAGAATTGGGTAACGGTAGCTACAGCACTAAAGCACCCAATGGGGTCTGACGATTCCTGTTACTCTATCGACACTATAGACTCCTCTGTATCCGATCATATTGATGAAATTTTATCTAAAGATGCATTAGAGTTGAGTTTGAATCTTAGTGCAGGTAAAGAAGTAACGGGATCGGATGTTAAGGCCATCACAGCTGCACTCGAGGCAAATGAACAATTCATCTCTCAGAAAGGTTTTGAAGATTAAAGAACGATACTAAGGAAAAGTTGAAAACCTCCATTGAAGAGCCGCCAGTGCTTGAATTAAAACAGCTTCCAAATTCTCTTGAATATGCATTCTGGAAAAGAACTCCAAGTTGCCAGTGATAATTGCTTCGGAACTGTCCAGTGAACAGAAGGAACAACTACTTTCGGTTCTCAAGGCACACAAGCGGCTATTGCTTGGAAGATCTCCGACATCAAAGGTATTAATCCATCCTTCTGTACTCAAAATTCTGTTAGAAGAAGGATACAAGCCTGTGGTCCAACCTCAAAGACGGCTAAACCCAAATATGAAAGAAGTTGTCAAGAAAGAAGTCATCAAACTTCTTGATGCGGGGATGATATACCCCATATCTGACAGCCCTTGGGTTAGTCCAACACAAGTGGTGCCGAAGAAAGGAGGAATAACTGTGGTCCCGAACGAGAAAAATGAATTCATTCCCACAAGAAACCGTAACTGGTTGGCGAGTATGCATCGACTATAGACGATTGAACGAAGCAACAAGGAAGGACCATTTTCCCCTACCATTTGTGGATCAGATGCTAGAAAGGCTTGCCGGACATATGTACTACTGTTATCTTGACGGTATGTCCGGATATTTTCAGATACCTATTGCACCAGAGGACCAAGAGAAGACCACCTTCACATGTCCCTATGGCACATACGCATATAGGAGGATGCCTTTCGGATTGTGTAATGCACCCGCTACATTTCAGGTGCATGTTAGCGATATTTGATGACTTGGTGGAGGAGATCATGGAAGTATTTATGGATGACTTCTCGGTCTTCGGCAATTCATTTCAAGCATGCTTGGCTAATTTAGAAAAAGTCTTGACCCGTTGTGAAGAGACTAACCTAGTCCTTAACTGGGAAAAGTGCCACTTCATGTGTAAGGAAGGCATTGTACTGGGTCACAAAGTCTCTCAAAAGGGAATTGAAGTAGATAGAGCCAAGATCGAAGTAATTGAGCGATTACCGCCTCCCACATCAGTCAAGGCTATTAGAAGCTTCCTTGGACATGCGGGTTTCTACCGGCGATTCATAAAGGACTTCTCCAAATTAGCACGCCCTTTGACACGACTTCTGGAGAAGGATGTACCCTTCATTTTCGATCAAGAATGCACTCATTCTTTCAACATCCTAAAGGAAAAGCTCATCAATGCTCCGATTATGATAGCACCAGATTGGAACCTTCCATTTGAGATTATGTGCGATGCAAGTGATTTGCAGTCGGGGCTGTCTGGGACAAAGACATGAGAAGCGGTTCCAACCAATATACTACGCCAGCAAAACTCTTAACAATGCTCAAGAGAACTACACCACAACCGAAAAGGAACTGTTGGCAGTAGTATTTGCATTTGATAAATTTAGACCTTATCTTGTTTTATCTAAGGTTATTGTGTATACAGATCACTCCGCACTAAAGTTTCTCCTATCCAAGACCGATGCAAAACCACGACTCATTCGGTGGATACTGCTCCTTCAAGAATTTGATCTCGAAATCCGTGACAAGAAGGGAGCGGAGAACTTGGCAGCGGATCACTTATCAAGGTTGAAAGAACCACACAACGATGAGTTTATTGAAGCGGACATCGATGACACCTTCTCGGAAGAAAGGCTCTTTGTAGTATGCGAAGTTCTAAGTCCTGAGGCGCCATGGTTCGCCGACATAGCGAATCATCTCGCTGCAGGCGTTCCTCCTAGTGATCTGGATTATAATGCCAAGAAAAAGTTCTTTGCCGAACTCAAACATTACTACTGGGGTGGTCAACAATTTTGAGCTTTTCCTTCTCTATAGCATTGCCAGTAGGTACAAGATCAATGTGGGAGTGGAGTTGGCTCATTATAATCTATCGCCAAGCCTTCGATCCACGGTCTAAAGGTATCTACTACGGCGGCTACATCACCAAGCTATTGCAGGGGATGAACATCTTCAAGGAACCTACTGGAGCCACTCCTGTTCCAATCACTAGAGTGACTGATGGGCCATTTGCTAGGTGGGGGCTAGAAAAATTGATCAGCACTCCAAGGAGAATGTACTCCATTCCCCCTTTCCACAGACCATACACCACCCAGGAGCCTCGACGTCTCAGGTTCCAGCTGATGCCGACCAATGCTTGGCTAGGATGGAAGCAGATATGCAAAAGGAGAGAAGAAGGCCAAGAAATTCAGAGCTTATGTGATAAATTTTTACAGGGTATGGCGAGATGTATGAGACGGCACCCGCTGACCTTTCCACTTACATCAGCTCATCCGAGGATGAAGGGCACATTCCCAGCTCAGCGCCTGCAGCAGCTTCCCTAAACGGCATGGGAAAGAACCAGCAAAGGACACCCCGGCCGAACTGTCATCGGAGAGTGAAGACGTGGCCGAGTCCGCTGATTATGATGATCAAGAAGCGAACAACGAATCTGATCCGGCGGTGGGTGATGAGTCGGAGCAAGAGGAGGGAGATGATGATGAAGATCCGGACAACTGATTTTCTTTTTGTGTTCTGTGCGGAATGCACTTGTAGTGGGACATATAATATCACTACTCTTATTATGACGAACTACCGAATAGCTTTTGATTTTGATGATTACTTTTTCTTGCAGGACTATGGGATAATTTAGTTTAGTTTAGTTAGTTCTTCTATTTTCTAGTTTTCTTTTCTTTTCCTTTTACCTTCTTCTTTTTCCCTGCAGCAAGAATGACTATGGGTTCTCCATCCTCTTTTGCGGCTGATCAGTGCGGATACTCCTTGCATTCTTTTTCTTCCCTTCGCTTATACTCGCTGCTCCACTACATTCTTCTAAATCGGGGAAGTTTTAGTTCTTTTCTTTGTTTTTATTCTTCCTTTCTTTTCAAGTTTCCCTTGAGCTATGATATCATCCACGACATTGAGGTCAATGTCTACCTTAAAGTGTGGGGAAGTTTAAGGAAGCAAATTAAATTTTTGGGGTATTATAAGCTATCTAACTTTGAACAATCGCTAATCAAGTCTCCCCCACTTATGAGTACGTATGAGATTGAAAGTTCACATTTTCCAAGAATCATGAAATTGTATTTAATCAATGGACATTTAGCATTCCAATTATAAATTGGAAGTGATTTGATGTGCTTTACTCAACTATTTTGTAATTGGTTTACTTAGTTAAAGTTTTAAGATGAAATCTAAGTGGAGCAAATTTACTTACTATTTAATGATCAAATCTTAAGTTGTGAAGGATGTTGAAGTCCCTTGTTAAAGTTAAATGGTTGTGTTCCTAAGCTTGTTAGTTAGTATATTTAGTTTTTCAAGAATCTTGAAAACTTTTCTAACCTTTGGTGAAAGGGGTATATGAAACCGATCACTTAGTGATTCTTTTTGAACGATTTCTTTGAATTGGAATGAAATGAAATTGAATCAGTTGTTGTGTTAAATGGAATGTTAAAGCTTAGTTAATATGGGCGGGCTTTGGTCCCTCAGAAGAGCGAAGTCTGACCCCGCTATTGACTATATAATTCTTTAAAACAATTGATGAATCACAAGAACTTTTACTCCGCTGACTTAGGAAACCGAGTTAAGAGTATCCAAGCTTGAATGTTAAAGTGAGGGAGAGTTCGTTGGGGTCCCTTTAAAACCTGGTCACTTGGATAATGAATCCGGGATGTGCCGACTCAATGATCTCACTATAACGAGAAGTGCGGAAATGAAATAGAAAAGCTGAAAAGAAGCGGGCTACACCCCGTCCAGAGGAAAATATGAAAAGATACGGATTAAACTCCGTCCCTCTGAAGGCTATTAAGGGAATTTATGGGAAATTGCAATAAAAGAAAATAATCTAGGGGATTGATAGATACCATATACTTTTGCTCTAGGTTGCTTTGAAGAGGTTATTGAATGTCATATGCTCTCTAATTAGTGGTGGAACACAATTAAGCTACTTTTGCTTTGATTGACTTCTATTTTTTTATGACTCGGAAGTGGTTCTTAAATGGCAAGGGTAATAATTTGGTTTACTTTGGATTAATCTTAAAAATTTTATTATAGTATGCCAAGTACAAGTACAAGTATGATAGGTTTGAGTGATGGGCACTACTAAATCACTATTGAAGTATTACAAGAATGCTATGTCGAATTTTATTGAATTGAAATTTTGAGTATAATTGATGATGGATTTCTTTATCCTTAGTTGTTTGCTTGAGGACAAGCAAACGGTTAAGTGTGGGAAGTTTGATAAATACAAAATACCCTAATTATTCAACGAGTATACCTATTTCAATAAAAATCTATATGGGTATATGTAAGCCCCGAAAAATTTCAGTAAATAATTCCAAAATAAACATCTAAGATAAACTCTAAAAAAATGACTCCAAATTAAAACTGAACTTCGACTAGTCCTAAATCATTAACGAATCTAGAAATTTCTTGATCTTGAGAAAATGAAAATCCTTAAAAATAAAATAAGAACTCAACAGTCTTTAAATCCAAAACCACTACGCATGAAAAATTCTACATTTAACTCTGACTTGTAAAATCGGGTAATGTAGAACCCAAAATCAAATCATTAAAAAGTAAATAACGATAAACCTTTAGAAATAAAACCAAATTCAAGAATTTCGAAAACGTTAAGAGATATTGAATACTTACAAAAATAAAATTTAAAATAAATTTCTCAAACTAAATGTGTTGTATAGACATAAACCCCCAATTTCCAAATTGGTAAAGATCTAAACCTAAAAATCACCCGAGAACCCTAAGTGGAATATAGTAGTTTTAGTCCAACAATCTCCCGCTCTTAACCCTAGAGGCCAAGGTGTAGTTTAAGTGTGTAGAGTAGCTCATAGTAATATAAGGTTGCTTAAAAATATCAGAATGGTAAATTTTTGACCTATTTCGAACCTGTTCGGATACAGATTTTAAAAAGCATGTCTTGGGGCTCGAGATATCAAAAAATATATCATTAATACCATTAGATTCGTATTTTCATAAGGATTTTAAAAATATCAGTTTTATAATTTTTTTCGATAACTAGAAATATCTAATTTTGCGATTATATTCGTATTTCATTACTACCGGTAATTAACTAGTCTTTTTGCACTATTCACTACTATTCATTACACAATTTTACTATTCTTGTGAACCCTTATATATTTAGATAAATATTTTATATATCATAGAAAATTCTGTTTTTCAAAAATTTAGTTCATTTCGGGTTTTTAAGAGATCAGTTTCTATTTAAGACCCGATACTAAAAATAAAATAACTTAATTTAATAATTGGAAAATATTTGAAAAATATTTTTATTTTCACAAAATAATATTTTAGAATTTTTTGGGTTATAAAAATATCAATTATGGCTCATATTCGCGTATTTTGATCATACCGGTAACTTATTTGATAATTCACTAAAATAAATTAATTAATTATCTTGTTTTAATTATGAAAAATCTGCTGCAATCTATTTTTTCTTATTTTTATTTTATTTATAAAGAAAGTACTCTTACAAACCTATACCTTTAAATACACCTTTCACGCATCACTTCTTTTTCACTTCAATCTTTCTACACTTCACTCATCACTTCATGGCAGAATTTTTTGACTTCTTTTGGCTGCCTTTGTCCTTTGAAATACTCCAAAATTAATTAAAATAACCCTCTTTCAATCCTTCTTCAAGAAGCTCCACATACCATTAATTACACATTACAATTTCAAGTTAAAAACCAACTAAATCCCTCTCTCTCTCTTCTTTTGAATCATGCCAGCCATGAGGAAATCTTGCTGCCATTTTTTTTTTCTCTTCATTTAGTGTGTCTTTAATTCCTTCTATCTTTCTCTCTCATTCACACATTAACCTTTTATCATTTTTGCAACTTTTTCTCTCTATTTTTCCTCTCTTTCTCTCTTCATTTGTTCTTGTTCTTATAAGAACACTTGCTACCTCTATTCAATAAATGAGCTCCTACACATATGTCTACAAGATCCTTTGATAAAACTCTTGTCCAAAGCTTCCACGGTTGATGTAGGTAAAGTATAGTGAGAGTTTCATGCATCAAATGACTTTCCATATGCTTAAAAGCTAAGGATGATGATGCTAAAATGAAACACTCCTCTTATCCATGATTATTCTCTTGTATTATTATTATTATTATTATTATTATATTATTATTATTATTATTATTATTATTATATTATTATTATTATTTTTTCTTACTAAAAGTAGTTATATTTTGTAGATCTAACTTTTATGTAACTTTGATTATGTTTATGTTTAGATCTATGAGTTTATAATTTACTACCTTGGATTTCTTTTATGTTTATGTTCATAGTAAGTATAGATCTTGGTTTTGAACTCAAATAAAAATGGTGAAATTCGTATCTAGGCAAAACCCATATTTAAAAACCATTTTCTAAGTGTCAAAATGAAATTTTTACTTGAAATAATGAAGGCTTAATGGGTATATATTATCAAGACTTCATTTTATATGGTTTAAAGGTGATTTTCAAAGATTATTTTTTCAAAACAAAATTCTATTTTTGGATCTAGACAAAGGCATAACTTAAAAACATGTTTTCCAACTCAAAAATGAAGTTTTTATTCAAGATATGGAGGACTCTTAAGGTAGGATATGTAAGGGATGAATTTTCATAAGTTTAGATAGATTTTATCAAAAGATATGTCCAAAAACAAATTTTGTAAATTCGGATATCTACCAAGACCAATTTTAAAAACCCATTTTTCAACACCAAAATGAAGGATTTATTTAAAAAATGAAAGGCTTATGAAATAGGTATCAATAGGAGATGTTTTTGATAAGTAAATGGTAGATCTACTAATAGAGATTCTCAAAATAGGAAGAGATTACAAAATATAAAATTTGAGTTTTATTCTAACTTTATGAAATTCGGATGGAATCAAGACCATGCCTTAAAAACCCTTTTATCAACTCCAAAACTTGTGTTTTATATGAAAAATGAAGAGTATAGATCATAGATATTATCAAGTAAAGATTTGTATAAGTTAAGATGGGATTTGCTAAGAAAAATATGCAGAACAAGGAGTAGAAATAAAGTAGAAAAATTTGAGTTGCTTGTTATCTTAAGAAATTTATAATAATGGAGTAATGGCATGAAAACACATACTTTCCAAACTCAAAATAGAAGTTTTATTAATGAAATGAAGTCCTTAGTGACTAGGTATGGTTGAGCCTTAATTTTCTAAGTATCAAATGATTTTACTTAAAGGAATCACCACAAAAAATAATTTTTACAAAATTCGGATTTGGGATGAACCATATTTAAAAACATGTTTACAAAGTATAAAATGGAAATTTTCATGGAAAAACAAAGGCCTTAAGGAATATACATAATGAGGACTTAATTTTCACAAGAATAAATAAATTTTATCAAGGAATTTTTCTAAAAACAAGTGGGAATTGTTAAGAATACAAAACTAGGCTTTCCAAGTTGATTTTTCATAAAGTCTTACAAAGATAAAGTTTTTTAAAAATTTATTTTATTCAATATCATCAAGAATATGTATATATATATATATATCTCATAACATATCATTTATGATAGTAACTTGTTCATATTGCATGTATACTTGCTTTGGATAGTAGAAACTTCATGAACTTTCACAAAATCAATTTTCTAAAATTGTTTTCGCTACTGATCTAAACTGATCAGATCTTTTCGAAGCTTAAAAGTTTTCAAAACTTAAAGGTGATATTAGAATTAGATAGATCTTCAAAGTAGACAGAAATCGGTATATAATTTGCTAAATTCCGATTTAAAATGATCAAGTTATGGCCGTTTTAAATTGGAATTCCCGCTTAAGACGAGAATTATGAATTTGATAGTTTGTATGAGATAGTTTGGATTAGTTTAGTGATGAAATACTTGTTAAGATATTTCTTCCTTTTTAGGTGACCCCGAAATCGACGATTTCCTACCACCGGATTACTTTTACTAAGAGACTGGTGATCCAATGGTCAAGTGAGTTTTCCTCTTATCTTGTTACCTTGCTTGTGCTTGTAGCTGGTTGCATTAAAATTAAAAAAAGATAAAATTGTGATGAGTTGTGATCTAATCTTGGTTGAATGAATGATAAGTATATCGAGGCGAGACTTATTGTAAAATCATTGTATGAGCTAGCATAGACTTGAATTGTCTGAAATTCTCTATGATCGCTCTTAACCTACATAATTAACATGCCACTATTATATGAATAAACTGTACATGCATATCACGTATTGATTCACATTGAATTAGCTGGTATACCTTTGGTAGAACAAAGTTATATTAGCAGAGGCGTGGAGGCCTGTGTTAACATTAAGGATGCGAGATCGCTTAAGTTAACGGAAGTGAGGTAGGCACTTGAAATAACTACATAAAACAATAGATGTTGTAAAACTAAGAGAAAGAGATTGGGATTATGGTTACATGACTTATGGACCATCCCACTTAAGATTGGAATTATGGTTGCATGACTTATGGACTATCATAACCTTAGATACGGAGAGCGTAAATCCGTTCTGTGTATGGGTTCTGGTAACCCATAAATAATTATCTGCTCATGTGTTTATTCATGCATAGCATATGGATGATTTATAACTTGCTTGTTATGGTATGAAATTAAAAGAACTCTTACTAAGCTAGTGTAGCTTATACCTCAATAGATATTTGAATAAACAGGTTGACGGGAGAATGCTACCTGGAGACCAAGATGGTTGGAGCCAAATATGACTTCGGAATTCCAGCAGGAAGTAAGCATACTTGAAGATATCAGCTAAGTTTTGTGAATTGTCTTGTAATAGTTTATGTAGTGAAATCTATGGATGAATTATAATTGAAGTATAGTGAATTGTATTTCCTTTACAATGTTACTCAAGTTGTATCAATATAAAATGTATCACTCCGATATGTCTCCTTCATGTGTTAGACGCCTTATACATAGTATAGAAGCCTTCGCGTGACTAATGTAGTCATTCCTAGGCTTTAATATTGTGTACGACGGACTGCCCATTTAGGGTACCCTTTGAGGCGTGACAGTATAAGCTACAACTAGCTTAGTGAGATATTCCCTTTCATTCGCACCATGATTTCAAACAAGTTCATTTAATTTTGCACTCATATGCCATGCATGTTATACAACATTCACATGATTATGCAAATATATATAGTTATTCAGAAAATATATATAGAACGGATTTACCACTCCATATCGAAGGTTAGAGAATTGTTGATGAAGATTCTTGACCTTCTATTACTAGTCCCCAGGCCCTCGCCTAAAGTATTCGGTTGGCTCGGTTTCGAACCTAAGTCGCATTCTTCGAGCGATGTAGATTCTGTAGGAAGGAATCAGGTCCCGTGTCTCAGTACGATAACAGTCCATCTAACTCTATGCATAGAAGTAGCAGCCTTCGAAAGAAATGTGACTCAATGGATGCTATGCGTAAGCGTTTTATTTTTTTTAAGCCAAACCTTATTAAGGTTTATTAGGAGCGATAAAAAAATTTAGCAAATAATAAGTAAGCATACATGTAGGTAGACAAACTACTTAAACAAGCAATTCAAAGTTGCAATATTCTTAATTCTCATTTCATCACATAAACATAGAATTACATATATACATATCACAGAATTCCCCACACATGTCTATTTTTATCTTTTCTTAGTATTCTAATACACTATTTTATAAGCACAAGCAAGTAACGAAATTAAGACGAATAACTCACTCGTCCATTTCGTAATCTTCTTAGTCGTAGTAATCCTCAGGAAGTCTTGTATTCCTCATCACCTAGACAAAAGAAATACCCGGGATGAGTATTTCGTAGAAGTTCTACTTAAACTTTCTAATTTTATTTCACTATGTTCGTTAAAATCGTGTAGGATCAAATTCCAACTTAAAATGGCAATAACTTCCTCATTTTAACTCAGAATTTCGCATATTATATACCGTTTTCTATCTACTAGAAAAGATTTATCTATTTCTAAAGTTATTTTGTCATAAAATTCATTTGGATTCCGAAACTGTAGGGTATAGATTAATTACAAAAATTCTAGTTTTCAAAACATTAATTTGCAAATTTTTCTTTATCCAAAAATACTTGTACAAAAAATATAGATATTTGTATAGATGGAAAAATCTTTTGAATATATATATATATATATATATATACTCATATTATATGCAAAATTCTAATGGTGTTGTCTTCACGATTATATATCGTAAAACTATGCCTTACGGTGTTAAAGATTTGTATCTTAACAATTTCTTCCCTAAGTGTTTCGAAAGACTTTTATAATTTCTTGGGTTATTATAAATAAGTATATTCTTATTTTGTTTTCTAATTTCTTTTTCAAAATAATTAAAATTTTCTTTTAGCTTTGGTCTTTTACAAATTTTACTTGTCGTAAAGAAAATGAAGTTTTCAAGAGTTTTATTAAGTTGTTGGTAACTTATAATAATTTGAGTTGTATATATTTTCCTTTTAAAAAATGACCTTGATAAATAAGTCTTTTTCTCTCTTTATTTTCATTTTCCAACTTTTTAAAATTTAACTTCATTTCCAAAACTTGGTCTTTTATCTTTTTAACAATTTTACTTGAAACGAAATTATGTTTTATGTTTTTGATATTATCTATTGTTCTTTTGTAACTTATCATGTTTATACTTCTTTTTATTTCTTTGGAAACGGTTTATCAATTAGAAACTTTGGAAACCTCTATTTTCTAAGTGAGTTTATAATTTAGTGAGTTGATTTTATCTTAACTTATAAAACTTAGTCTAATTATTACTTTTTATTATGGAGTTGGTAAAATCCTACAAGTAAGCTTTTTGAGAAAAATTTGCTTATCAAAAAATTATTAATACTAAGTTTTAATAAACTTTATGTGACTTAACATAATAAAAGGAAATGTTTATTTTGTCAATTAACTTCTTTGAGAAAAATCATTTTCATTGTTCTTTAAGAAAATTCTTGGTGGGTTTAAAAAGAGGTTGTAGAAGTAACTTTTCCTAGATAGGTGATAACAAAATCTTGATGTATATAAAGAGAGTTTGATTTCATTTTTCCTTAGTTTTCTTGGTAAAACTATCCTTATTGATACTTAGGAAAACTTTGGGAAAAGTTTGAGAAGAAGTTATAAAAATACATTTTCTAAGTTGTTGTTAACAAGTTTCTTTATTTAGTGACTAGTTACATAATAAATGAGTTTTAGTTTGAAGTTCCTTATTAAAGAAAAAGTCCACTTTAAATGTTGTTGAGACAATATCATTATGAGGATGCATGTATATGAGTATGTAATATGAAAAGGATGAAAATATAAGAAAAAGGTAAGAAGCAAGATAATAATAATAAGCAATGTAATAATATCAAGTATTGGAAACATTAGCTTTATCAAGGTATTCCAGTCAAGCATTGGGAGCCTTAGCTTCATCAAGGCATCCCGAGATTATGAATAGACTAGTCCCACAAAGAAAAAGAAAAAGAAAGAAAAGAAAAAACAATAATAAAAGTAAAAATAAAAGCATTACGAATAATAAAAACAAGTTAGTAAGAGTTAGTGAGCATTTAGGCTTTAATAAATATATACACATATACTTAATAATATATATAAAGTTAGATTAGAAACATAATAACAATAATAATAATATCATAATAACATCAAGATAATAAAATTAGAGACCATGTATAAGAATAAAACATGAACATGCTGTTACTTCTACAACTCATGTGAGTTTTAAGAAACAACACCATAGTCATGTTAAGTTACATGACATGGAAAAATAATGGTAGGAAGTGGTTACCTAAAATGTGTTTATTGTTGATGGATAAAGATGATAGATGTAGGTTTATGTGTGTAGTGATATGTGGTAAATGGTTTATGTGTAGAGGAGGATTTTGTAGGGAAAGATTTTGTAGGAATTTGGTTATAGAGAGTTTTGGTAGAAAAGATTTGTAGAGAGAGGATTTGTGGAGTGAATTTGAGAGACTTTTGTTTTGTAAAATGAATGTGTGAAAGAAATGGAGCGAAAATGGGGTATTTATAGTTGAAGATGGAGAGAAATTAGGTATAATAAAATAAATTGAAAAAGAAAAAAATTAGATAGAGGAACAGAGGTGGGTGCCGGCCATTAAGAGAGAGAGAGGGGTGATTTATTTTTATTGTTTTGTAAGAGAAATAATTAATATGTAAGATGTGATTTGATATAAGGTATATTAAAAATGTAAAAAGTAAGAAAATAGGTGTATAGTAGTAAGAATAGGTAATAGAAAAAGTAGACATAGAAGAATAGTAAAGAATAGTAAAAATAGTACTATGAATAGTAGACTTAGACAAATAAAATACCAGTAATAATAAAAATACGTAAACGGGCTATATCAATATTTTTAATACCGAAAAATTATGAAACTGATATTTTTGGATTCCTTGCATTATTATGAGTCTAACGATGCTATCGAAATATTTTTAACCGTCCGATGTACTCGGCATGGTTTTTGAGAACTGATCCGTTCAATCCAAAAGATACTAGAAATTTGCGAATTTGATATTTTTAAACTTCTCTATATTATTACAAATTATTATCAACAATTATTTATGATTTGTTGTTTAAGTTTTAAGAGCGCAGGATTGCTGATCTTAAACACTAGGGCTTGTTATAGACTTTGTTGACTTTTAGGTTCCGGTTTGGCTTTCGGCTTGTTGAATTATTTGTAAGATCATAAAATTTTGGGGTTTTGTCTACGTTATATTTTTTGTTTAACTGTATTGTTTATTTTATTTTATTTGTGATTATTTAATATTTTTTAGTTCCTAGGATCGTTTAACCAAGTCTAAGGTTATGGATTAACTCAGTTTGACTTTTGGTGGTAATTGAAATTTTTTATTCAAAATTTCACCGAACAATTTAAGGTTTTAGTATTTTGTCGTTTAGCGTTAATTGGATATATCATCTTGATTTGTGTGTTGGGGATCAAATAGATTATTTGGTTGGCATATGGATATTGAATCAAACGACTATTAGGTTTCATTTTGATGGTTCTTTCTTTCTTGAGGTTAAGAATTTTGTATTTGATCTTATTTAGAATTCAATTTCAACTTGGGTTGATTTTCAAGGTCTCCGTTTTGGTGTTTAACTTCTAGGATTATTTTCTAAGAATTATGAAAAATTCAAGGGTTTACATCAAGCATAGCAAGATCATAAACATGACCCCATGATATCCACACACAAATTATCATGCCCCAAAGGGTACCATAAATGCGACAGTCCACCACACTCGATATTTAAACTCAAGTATGACAACCTTAGTCACTCCATGAGTTTAGACACCAGGTGTAAGGCTCACGTTCAACATATAGGAGACGGTACCTTAAATCAAAATAGCTTAAAAAGACATTCATAGCAATAAGAATATATATCATAACAGTTATAACCAGATTAATCTATAACAAGATCTAAAGGCACACCCTCGTCAAAATATTAAGAGTCCTTAGGTCTTCTTCCCACAAAGGTATAATAACAAATGTAATGTGGACTCAACATATGGTATGCATGGTCAATTTAATTATAAGATCATAGCATATTAATTAAGCGCATTAATGGCGATCATAGATATTGCACACTTCAATGCTATACTAAATCATACAAATATTTATAACAATTCCCATTTCGATATTCTTATCATCGATTCAATCAAATAGAATTCACATACTCATTCCAATTTTAACTTGCCCTACATCTATTGACACTATCATTACAAGCACAATCATAGACATGTAATTTAAAAATAGTGAACTCACTTTGGCTTAGCACGAAAATCCACTTAATCGTAATAGTCTTCGGGAAGGTCTAGTCCATCTCCCAAGCCTCCCAATCAAAAGAAATAACTCCAATGGGTATTTCTATGAAGTTTGAATGAATTTATAAATTCTATTCTAACGAGTTCGTCAAAGTTCATCTAAGAGGAAATTCCAACTTAAAATGGCCAAAACTTGGTCATTTTAACTCGAAATTTCGCATATCATATATCGATTTCTACTTATTCGATGAGAGCTATCTATTTCTAAAGTTAATTCCATCAAACAAGGTCGTTTGGCCCATGAACAGTAAGGTACAGAATGCTATACGAAATTCCCAACCCACAAATCAATTCCTAATTTCAATCCAAGCATCATTCCAAAGCTTTGATAAATACTTAGCTATCATTATATCTTGAAAGACTCTTTTATATACATAATTAACTTAATATCATGCATGATTCATGGGTGTTGGTAAATCTATTTCTTCATGTACATAGACAATGCTTTATACGATGTGTAAGTTACTATTTTCCTAACTTTGTTTCTACCAAGTGCATTGTGAGTACATGCAATTCCTATAAGTTATTATCATGATTGTCATGAGGTGAGCTATCTATATGTATATCCTTAATGATATGATATTAAGAATTCTTTTAGAAAGCTTTTGCTCTGCAAAACTTTTGAAATTTCTAGACTTAAGAAAACTAGTTTTATTTCTTGTAAAATTACACTTGCTTTTATCAAAACTCAACCTTAATGACCTATATGCCTAACACCTTCATTATTTTAATAAAATTCTTCATTTTGGAGTTAGAAAATAGATGTTTAAATAGGTGGTCTACCTAATTACGAATTTTACAAAATTTTAAGGAATGAAAATATTGTTTAATCTATACTTTGAAATCCTTCCTTGTTTTAGGATTATATTTTGATAAATTTCATTTATCCTTGTCAAAATTAGGTCTTTATTACATGTATTCCTAGGGCTTTTATTTTTCCAATAAAATACTCATTTTGGCATTTGGAAATAGGTGTTTAAATAGAGGTCATTTCTAAATCCGAATTTTAAAATTTATATTTGAGATTGTTTCTTTTGTAAAACTCATTTAATCTTTCTAAAACTAACTCCTAATCAAACGACTCATTAACGCTTCCATTTCTTTAATAAAAATCTTGTTTTGGGGTTGAAAAATAGGTTTTCACATATCAAGCTTTCCTTATTACGAATTTTAAGTTGGTTGGGATTGAAACATAATGCTAACATAACTTTTTATAAACTTTTTTTGTTTTGAAAATATCCCTTAGTAGATAAGATTTACTGATCAAAACCACTTATTTATAATACCTATTCCCTAAGCCTTTCATTTTTAATACAAAATACTCATTTTGAAGTTGAAAAATAGCTTTTCCAAATATGGTTCTTTTTAGATCCAAATTTCCAAAAATTATTTTTGTTGGAACTAAAACAGATCTCAAGCTTCCTAACATTTCCCCACTATTATCATGCTACTATACGTCCTTTATATACATAAAACAAAAACCTAAGGCATTTATAAACTCAAAACAACTAGATCCAGTTTATTATACTAGTCATAAATGCAAATGCAATATAATCATTATGTATATGGTTAAATGATGAATATATGCACAAAACATTAATAATAATAACATAACTCAATAATAAAGCAAGATAATAGCAAAACATCATAAATAACAAGATCTACAACATTGTGATGGCAAGGATCTCATGTTCAAGTGTCTCTACATCCCTAGCTTAAAGCTCATGAGGATTTTGAGTGGAATCACACATGTATGATTAACCAAGTTGTTTAATCAAGCATATGAGATGTAGCAATCACGTGAACAAATAATACATACGATTTTTTGGGAATCATATATTTGAATGGATTTACCCCTTCATTCGATGGTTAGGTTTTTCGGGCAATGAAGCCATAGTTTGCAAATAATATATTTTGTAGTTTTGTATGGATTTCTACTAATCGCTAAGATGTAGTTGATTTGGGTGCCCACACACTATTTTATTACAAACAATTTAAGTCCTAGATGATTATTTTGAGTCCACCTCATTACTATGCCCTTGTCCCACCAAAGATATAGTAATGAATGCAGTGTGACTCACTACGTATCATGCATGTATCATTTAGTTTAAGCAATCATGGTATACATTAATTGTTTAATTAGTGACCATAGAATTTGCAGACAGTCAATACTAAACTAAATCATACAATGATTAGTTAACAATTCCTGCCTCGATACACTTGTTATAATTTCAACCACGTAAATAAAACGCATGCGCTTTCATATTTTATCTTTTCTTAAATCTAGTGTCACTAAGCTATAAGCAAATACATAAGTACAATTACGAGAATTTAAACTCACTTGGTCATATGAGAAGCTCCTTAGTCGAAATAGATCTCCAGGTAGGGTAGCTCGAACTCCACATCACCTATACAAAAGAAATACCCAAAATGAGTATTTCTTAAAAGATCTACTTAAACTTGCAACTCTATTCAACTAAGTTCGTTAAAATTCACATAGAGTGAAATTCCAACTTAAAATGGCCATAACTTGCTCATTTTATCTTGGAATTTCGCATATTATATACCGACTTCTACCTACTCAAAAAGATCTATCCATTTCTAAGTTTATTTCCTACATATAAGGTCATTTGGGTTGCTAAACACCATTGTACAGATTCAAAACAAATATTTCCAGATTTTGCAAAACAATTTTCCAACTCAATTTTATTCAAAAATCCTTTAGCATAAATATAGATACATATATATGATTGAAAAATCCTTTGAGTATATAGATAAGCTCACTTTATATACAAAAATTCTAATGGTAGTGTCTCAATAATTTATTTCATAAAACAATTCATTTTGAAGTGTTAAAACTTAAACTTAACGAATTTCTTTTCAAAGTAATTTCAACAAACTTTATATTTTCCTAGATTATGAGTATATTTGTAAACCCCCAAAGTTTTGTGATCAATTAAAGCTTAAACCCCAATTAAAAGTCAACCAGAATCCCAAAGTCATCAAAACCTAGTATTTTGTAACCGTTCAAGTCCGGCATTCCTGTTTAAGCAACCTTAAGAAATTAAGTAAGAGTTTAGTATGTAGAATAGTTCGTAATAACCTGAGAAAGCTTAAGAATATCACATTAGTTAAATCGCGATTCGTTTTGAGCACAACCAGATACAGTTTTCGAAAAGAGTGTCCTGGGGCTCAAATTAGTAAAAATATTTCGAATATACCGTTAGACTCGTAAAAATATAAGGTTTTTAAAAATATAATTTCATAATTTTTCGGTAAACATATATCATATGCAATTATATGCATATTTTCTTACTACCGATACTTAAATTGTCATGTCTACTTTACATTACACTATTTTCTACTATTTTACACTATTTATCTATCTCTACTTTTTCTTACAACCTACTCTTACAAACCATACCCTTATTTTTTACAATTTTCATTTCCAATACAACTTCACATCTTTCATATCTTACTTTTCATTAACAAAATATAAAAAAAAATAAATTTTTCTCTCCCTCACACACTCAATTTGTGCCTGCCCCTCTCTCCATCTCCTCTATTTGTTTTATTTTTATTTATTTAATTAACACAAATTTCCTCTCACATTTTCCTATAAATACCCCATCTTCCTTTCACTTCTTTCACACTTTCCATACACAACAAAATTACTCTCTCAAAATCTTTACAAGAGTTCTCTCTCAAAGTTCTCTCAATATTAGTCCTGATAGGTAATTCTTCTTTAGAATTTTCTTAATGTTCATTTACTTAGTATGAGCTTAGTGTGTGTTTTCTAAACCATGAAGGTTAAAGAAAGCAATAATAGGTTCATAATTTGTTCTTGTTAATGAATCAAATGTCTTTTATGTTGCTTTTATGTATATAGTTATCGAATATATCTATGTAGTTATATATATATATATATATATATCTTTTAGAGCATATAAGCTCATTTGTTTTACAATTTATTTACTTTCCTTGCAAGTTATTTATTTCCTTACAATTTGTTTATTTTCATGTTGTTTTTAAGACTAGTCTTTCTAGTCTTAGACTTTTCCTCATCAAGTCAAAACTTTTTTATTCTTTTTAGGACTAGTTATTCTTAGTCCCAAGATACCTTGATGAAGCTAAGGTTCCAATACTTGATATATTATTTGTTAGCTTATTCCTTTACTTATTATGTCTTTCTCATATTTTCATAATTTTATGATTTATATTCATAATCATGCATGAATATATTGATTTTGTCTCAACAAGATAAATGAGGAAAGGTTTTCTTAAATAGAAATTCTTTTCTAGAAATAAAAGTAGGAAGTAACTTTTCAAAACTTATTTTTTTTTCTAAGCTATCTAGAGGAGTTCATAAGAATTTTTACAAACATATATAACATAGAAAGAACTTTTGAGTAAACAAAAGGTTTACTAAAACTTCACTTTTTCATCAAGTACTAATTTGACAAAAAGAAATTCTTTTCATGAAAATATAATAATCTTAAGAAATAAGGAAATTATTTCTATGAAGATAGAATTGTTGTTATTTTTAAAAAGTATTAGAAACTAAGAAAATAAAATCATTCTTTGAGAATTTAAAGGACTAAGAAAATGAAATTTACTCATTTAAAATAACTTGAAATATTCTCTAGCAAAATAAGAGGAATTTTCAAAAGTTTCACTTTTCTTTAGAAGACTTTGCTTTCACAAAAATTTATGGTTTGAGACAACTTCATTAATTTCATACATTTGATATGAATCAATAAATATTTGTATATATATTTCAAAGGTTTTACAAACTATTATACTATCTATCTCTTTAAAATGAGCTTTTGTTAAAAGAAGGAATTCAAGTTTTGTGAAAGTTCATGGTGAATCTAGTCACCACTATTTCGAAACCCAAACAACTTATTTTGATGAAAATAGTTTTAGAAATAGATAGATCTTTTCGAGTAGGTAGAAAATGGTATATAATATGTGAAATTCCGAGTTAAAATGAGCAAGTTATGGCCATTTTAAGTTGAAATTTCCTCCAATCCGATTCTACCGTGATTTTACGATAGATTTAGAGTTTTCAAAAATAGAAATTCTATGAAAGACTCATTGTGGGTATTTCATCTTGCTTAGGTGAAGAAGGAACCGAGATCACTTTCCCGGAAGACTACTTCAATTAGTAGCTACCGACATGGAGTGAGTTAATCCTTTACTAGTTACATTTCCTTATTTGTGCTTGTAAGTAGTAGCACTAGAAAATAATGAAAAGATAAATGAACAAATATTGTGTGATTTGGATTTATGATTGGTTGAATATAAGTTAAGAATATCGAAAGAGGAATTGATAAATAAATTATGATTCTTGCGTTGATATGATGAATGTTGTTTTTATCACCTCTAAATTGAACTCAATATTATTTGGTTAAACTTATATTGAAAATAATTCATGCATATCATATTTATGAGTCACATTCATTTCACTACTATTCTTCATGTGGGGGAAAACGAGAAGTGGTATTGGTGGCTAGTAGGAGCCAGAAAGTACATGGGCCAATAGGAGCCGGAAAGTCTATAGGGGAGTAGGAGCCAGCAAATTGCAAATATTGATGGTCGTATGGGCCTGTAACCCCAACCCCCGACATGGAGGGCAAAATCCATGCTACACATGATATCCGGTTAATCTTGTGTATTTTGTTTGCTCATGTGATTGTGCATTTCATATGATTGTTTAAATAATTGTTTGAATATGAAATGTTTTGTAGATGGGAATTATCTCACTAAGGTAGATTTGCTTATACCCCTTATAGCTTTATGTTACAGTATGATTATCTATGGTTGGTACCAAAAAGCCCCATTTGCTAAGAATGAGACAAAGCTACTAGGAGTTTTTAGGAGAAGTTATATGTATTTAATTTTGAGTATAGACTTCTAGGAAAATCTCTATAGTAGGCTTTTATTATAGTTATGTATACCTTGTTAATGGTTTAGTCAAATGAGACTTTTTGAGACGGGGGAATGCCCTCAAGAAGTTGTAAGAGATTATTATCCCAATGAATATTCCATGTTTATTTATATAAGTTTTTGCATGCTTTTATTATCTACTTAATTGTAATACCCCTGTGAGTCTCCTACTATCTTGGAAGCATGCCTTGTATGTGATATCGAAGCTCCTGCATGACTAAGGTTGTCATTCATTAGCTTTAATATTATATGTGGCGGATTGTCACGTTTAGGGTATCTTCCGGGGTGTGACAATATTCTTATTTTTTTTTCACATTCCTTTTTCCAAAACAAATAAATTTTTCCTTTAACTTTGTTCTTTCACAATTTTTACTTCTAGTGATAAAAGAATAAAGTTTTCAAAAGTTTATTAAGTTGTTAATACCTATTTATAAATTTGTCTTTAAAATGGTTTTTAAAAAAAATGAGTCTTTTCTTTTTATATTTTTTATAAAATATAAGTTCTTGTTTTCTAAAACTTGGTCTTTTATTTTCTCTATAAATTTTTTTTTGAATAGAATCTTCTTTATTGATAAAATCCTTTGTTTTTTATCTTATCATTTTTATATTCTTTGAAAATAAGTTCCTTCTTTAGAAACTTGAAAATCATTATTTTTCTAAGTGAGTTTATAAATTTAGGAGTTGATTTTATTTTAACTTTGAAAACTAGTTTGATTCTTGTTTTTGTTATGGATTTGAAAAGAGTTTAATCTTAAGCTTTTTTGTGAAAATTTTGAATACCAAAAATTATTTTACTAAGACTTAGGTTACCATATTATGAAAAGAAGGCGTTTATTTCTTATATTTCCTTGGTAAAGCTATCTTTGTTATTTGAGAAAACTTGTATTATTATTTCTATGTTATTGATAATAACTACATTATTTAATGACAAGTTACATAATAGAAAATTTAGTTTCAAGTTCCTTTATTAAATAAAAATTCTGCTTTAAATTTAGTTGAGATATTATCATTATGTAAATGTATATATTATGAGCATGTAGTATGTAGATGATGAAATATGAGATAAGAAGTAAGATAATATTAATAAGCAATATAGCAATAATAAGCAAGATATTATAGTCAAGCATTGGGAACCTTAGCTTCATCAAGATAACCCGGTCATGTATTGGAAGCCTTAGCTTCATCAAGACAACCTGATCAAGTATTGGGAGCCTTAGCTTCATCAAAGCATCCCAGGACGATGTTCAAAAAAAAAAAAGGAAAAAGAAAGAAAAGAAAAAGCAATAATAAGCTTGTTAGTGAGTTAGTGAGCATTTATGCTCTAAAAATATATATAGATATATATATATAGATGGTAGTATATATATGAAGTTAGGTTAAAGCATGATAATAACAATAATAAGATCATAATAAGAACATAATAGAAAAACAACATAATATGAAATTTATTCATGAACAAGAACAAAACATGAACATAGTATTGCTTATATAACATTGGAATGTTTAAGAAACATACACCATGATCATGTTAAGTTACATGACATGGTAGAAAGAAATAAATAAGAACTTTTACATAAAAGAAAGTATGGAAGTGGTTGAAGAAGAAAAGCTTGGATAGTGTTTATGTGTGTAGGAATTGTGTAGAAAAATTGGATAGTGAAGAAAGAAAAGAGAGATTTTTGTAGAGAGTATTTGAGGAGAGATTTTAGGAGAGTTTTAGTAAGGTGAAAGAGTGTGAAAGAATTGGAGGGAAGTGGGTATTTATAGAATTTTTGGAGTGAAAATTGTATGAATTAAATAAATTGAAAAAGAAAAATACGTGTGTGTATAGAGGAGAGAGGGGGTCGGCGTGATTGAGAGGGAGAGAAAGAGAGGTTGTTGTGTTTTGTTTTGTTTTTATTTTTGTTAATTAAAAGTAATATGATGTAAAGTTTGAAGAGAATGAAGATGTATGGGAAAAGTAAAAAGTAGATAATAGATATGATAGAGTGTAGAAATAGGTGTAGAAAAAGTAGAGATAGATTATGGTAATGAATAGTGTAACATCCTAACCTAAAGGCGTTATCAGCCCGCCACGTGTCCTTAGAAGATTAGACACGTTAAGGCTATAGATTTCTAAAACCACAAATATGAATTTTCGAATATCCAATAACTCGCATATAGAGAAACTTTCAAACTTTTTCATATTAAAATAAATGTCCTCAACTCATAAATCACCTAAACATCAAATCTAAAAATAATAAAATCCTTACATATAACAGTCTTCAAAAGAAAGTAACTAAATCATCATATGTTTCTTCTTCTCAAATTACTAATAACTAATCTCAATTATCAGCAGGATGGTCATAACCGCTATCACTCTCCCCATCGACAAATATGTCATAGCCTGTCAAATCATAAATCATAGAATCTTCACATGTACCTGTGGACAAAATAAAGATTAAGCGAAAAACGCCCATATGCCAAACCGAAAGCACATGCACATGAACACGCATATCACAATATCACATACAACTTATTTTCTAATGCAACAAGCACAATTTAATTATCTTTTCATTAGCCTGCAACCAACACAGTTTAGAACTATTGATCACTAATCCTAAACCCAAAGTAACTCAGGTTCCTAATGAAAACCATATTATCATAAATATATACATATAGATGCGTTCCACAATTAAGCTGGTAACGACTCCTAATCTACCAGAATCATCTCTAGGTGTAACTCCACTCGGAACACCACCACACAAGGATCATCAGGTTGCCACTACTGTCGTGGTCTTTACTAACCGCAGCCAAGCACAACCAACACACGTTTCAATTAAAGTCAAATTTTGCAACTAATCCTACAAGCACAAACAAACATACATGGTAAGGTCGTACCTAGTATTGCCCCAACTCAAATCCACCAACAGAACTTCTGACAAGAACAGAGATCTTAATCTCACACATATCCTAACTAATAATATGTCTCAATTAATTTAAATTGCCACACAAATTAAACCATAACCCTAAATTCCATAATTTGACTCAAAGATCTAATACCCTAACCATAGATCTATGAAATTAGAATAACACACCTTCTATTCTTGGTTTACAATCCAATGGAACCCTTCAATACAACTATCTCCAAATTTCTTGATTTCTCCACGATTTCATTTAGTATATATAAAAAGTCTCAAATTAGAAATCCTATCACAATAACAAATAAAGTTCATTGATTATTAGCATGGTATAGATTCTTACGTACCTAAAACTTGTAGATCTCAATTAGGAAATCAGAACCCTAATTCTCAATTCTCCTGAATAATAAACTATAATTAAAATTCCATAATTTACAGATCTCATACTCCATAAATTTGATAAAACCCTTATCTTTCTTCTTGATTTGAAATCACAACTTCATATCTAAATCCACCCCTGATCCTCAACAATAAATCTTGGATTCCCTTTGAAACAACACAAAAAATTATATTATAATCTAAAGAATATTTCTTCAAAATCATAAGAATTATAAAAACCCCAATAAAAATATTACCTTTTTCTTGAATCGGAGTCTTCCAAATCCCTAATCACACTATGGTTTGCCACAACTCTTGAATCTCCTTTAATCCATAAGACAACTAGCATAAGAAAAGACTTATCTAAAGAATTTGATTGAAAAGATTAGAGGAAGGTTACATACCTAGGGTTTTTGTTTTTTGAAAGCCCCTAGGTTTCCAAAAGAATGAAAGGTTATATATAAGCTTTTAGGAGAAGTTGAAAAGGTTTGAAGACTAGGGAAATTCGTCATTCAAATAACAAAAATACCGACTTAACAACATTATATTACATTCATACCCTTCAATGTGAATTATTTATTTTTACTTTACAAATAGTGTAAAATAGTACTATGAATAGTAGATAAGACAAATTAATACCGGTAGTAAGGAAAATATCATAATTAAGCTATCTAATATTTTTAGATATTGAAAAACTATAAAACTGATATTTTTTAAATCCTTGTATTTTTACAAGTTTATTGGTATTATCAGAATATTTTAACCATCGGGAGTACCATGCTCTCGGAATTACTATTTTATTGCTATTTATATATTTTGCCTAGATATTTGTATTCCTTTCTCCATCTATAGCTCTTTCCTCTATCAAATATCTTCAATTCCCTGAGGGTTATTTTAATTCATCCAACAACTCTTCTTTGGTTATGCTCCTACATTCCTATTCACTAAGGCGATAGTTACACTACTTCACTTCCTACATTCACATTATTACAATTTCTATACTTTCTACATTGTTCGTAGTTCTTCTTAAAAAATTCATGTTACCTATCTTTTGTATTTTAAATTCCAAACCATAAAACTCTTTTGTTATTTCCACTCTTTAATTCTAACCCTTTCATTATCATCCTTCTATTGAGTTTCCCATGCTTATGATGATTCATTTTATAATAGTTGATATTCATGGTTTCATATAGATTCTTCTATGAAACTTCTCAAGAGCTCATAGTCATAACTAAGTTTAATCATCCTTACTACCTATCATTCTTGGATTTGTCCTACCTTGCAATTGACCAAGATCACATTTCATTATTGTAATTAATACTTTCCATGCAACTCCATATCCATTATAATATTTAATTATTATCCCATTTATATTGGTTATCCCCTAATTCATTTCATCTACTCTTCAACATGATTTCTCTCATGTCTACAATTTTATGCCTGCTAGGCTAACAACCTCATCTTACAATGTCGATCATATTTCATGCCTCTTAGTTATACTGTTACTTCTAATCAAATCTAGTAACTCATCTTTTTCCTTTAAACTTCTGTCTACTCGGTACCTCTTACATTGTCATCTCCTTTCAATAGTAATCTTTAGTTTTATTCAATTCCCCAATCATATCCTTACATTTCTAACCATTCATTATCATACTAATGCTTGTTATCTCAAACTTTACTATAATTTACCTTGAATTCTCCTCCAACCACAAAATTAGGATTTTCTTCACCCTTACACTTACCAACAACCTTCAGTTAAGCAATCATGATCATTTTCTTACTTCATACTATATTTTACTCCACTTTACTGAAGGAAAGGAAAGAAAACACGACAATTATATATATAAGTAGAAGATATGATTATCATGCTCCCAAGTTAATATTTTAATAAGTATAACAATTATTACATGTTATATTAGGTGAGTTATTTTACTCGCTTATGGTATTAACATTTACACATTTGTTGTCTTCATTTTAGAGTTCATTAAGGCTTATTCTACATTTTCTATTTACTTTCAACTAATTTTATAAGTTTTTTGTTTTTCATCAATTTAGGCTTTTATCGTATTTAAAGGATTTAATTATTATTTTTTTTGTACTATTGTTAATGTTATGGTTATGAGATTTCTAGTCTTGATATTTTGTTTTACTTTACAATTGTTTCCCTTATCTCTTACTATAATTACAATTTTATTCTATCTTTACTTTATTAACCTGTACTCAATTATCAAGATTTGTGTGTGTGTGTGTGTGTGTGTGTGTGTGTGTGTGTGTGTGTGTGTGTGTGTGTGTGTGTGTGTATCCTTGTTTTTTTTATTTCAATTTGAAATTAAGAATTTTCTTAATCCTTTACCCCAACACATGTACATTCATAAGAGGACTAACAAAGTGTCAATAATGGCAGAATCGATCAATACTAGATTGACATATGACTTGACTCTCATGACCGACTCAATACAACTTGACTAAATTGAAATGGACTAGACACAATAAGAGTTAACACAACGTGACAGTACTATTCTTAACTAAATTTAAAGTGGGTACAATATGTTAGACGGTAGCTTATAGACACAAAATTTCATATCATATACCTTGTAAAGGAGAATATGGGTAAAACCGTAAAACTCCATATTCTATCCGCCCTAGACTTGTTCAGCTCTATGTATAACTAATAGCAAAGTTGAATGGTTTTGGATGTGTAATTGTTCACTAACACTTGCATTCATCTCTTAAGCAATAGGATAATGGGTATATATATATATATATATATATATATATATATGTAGGATATTATTGAACCCCTATATGGGTGTTATCATAGGAAAAAAAAAAACATAATAGGGTTAAATTGAATTACTTTTTTCATAATCGAAGGCTTTAAGTAAATTATTGAAATAAATCAACTCTAATCTTAATTTAATTTTCATGCATATATTTTATTTGTTTTGAATATAAAAATTTAGGAGCATGATAAATTGATAAAATGAGCATGTGTTAGTGTAATTGATATTGATGATAATATATGAGTATATGATAGTGTAAATTTATTTTGTATTTGCGTTACTATAAATTGGTTTTAGTATTTGTATTAGCATAATTAGATACTAATGTTGATGAAGGTGTTAGTGAAAATTTATATTAGAGCATATACTATTAATGTAGATATGTGAGTAGAAGAAATCATATAGTGTAGTGTACATGATAAAATAAAATTTGAAGTGTAGAATATATGTGTTTGTGATGGAGAAAATATGCGCTAATGTTTGTATTAATGTAATTAGTGTTAATATATTTGTTAGTGTGAATAAAGTGTGTTTATGTTAGCGAAAATTTATATTGGTGCAAGTGTTAATGAAATTTGGTTACTAATGTTAATGTATGAATAAAGGTTGTTATATATATGTTATCATATGTTTAGGAATATGAAAGAAATTTTTGTCTTAAAACCAAGCCCAAAAACACATAATTTAGGCCCAAAAATCAAGCCTTGGCCCATGAAATTAAACCCCCATGTGCAACTATCCCTAAAGTCCAAGTTTAGATAAGATTGAGCCCTTTTCCTTGCCAAAACACACTTCCAAAATCAGACTCAAAATTCATACGAATTTCCTCTTCTTCTTTTTCAAACTTTGCTCTTTTGTCTCTCTTTGTATTGCACTCCATAACCTTAACAAGAATAAGTCTTAGGCTCTAGTGTCTTCCATCAAACCAAAGCTTCCTAAGGTAAGTTTATGCATATTTGAAAACTCATTTGCTTATTTAAGTTTCTTTAGGCATGTGAGTGTTATGTTATCATGAATATGCATGTTGAAATGAGTTCTTAAGGAGTTGCAAGTATTATTTGTAGATGAGGCAGGATTTTGATGATATATGAGTTATTGGTATGTGCTAAATAGATAATAAGGTGTGTTGAAATGAATGAAGTGGAGAATAGGAAGTGTTGGGGTTGTTTTGAGAAATGTATTGAAGTATTGGTTTGGTTAAGTGTTGTTTTGAATGTGGATATATATCTAGTTGGGTAAATATGAAGTTTGAAGTGTTGGAAATTGTTATAGGTGTTTATTTGATATTAAAATTGACATAGAAGGTGTATGAGCTGATGAAAATGTGTAAAAATGAGGTTTTAAAACAAAGGAAATTCGTAACAAGTAACAGGGGAGCAATCACGGGAATGATAAAGGGAGTGAAATACTTTGATCATCTTTTTCAAACATCACGGGTGTTATAAGGGCGTGATACGCTCTGATCATGTGTTTTTCTCAAATTACGGGTGATCACGGGCGTGATAGGTCCCCTGTAGCTTGACATGTTTTCGTAATTTGACCATAACCTTTTCATACAATATTAGATTAAGGTGACTCAAGTTGATATAGAAAGCTTATAAAAAGAAATATAACTTTCATGTTTTAATTTTTTGCAAATTCTAAAAATATCGATGCTTAAATTTCACTTCTTTTCAGCTGCAACATTTTTATAAACAAAGTTTAAAACTTGTTTTTGTTTGTTAAAGTGTGATTGCATAGGAAATGGATCTTTTTGACCTAAAATGAGATAGATACATGATAATTGACGTGTTATGTTAATTAAGTGATATAATTAAGCATGAATTAAGTGGATTTGTAGATTTAACAAATAATTGAATTTCCATAAGTGTTAAACTAAAACTAGTTAAGTTGTATATATTATTTCCTTTGCTTGTTTTATGATCTTGTGATGACTTAGTGAAATTAAATGATCTTGATAAATATATAATTGATGAGTTATGCATTTATATAAATTTTATTTGAATTTCCTTGATGTTAAGTTTAAGATTTAATATTTTTAAGTGGTGCTTTTCTTCAATTATCTTTCCGTGCATGTTATTTGTTCTTATGATTTGTTATTGAGTTTAAATGAACTTGCTAAGTATGTAAGTATAAGTTAAGCTTATGTATGAGTTATATTTGGATTTCATGACCTTTAAGCTCAAGGCTAGTTATATTGTATTTATGAATTGAGATTAAAAATGACAATCTTGTGAGCTTGTATGATCTTATTATATATATATATAGATATAAATGCCTTGTTGATGTTTTTGTTGATAAAAGACCTTAAACAAAGTGAAAAGACATACTTTGACAAATAAAGGAGAACTGTCCATATTTTGGCAGGGCGACATTCGCAGCCGTAGTAGGGTTCCTCATTAATGTCTAATCAAATAGGACTTAAATAATGTGAGTTTTATAAGTGAGTGAATGAATAATGGTTTGAGTCCTTATATGAATTCAGTTTCTTGTACAATGTTAAGTTTTGATTTCTGATTCTTTTAGAGTATCCTCTTAGTTGAGTATCTGATTTATCTTCTAAGATGAGCTTCTGAAGTACTTTCTAAGACCTTGTTGGGATTCTTATACCAGATACACAGTAACTTATGTGTTGGATGTTAGGATAGGCTTTTAAAATGGATTAAGAACTTAAAGACGACTTAATAAATTGATGAGTATTGGTTGTATTTTCCGTCGTTGAAATCCGATTCTTGCCCTAGAGTGGAATATCGGTATCTGGTTCGAGAAGCGACACCTTGCTTAGATTGGAGCATAGTAGTTTAGGCGCTTAGGCCACCTCTGTTATGATGCAATGACTTTCATATGTTGTACAACGAGTAGTCGATGGGGTTATTAGTATCAGTATAACGTTTGTTTATTCTTAAGATGAAATAATATGATTTAAGTTAAATGTTGATGGGAAGAGTTGTATTATGTGATATTATGGATTAAGTTAAGTAAAGATGAGAAATGGCTAAGAACCCTAAATGGACTACTTTTCGTTTATGGATATATCATCTAAGAGATATAAGTCTCCGAACAACTTATATAACCCTTTGAGTGTCAAGATCATTACTCAAGTTCCCTCAGATACCCCTATTATCCAAAGTTTGAATACCCAGTGTTGTTTAGCTAACTAAAGATTATATAATAACCTAATGGTTGTCGCATTTGCATTTAGCTTAAGTATGTGTGCCACTTTGCATTTGTTTTCGTTAGTGTGTACTGGGCCTTTGGCTCATTATTTTATCTTTTAGGTTTTGAAGATGATGAGTTTATACAGTTTAAGAAATGGAACCAATTTTGAGGACTTTCAAGATGGCTAGAAGGATTAGGGACTTGACCATGGCTTTGATGGGAGTTTTGTAATAGATTAAGATAGAAGTTTTGTTAAAGCTTTTGTTGTATTTTGTATAGAGTTGCAATAACTTTATATGTTTTTTTTATTAGCTTGTTTACAAACCCATGTTTGCATTTAATTATTATGTAGGTGTATAAGTGTTTAAACTATGCTTTATGCATTAAAAGCCATTGAAGAAAATGTATTAAATTTATATGAAGTTTTTACAAAGGAAAAGTTCTTGAAATTGTTTATAACATGGGTTTTGCCAAATAATTATCCAAACCATTCTTTGTAACAACCTTACATATAATTTATGTAGTTGGGGAACTAAATTCACCTATTTTTAAATGTGTGGTAGATTTGGGGTCCTTACAATTATAGTCAACAAAATAAACATCATAGCACATTCTTCCCCAGTTGAGGAGTTTATTGAATTTAAGTTTATCACCACTATGAATTTGATAATATAATCAACCTAGAAATGTTACATCATCATCTATTCTCTTAACTTCTATCAATTTATTCTTTTGAAAATGCCATCTTATGTAATTAACAATAGTGTATAAGTATTGAAAAGATTTAAGGTGTTAATATCATTTTGTATTTAGTTTTTGAATTCAATGATGATTTTGTTATTAATGTTGTTTTTCTTGTATTATGGATTTTGAGCATGTTGTGTTTGTAGGTGATAATGACACGATAATATATCTATTAGTTAAAATCATATGTCCTAGTTTTTGTTGCTATCAAATCACTAACCATTTATATCACGCTTATTTAACAATGCATTAAGTCACATATTATAATATAATCATTTTCAACATTATATGAATAATATATCATAGATAATTTGTTAACTACATCAATGTAGGTAAATAACCATTTTAATATATTAACTTTCCTAGGCAATAATAAATATTAAAATTCCAATGGAATATATATATATTTATATGTTTTATTAATCAATAAATGAGTGGACACAAGACACAGTATAAACAGGTCGAGTTTCTTTAAACAAAACCCAATTTAGACATAGATATGAGGCACAATACGGTAATTTAAATTATTAGTTCTATTTTGGGGTTCTTTATTTTTTTCATTATATATGGGTATGCTAATCTTGACCTATACTATATTGCTAGAAATATGGTTTAAATTCACAAATACACATTCAACTAAGTTAGCATAAATAATGTCTCATTATTGAGAGCAACACTCAATAACTTAACCAAGTCTATCTCAAATTCCTATTTTTGTACAATTTATGCTTGTTTATTGTCTTTTTTTTTTTTCATTTTGTAGCTTTCTTGAAAATTATCGTATTTGTATTTGTTATAATTTACCTTTAAGATGATGTTGCATATTTTTAGACATAAATGACCAATGAACAATATATTAAGTAAAAAAAAAGGCTAATGAAAAACATAAAAAAAACTTTCTTATAGGTTTAAATTGTAGAAACGCCTAAATAACATCTAGGAATGCAATTATGCACAATTTTGAATCTTTTCAAAAGTTTAGTGTCTAATTATGCAAAATATCCAAATAAAAAATTATAAATAAAGAGATAATAATGAAGAGATTACAATGTGATTTAACATAGAGTTTGGTCCACTCCCTAAACTTCACAGTCTACACATTACCTCATTCAAAGAAAACTTCACACTCTATTCAACAAATCAACCGATGCTCCACAAGGAGATACCATCAACTCAAACACAAACATAATTTAGTTATGCCTTTTATATAAGCTTCCAAAAACATTAGACTCAACTCAAGATTCTATTAATTCACTCAACAAATCAAATCAAATCAAGAATGATTAAAGTCTTCCTCCACTTGTTGGCCTCGTATTCCAATCGAATTAAATCAATGATTTTGAGTTTGATGACTCGGTGATTTGCCGTAAAAAACCTCCTTTTTTTTTCCATCTTCATCCCATCACAATTATGTATTATAATTGTAGGGATGAAGAGTCATACTCGTTTTATGTTATTGAGGGGTTGTAGTTAGACTCCAAGAACCCTAGCATGTGTTGGTAAAATTGACATTTAAACATGTTGATGTAGGTGATGACATTGGATCCATGCAACGACTACTATATATACCAATACCTTAACAAGCCTAAAGTTCAAGTTGCCATGCATGCTAATGTGACCAAAATGGCCCACGATTGGCAATTTTGCACTATTGTCATTAATGATTGGCATGACACTGCTACCACCGTTATTCCACTTCTCTAAGAATTCATGGCCAATGCCCTTAGGGTTTGGATCTTCAGGTTAGCATCATCCAGTTTTTTTTTTTTTTCTTCTTCTTCTTTTTCCCTATGTAGAAATAGAACAACCATAGTTTGCATTTTTATTTGTTTGATTTGCTAAGAGTAAAAATGATAGTGGGTCCCATGGATATACCTACAATCAAAATATAACCCTTTTTTACTTTACTTCTTTTTTTCCCTCTAGTGAAGTTTGTTATCAACATTTTAAAAATAAGAAAAAAATTGAACTTTAATGATTAGCTAGTAACTGGAGACACTTGTACTTGAAAATCCTTCCAAATATACATTTAACCCAAAATCTTTTGAATCAATTGTTGTTGAAAATATTTTCATTTGGTTGAGTCATTAGACTATTGAAAAATTTGGTAACTTTATTCCATTTTGTATATGCGGGATGCATGCTATGTCCATGAACTAAGGAAACCATATATGTAAAATTTGATGAACCATATGATTTTACAATGCTTTAAAATTTAAGGTCAAATGAATGTTTAAAAAGAATTTAAAATTTAAATAAAATCGGCTATAAAATTGCAGGGCAAAATACTAGAAAGACCAAAACTTTTCCAACTTTTTAATTTACAACCTGTGTTCCCCCATGACACTATTACAGACGCGCAATTGAAAATCAGATTATAAAATAAAAATAATAATAATATAAATCCTACAATGAAAAAAGATAAATAATATGAAAATGAAAACCTAATAATCTAGATTAATATTCTTGTATGAGGAAGAAGGTATGACAAACTTAGGTTCTTGCATTCTTTTTTAGTTTTTTTTTTTTTTTTTTTGAGTCATGTGTTTTTATTATCTTTTCATTTAATAATCTAGATTAATATTCTTGTATGAGGAAGAAGGTGACCTATTTTAATATATTTTTTAAAAGTTAGATCATAGCTCCTAAAATGATAAAAAAAAATTAAAGATAGGAGAAACTTAAGTCAATTTAGTTTATTTGTGTTTGTGATTTATCCCTTTCTTATATTCCTGCCTCCTGCCAATTAGGCTACTACTGTTTGTCAAAATAAAATAAAAGCAGTTAACATAGAAGCCCATTTTATTAATTTATACATTTTTTTTGGGCAAACATTCATTTATTCATTAAATTTCAATCTATTAGATACTATTTTTGAAATTGATACCAATTGGTCACCAAGCAAACGACGTGTTACGAGTGTATCTGATTTTTTATTGCAACTTCCATTAACTTTTTTACATATTGAACTTTGCAGTATGTACGTTAGAAAAATAGAAATGCCAGGAGTATGGTTTCCTATATTTTAAAATAGGGTGAAATACTTGTCTACTAATTTTGTAAAAAATTTACACAAATACAAATTATACAAAAATAATTATATAAATACCGATATAATATCACATTTTAAATAGGAGGTTCCAAATTTTTACATCAAACGTTTTTTTCAAGATGTGATTCAGCCAAAAGTCATACAATACTGAATTACATCTTCAAAAGGTGTTTCGTGTTTTTTTTTAATATGAATCGCATCATGAAAGGGCGATTCATTTGTTTTGTATGTAAAGCGCATATTTAACAGGCGTTTCATATTTGTTTAATGAATCACATCTTTAAAATGAGATTCATATGCAAATTTGTGAATTGCCTATTAAATATGCGATTTTCCATTGGTATTTTGGTAATTAATTTTATGTATTTAGTATTTGAGTAATTTTTGTTTAAAGGGTCAATAATTACACAATTTTCTCAGTAATAAAATATATTTTATTTCTACATGCAATTTATTATACCTGATTTTAAACCCTCTCAACAATTATAACTTTTAGGAATGAAATTATTATGTTGTTTTTTTCTTTCTTTTTTTTTTTTTTTTTTTTTTGTGCTTCAAAAAATTTATTATGTTGTTAACAAACTTAATTATTTGATTTGTAGCGGGGACATTTTCCACCCTATATTCACTCTGGGCAATAAATATGATGGTGAGAACTCATTGGCATCCTTGGTACCTTGATGAAGAGGTAAATTCATGCACTTAAAGCTTCGGAAAAGGTAATATCGTGGCCAGGGTAAGCTTAAGATTTACATCTTTGAATTCATAATAAGACTTCACATTACTTTTCGATATCTCCATAAGTACTTATCACTTTCCAAGACCATGTATATATTTTCTTTCTCTCTCTTACTAGATGTATGAAAACAAAATAACACACTGATTTTGAGAAGACTGACTTTGAGTTTTCTCTAGGGAAAGGGTAGGTTAAGTTACGAGTTTCATTTTCTAGGCAAGATAATAATTAATTTATAGAAAACAATTTGTTATCTTTCTAATGGTAACTTTCAAAAATTTCATAAGGCGACTCAATGAAGAAAGCATGGTGAAGAAATGATAAGTAGCACTAAATGTTTGTTGTATAGACATTGCAACCCTTAGAAAGGATTTAGAAATAAAAATTGAGTTAAATATTAATGAAAATGCAAGTAAATGAAATGGAGGTTTGTATCATACAAATGGATATCTTCAATTCTAAATTATATATTAATATATTAAAGTAATTACATAATTATTAGTTGTGTGATATGTTTTTCTTTCCCCTTTAATTTTTCTAGGCTGGGGGGTATACCCAAGTGTTTCAAGGAGACTTGACTTTTGCAATAGGGAGAAATGCAGGACATCAACTACCATGTTACTAGCCTAAGAGAGCACTTTCATTGTTACATCACTTCCTAAATGGCACGCCACTTCCAAATGCAAGGCTCAACCAATCATAAGTGTTTTCAATCATATATCATGAGGAGCTTTGATTTTATCTTAACTTAGCTCACAGTGTGCGAATATGATCAATATAATAATAAGTCTTAGGTTAATAGTAAAAGATAATTGTTAATAGGCTAAACCAAATGCTTTGACATTCACACCCATCAAGATTGTCTTGTAATGAGTTTGAATTTTTGTTCATAATAAGAGTGTTAATTTGTAGCTCCTTCTAAATATTAAAAATTTGTAAATAATATGATCTTGTTAAATCAACTCGACTATTTGATGCTCAAATTTTCCTCATTCCATTTGTCTGTCTTTCTTGAGGTGATCAACAAGTAGTTACCTATTACACTAAATCGATACACAGATCTAGTCACCATCTCTAGTTGGTTGAGTGGGATCCTATAAACCCTTGGAAATTTTGATCATCGACTCGATGAGTCGAGTTGATCATAATTCAAATTTTAGGCTTTGAACTCAAATTTATATGTTCAGAACCTTAACCAATATTTAGAAGCAGATTCTAAACCTTAACTCCTATACGATTGTTCAAAAAATATAATTGCAACCCAATTCCTTAAAATAAATAGCAAATAACAATTACTCAAAAAAATAACTAAACTTAGGAGATATGCTGGAGAAACCCAAATTGCATAAGATATAATTAATTGCATATAAATCTCTCTTGTGAATCAACCAAGTATTAATAAAAATTTATTGGGATAATGGCATGGAGAGCGTTTGTACTTTACTTTTTGGCAATTTAGTTCCCAATGTCTAAATTTTGGTAAAAAAATTGCCTATTGTTTTAAAGTATTGACATTTTAGTGTCTCTTTTATGTATTTGTCAAATGGACATTAGTTTTAGGTAAGTTAGTGCTGACGTGGCATTTTTTTTCAAATGTAGTTGTTGTTAGACATCTATTTTCATCAATAAGAAGAAAAGCTAACACTAATCTCTTTTTTAAACCTTGAAATTATCATTACTAAATCAGGAAATTATTTTCTCTATTTTCATTAAATGGATATCATCTTTTTTTATTTTCTGTTGAAATATTTTTTGTGATGATAAATGGCTAGTGACTATTTTTTTTTCACCTCAATATTTTGAGAATAGTATGATACATTTGACCATTCTAAACCGATCAACAACTACTATAACAAAATCATGTCCTCTTTGAGTCTTAGGAAGTCTCAAGAAAAAGTCCGCACTCAAATAAACCCACGGTTTGGTAGGGATGGGCAATGGCATATATAAGCCCTATGGTTTACTTTGACTTTCGGCCCTCTTGCAAGTAGAACACCCCCCAATCACTCTATGCATATCTTTAGCCATACTAGGTCAATAAAAGTATTTCTTCAATGCATCAAGTGTTTGATGATTTCCAAAGTGTCTAGAAAGTCCACCACTATGGGCTTCTTTAATAAGCATCTCTTGCATTGATCCACGTGGAATACATAATTTTCCTTTATGAAACAAATGTCCATCAACCATATGATAGCCATCCAACGACCTTCCCTTACCATTAGCTACTACACATGCAAACATTCCATCCTCAAAGATTTGTTTTATGATTTGGTCAAACCCCAACAACTTGGCTTGCATAGAATTTAAAAATGTATGCCTCCTAGCTAGACAATGCATCAACTAGACAACTACTACATTGGTATTTCCCTTCTTGTACTTAATTGTATATATAAATGTCACAAAGAACTCAACCCATCTCACATGCCTCTTGAAAAGCTTATTTTAACCTATCAAATATTTCAAAGATTCATGCTCGAAAAATATGATGAACTTTTTAGGTAATAGATAGTGTTGCCATACCATAAGAGCTCGGATCAATGAATATAAATCCTTATCATAGATGGGATAGTTCAATGCAGCTCCATGAAGCTTCTCACTAAAATATGCAATGGGATGACTTTTTTGAATAAGAACTGCACCAACTTCAACATCAGAGGCATCACATTCAAGCTCAAAAACCTTGTTGAAATTACGTAGTACTAACATGGTGTTGAAGTCAATTTCTTCTTGATCAACTCAAAACTTTGATTGACCACTTGACTCCAATGGAAAGAAACCCCTTTCTTTATTAAATATGTCAATTGTGCTACAATGGTACTAAAATCTTTGATGAATCTCCTGTAAAAACAAGCAAGCCCATGAAAACTACATACCTCGAAAACATTGGTGGGAATAGGCTACTTAGTGATAGCCTTAATCTTCTCATCATCAACATGAAGGCCCTCTCTAGACACAACAAATCCAATAAATACCAATTCACTTCTACAGAAGATGCAATTCTTCAAATTGACATGTAATCATTCATCAACACCATAAAAACCAAAGTCAAGTGCATAATATGACTCTCTAAATCTGGACTATATACCAAAATATCATCAAAATAAACTACTATAAATTTTCCTAAAAACTCTCTTAATACATAATTCATCAATCTCATGAAAGTATTAGGAGCATTAGATAAGCCAAAAGACATTACCATCCATTCATACAAACAATTCTAGGTTTCGAAAGCTGTCTTCCATTCATCTCCAACCTTCATCCTTATTTGATGATACCTACTCTTCAAATTAATATTGGAAAATAATTAACAACTCATCTAACATGTCATCAAAATGTAGTATAGGATATCAGTATTTCACAATGATGCGATTAATCATCCTACTATCCACACACATCCTCCAACTACCATTTTTCTTAGGCACTAATAAAGCTGGCACCAAACATGGACTCATACTTTCTCATGCAAACTACTTCTCTAGCAATTTATCCACTGTATTTTCAATTCTTTAGCTTCTTAAGGATTCATCCGATAAGATGGCCTATTGGCAATGTAGCTCCAGGTACCAAATCAATTTAATGTTCTATACCCCTTAAGGAGGTAATCCTTTGGAAGTTCTTTTGGAAAAATATCGACAAATTAAGTCAATAAATTTTGAACTTCAATTCAAAATAAAAATATCACTTTCATCTTCCAAAGCTTACTTTAAATATAACAAATACGTTAGTTGTCCATTGGTTAATTCCTTCTCAACCTCTCCTTATGTCAACAACAATGACTCCTTCTTAAGGGGATGGAATTCCTTATGTGTTTTCCTTATTGCTTCAAGACTTATAGGAATCAACTTAATCCACTTGCCATTGAATAATACGAACAAGTATCATCTCTTCCGTTGTGGTTCACATTCTGATCAAACAACCTTGGGCGACCCAACAAAATATTAGATGCACTCATAGGCACTACATCACAAAGAACCTCATCAGTGTAATGATTAGGTAAAGAGATAGCGACCGATACCTGCCTAGTGACATGAACTGAGCCTTTATCATTGAGCCAATGCAAACGATATGGTTCTAGATGGAGAGTAGTTAGAAGTTGTAGCTTCTCTACAAGTGATATTGCTACAACATTGGTACAACTTCCGGAATCAATAATGGCTATACATATTGCTCCATTACTAAGAATTTTGATATGGAATATGTTTTCCCTTTGTTCTTGATCAATAGCCAGTGTAATACTCAAGCTCCTCCTCACCACCCCATTTAAAGGTATAACAGCCCCAACTAATGGTTCAGCAATAAATTCCTCGCCTTCCTCTTCGGAGTCAGAATAACTACACCTTTCCTCTTCACCTTCACTTTCCACACAACCTCCATGGGTATTAACAACTGCCTATTAGGACATTAAGCAGCCACATATCCATAACCTAAGCATTTGAAATATTTAATATCTCGTCTTCTTCCCAACACTACTAGAATCACTTGGTTTGGAAACCAACTTCCTTTTTTCATCAACAAATTTGTTAAGAACAAAATGATGTTTCCTATCATGTTTATAACTACTAGTACCCTTCTTTTTATCATCATGCCAATAACACTTTTTGCTACTTTCATATTTAGAAGAGTTATCTAATGACTTGTGAGATTTACATTGTCTTTCAATGTTTTCCACCATCATCATTGCTTCCTCTAAGGTATCAATCCTCTGAAGCTCAACAACATAAAAAATTTCATATTTCAAAGATGCATGAATCTAGCAATTGATTGATCCAAAGTTTCCATAATTTGACTACAAATAGTTAGGATCTCAAACTCTTGAATATACCCAGCCACGCTTTTACTCCCTTATATAACGTATGCAACCTCATCAATAATTCTTGGCTATAGTAATCCTAAACAAATGCTGCTACAACAACACGCGCATCTCAGCCCATGTAGTTACATCTCGTTCTCCATTCCTCTTTCTACTAGCTAATACATTCTTTCACCAATGCGAAGTATAGCCGTTAAATTCAATCACAATAAGCTTAACTCATTGTACATCATCATAGTCATGATAGTCAAAGAGCTTTTCGATTTGATCTTCCCAATCAAAATATTTATCCACTCCACCGGTACCATCAAAAGATGAAATTTTTAGTTTTATAGTCTTTATACCACACAAGCCTCTATGCCTACGCAAGGTTATCAAACTCATGATTCTATGAGAATCGCTAGAGCGCTTATAGAATCGAAACGTAGAATTGAAATATAGAAATGTAAGTTTCTATAGCCTATATAAAATAGTTTTGAAAAACTATAGATACGCTTGAAGGAGTCATAAAAAACTTGAAATGCATAATGATATAAAAAGAAAAATAAATAAATTAAGTTCCCTTTTTCATGATAACTCTTAATCCATATTAACGTACATAAAAAAGAAAGAGTGACTAGAGTTAGAACTAAGTTCTTTTCTTATAATTTTTTTTAAAGAAACTATGAATTAATGGAGGATCTAACTTTTCAATTTATTTTAATTATTTAATTATATAAAAGAAATAAATAAGTTTTCTCATAAACTTCATTACTATCACTCAATTTGGATGAATTATATAAATGTAGCATAGGGGAGTTGAGGGAGAAAGTGAAAGAGATAGACAGTGTATAAAAACAAAATTAAATGTGATGAGTAAAATGTATCATCTTAATACTTTATGAGATTGTAAAAAAGAAACGATTGTATTTTTCATATTTTAGCTTATTTGACTCATATAGATAAAATCGATAAACTCAGTTAGAAACATAAAGTTTTATCTAGTTTACATGTAGACTCGGTTGAAATCGAAAGATTGTATAAAAAAAATGATTCTATGCATGAGAACTTGGAAGGGCCTTCTCAAATCGTAAACTGATAAAATGTATGAGTAAAATCATGATTTTGACAACTATGCCTATGACTATCATGGTGATCATCAAAATCATATTCAAAATCTCCAACTCTATAACCACACACTAGGTGATGCACATTCCCTCTTCCTCTTCCACGACCATCTATTACTCTATAGCGGGGTATTTGAACCTTAGGATCATTCTCAACAAGTTTTTTCTCTTGTGTTTCATGGGTTTAAGGGTTTCCCCCTTAATGATTCATTCTACACTCCTAAAGGTTTCACGCTATTTTTGCATCATATTTTGCATTCCCTCCATCGTCTCCCTCATAAAATCCATCAATTCACCAATATTAACAGTGCTTTCTCCATTAGGAGCACTGCCATCTCCACTTTTAACATCAAATTTTTCTAGACGTCCTCAAAAGAAATCAAAATTGTAGCACATGCAATCAAAATAGTGAAACTTACCGAGCAAGAAATCTAATTCCGAAGCCCTAAGCTGCAATCCACAGTCCTAAGCTTTAATACCAAGATGAACAAATGGGAGAATCTAAGTAATTTGCAACTTAGTGCTTTCAATTGAGATTTAGGGTTTATAGTATGTTCTTAGGTTTTCATAATTTATGGAATAGAAAAAAAAAATAAAAGATATGAATGATTGGATATGACACCAAAAATAGAATCAAATTAATTATTCTAATCAATTGATATTACAAATGATGACAAGAAACAACGAAGAACAATCTTGAATAGAGAACTCAATCTTATTCAAGAAGGCAATTTGTCACAAAGCATATTACAAAGTTTATTGAGGGTAAAACAAGCATCCAAAACTACTAAACAAATCACTAATACTCCTTATATACTCCCATAAGTCGAGTAAAGGAAAATATGGAAATCTATAAGACAAACAAATAAAATAGGAAACAAAAGCTTCAAACAGCGTAAAAATAGGGGTGGAGATCAACCTATTGATCACAGCCATGACATGGGTCGTGATCTTCGAATCAAATTTCTCCTCCATCTTCAAGCAATTACCAGCATGATAGGGTAGATAATAAGTAGCATCACGATCATGCCACGCCTGTCATCTCCTCGAGTCCTTTATTCATACGTTGATGATGTGCTCACAACCTCCATTATGGTCGTATTCTCAATCTCAGATGTGATAGCAGCTGTGATCTCCACTAGTTCACAACGTATAAGTTCATATTCATTCACAGTCTTGATCATGGTCATCTTCTCCATCATAGTTTCGATCATAAGTGTGATCTCCTCTTATGATGAATTTTGAATATTTTAGCACATCAAATCAAATCCTACTCTAAAGTGCATCATGTGTCCTCTAAGAAAGCCCAAATCATCATCATTTAGATCATTTGTAAGAATTCTTTGAGCCAAGTTCAACAAGCCCTTAGCTCTTGCTTGGGTTATTAATCCAAGTGACTAATGATTCCTATCAAACATATAAAATCAATTAGCTAGATGATATATGGTATGGATTTACACCATCTGTAACCTTAGTCAAGATCATGTGCGTGGTCACCACGATATAACATGAACCTATCAGTTCTAGGTATTGTGCAACCTCAAATGTTTAACAAAATATTTTATAGCATGCATTTCAATTATTTTTAAACAAATTCCAAAACAATTGTTAAGATGCTATATGCAGTATAAAAACCCTAAGCTCCCAACACAATTCTACCCACAAGGTCGTTTTCTGAAATGATTTAGTTCATCATTAGTAGAAACGAACACACAAGCTTAACCATGTTCATCAATTCACTTAACATGTAGCTCTTCAAAAATGAAAAATGCATGATTCGACCAACTAGATTAAATTTAAATAAAAATAGGTCAGTTTTAAGCAATCAAGTTAATAAGCTTTCCAATACCAATTTATATGTTAAAAACGGAGTTAAAATGAGAATGATAAGCCTAGTTTAATATTACACAATTAAAACTAGTATTTAAAATCAATTAGGACACCTTTTTCTAAGAAAAGTGGACCTATACGAACTTTATGGCTTAACAAAAGAAATATAGCCTTAATGAGCTCTGCAACGTTTATTTAAACGATAAAATTGGATTAAGAATAATAAAAAAACTCAAATTTAGGACATAAGAGTATAACAGGATTTGTTAAATAAATAAGAATATAATAATGAGTATCTGTTATCTCATTTCATAGGAGAAGCAAAATCAATTCTTGGACTTTTCAATAGACTATTAAGCGAAGAAGACATGTGAACCCCTAGATTTTTATGCCAATAATTATGGATAATAGTTTATAATAATATGGGAAAATTTAAAAATATCATATTCGTAAATTTTTTTTGTGCTTTGGATCCAAACGAGATCAGTTATCGAAAATCGTGCCCTGGTATGCTATATGGTAAAAATATCCTGATGACATCGTTAGTTTTATAATAATACAAGGAATTCAAAAATATCAGTTTTATAATTTATCGGTAACTAAAAATATCATATATCCCATTTATACATGTATTTTCTTTACTACCGGTAAATTATTAGTCTTTTTTACTATTCATTATCATATTCTACTATTCATTCCTATTCATCTATCTCTACTTTTCTTACTACCTATTCTTGCTACCTATACACCTATATTTCACTTTCTACTTTTATCATATATCTTGTATCACATCATATCTTACATATTATTTACTTTTCATTATAAAATACAAATTAAATAATTTTTCTCCCCCTCTCTCCTTAGAACCGGCGCCCATTCCCTTTTGTCTCATCTATATATTTTTCTTTTTTATTTTATTTTACTACACTCAATTTCCCTCTATCTTCAACTATAAATACCCCATCTCCCTCCACTTCTTTCACACATATACTTTTACATACTAAAACTCTATCAAAATCACTCCATAAATTCTCTCTACTCTCTAAACAATTCTTCCCAACTTTCTTTTCTTTACACACAAAAAACCATCTTCCCTATATTACTACTATCTGCATATTCTTACAACTATCTCTTTCTATCTTCAATAAATACACACCTTAGGTAAAAATCTTCTACATTTATTTTTCCCATGTCATTTAACTTAGTATGGCCATGATGTTGTTTCTTAAAGCTCGTGTGAGTTACGGAAGTAAAAACATGTTCATGTTTTGTTCTTGCACATGCCAAGAATTCTCGCTATGTTATTTTGTTATATCATGTTATTACGTTGTTATTATTGTTATTATGCTCCTAACCTAACCTTGTATATATATTATTAAATATATATATCTATATATTTCTTAGAGCCTAAATGCTCATTAACTCTCACTAATATGCTCTTATTATTCTTATTATTATTATTGCTTTTTTCTTTCTTTTTTCTTTTTCTTTTGGGACTAGTCTATTCTTAGCCCCGAGAAACCTTGATGAAGCTAAGGTTCCTAATACTTGACCTTATTATTTTTCTTATTATTGCTTCTTATATCTTTCCTATATTATTATGTGATATTCTACTATTTTTCATACTACATAATCATATGCATGCACCATTATAATGATATTGTCTCAAAAAATAAAGAGGAATTTTCTTTAACAAAGGAAAATGAAACCAAACTCTTCTAAAATATAGCTTTGTCACTAAATAAAGATTTTCTCACCAAAAACATAAGAAAACCGTTTTTATAACTTCTTTTCAAACTCATCATAAATTTTCTTAAAGGTCAATAAGAGTGATTTTATCAAAGAAATTAATTAAGGAAATAAACATTCTCTTTTTATGATAAGTAATATAAAGTTTATTAAAACTTAGTGTTAATAATTCTTTAATATGGAAATTTTTCATACAAGCTTCATCATAGGATTTTTACAAACTTCATAATAAAATCCGAAAACTAGACTAGTTTTCAAAGTTAAGATAAAATCAGCTCACTAGTTTATAAACTCACTTAGAGAAATAAAAGTTTGCCAACAACTTAAGAAAGTAATTTTTTTTTTAGTGATAAACTCATTTTCAAATAAATATAAGAATATGAAAATGATAAACTCAAAAATAGTAAATATTATCAACAACTTAAGAAAATCTTGAGAAATGATTTACTTCCAAGTACAAAGGTTAAAGAACTTAAAAAACCAAATTTTCTTTTTTTTTTTTTATCTTTAAAGAAGATAGGAAATAAAAATATAAGAGAAAAACACTTAGTTAAAAAATTTCAATCAAGACCATTTAAAAAGAAAAAATATATGTAATATAACTCAAATTACTAGGGACTATAAACAACTTAGAAAAAATTTTGGGAACTTCTTTTTTATCACAAGAGGTAAAATTTATAGAAGACCAATTGAAAAAAGAAATTCATTCATCTTAAGAAAAATTAGAAAATAGAATTTGTAAGAAATTGCTCATTTATAATCACCTATGAATTTATAAAGTTTTTTCAAAATACCGAGAAAGAAAATTGTTAAAGTTCAAGTTTTCAAGTTGTTTTATGAAAAATAGTCGTTAAGACAACACCATTAAAAATTTTGCATACAATATGAGTCTAAATATATATATTTAAAGGACTTTTCAATCATATAAAAACATTTATATTTTTGCTAAATGATTTTTGGATAAAAAAAAGTTTCGAAAATTGTGTTTCAAAGGCTAGGATTTTCGTAGTGAATATGTACCGATCTATTTCATAACCTAAAAGATTTTTATAACAAAAATAACCTTAGAAATATATAGATCTTTTCAAGTAGATAGAAAACGGTATATAATATGCAAAATTCCGAGTTAAAATAAGCATGTTATGGCCATTTTAAGTTGGAATTTCACTCTATTTGAATTTTGATGAGCTTAGTGAAATAGAATTAGCAAGTTTAAGTAGAACTTCCAAAAAATAATTATTTTGGGTATTTCTCTTGTATAGTTGACGTAGAGATCAAATTCCGTTACACCGACAATTATTTTGACTATAACTTTTTGCTCAATGGCCGAGTAAGTTTATTTCTTATATTTTTGCACTTATGTTTTTGCTTGTAAACTAGTGGCATTAGAATTATGAAAAGATAAAACGGAAAAGCGCATGTGCTTTACATATATAGTTGAAATTATAATTAAGTATACCGAGGTAGGAATTGTTTATAATGAATGCTTGATCTAGTATAGGAATGATTATCTACAAATTATATTATCACCTTTAAATTATTTAATCATGTCATGAGTACTTAATTAAATTGATTCATACATACCATTGGGTGAGTTTATTTCATTTATTACTATATACTTTGATGGATAAAGGCATAGTAAGGAGGTTTGTAGAGTCCATAAGATCCACAAAACGATGAAGGATTGTTCGAATTAAATTGCGGTGCATAAAACACCTGAATAAACTATATATTTTTGCAGTTGGGTAGTGGCTTGAATAAAAACTACGAAGAAATGAATTATATATATATATATATATATTTTTTTTTTGGCAGCTGGGTAGTGGCTTCAAGTAAAACTACAAAGGAATTATAATTGTGAAAATCGGTCTATTCAACCTAGAACACCTAACCCTGAATGGAGGGGTAAATCCATTCAACATATGATTCCCAAAAAATCATATGTCTTGTATGCTCACGTGCTTATGCATCTCATATAGCTATTTAAATTAGCTTGTTTTGATATTTGGTTGTTGGGTATTTAATTGTGGAAATAATTCTCACTAAGCGTGTAGCTCATACCCTCTTAGATATCTATTGCAGTACCCATACCTTTGGTTGGAGCCCAGGGGATATTTTACCCAAGTAAGACCTTCGAAGTCAAGAGCTTGTGGATAGAAGTCAAGAAGTTAGAAGTAACTATAGATTTACAAGTGAAACTCCAAAATGTATTTATTTTCAAAATGGACTCTGTTTGACTTAGATATTTTGATAGGGGAATATCCATTATTGTTTGTAAGACTCTCTATATTTTTGGAACCTTAGTTATATTGTTACCATTTACCTTCTTAATTGCTAATATGTATAACTGCTTAAATGACTTATTCCAAAGTTTGGTACTCTATGATCTTGAATGTACACCTTGCACCTAATATCAAGACTTTTGGAATGACTAAGATTGTCATAATTAAGTCTCAATATTGAGTATGGCGAGCTGTCACGATTAAGGTATCCTTTGGGGCGAGACATGACAGGTGAGTAACTTTGACTTTATCACATTAATTGTGCTTGTAATTATAGTGCATATGAAATAATATATTAAAACTACTATATATGTGGGGACAGGAATAGTGTTTGTTATATGGTGTTTGATTAAATGCCAAACTATATTATTTAAAGTGATAACCAAATTGGATGATATATAATGTTTGAAACCTATTAATGCTTGTTTGTGAATTGTCTGGTCACCCAAAAAAATGACATAATGCTATATAGTCTTTAAATGAAATGGTCATGCATTGCATTGTTTGCACTTATTGCATAAAGGCATGGTAGCTCGTTACATGTTAGTATTTCAGTTCTCCGATAAAGCTTAATTTTTCTAGATGAAATTTTCCTAGTTCTACATAAAGTTACCTTTGCTCCGTTCGGTTCCATGAGAACTAACTAGCAAACGAAGGAATGTTGCCCGTGGTATCAACATGAAATGTCTAACACTTAATAGAGTTTCTTTGTTCTAAGGTAAGGTTGAGATATTGAGACATCAAAGTTAAGTGATTGGTGTTGTTGTTTGGTATATCCCTTCCTTGGTTCTCTGATTCTCTTGAGCGGGTAGGTCATTAAGGCATTATTCCTAACTAAGTTCCTTCAACCCCGATGGAAGGGCATAAATCTTCATCCTGTATGGATTTCGAATTATCCAAACTTGTACTTGTGCATATGGTTGATTGTCATACTGCTTATGCTTGCTAATTAAACTTGTTTGCTGTTGCTTCATGGTGGTCTACTCAAGTTATCTCACTAAGCTGTGATTTGCTCATCTCCAATAGTTTTCGTGCAAGAATAGAACTTGATGGGAATGAGCTAGGAATGTATGAAGAGTGCTTCTTCAGACACCTTGAAAATAGAAAAGTTAGGTTACAAATATGATGAACTTAAATTATGTAATAAACAAATCATATAACTATTTAACTCATTTTGATATATAAGTTCTAACCCAAGTTTTTTTTTTTAGTAGGGGATACCTGGTAAGAATCAGCAAGCCCGACGTTGTTGGAAAGGAAAACAAAAGGAAGAAAAAGAAAATGTTGAAATTGGACATGTATGCTGCCAGCATTGAGCATGTACACCGTCGGCCTTTAGAGTTCATAGATTTGAAATTTTAAGAGCTGTCTTCAAGGCCTCCAGTGTATATGATGTAGGCCGCCAACATAGAATTAAAGGCCGCCAGCTCTGAGCCGAAGTATGTGGCTCAACCAATTTTTATGAATTTTGTATTATTTTTAGTTTTATATCTTTCCTTCATGATGTAAGCCCTAGGGCAATAGAGATCAGTTTCTTCATATTTTTCTGAGATTTTGAGAGCACCTTTTTGCGTAAAACCCTTTGTGGTGATTTTGAATATCGAGATTTGATACTCTTTATTCTTGAGTTCTTATCAATTCTTAAGCTATATAGAATTGTGGTGAACCTTGTTATTAGAGTCTGGTGGTTTTTTTAAATCGTGATTAGTTTATAGAACGTGGTCTTTATCGTTCTATAATCTAATTTGCAAACCAGTTTAATTTTATTGTTCGTGGAACCTATCAAACAATAATTTTATCCACATCATTTCTTTTAATTGATCTTTCATATACTTTGAAAAACCTAAAAATTCATATCAAAATTCACCCCCTTAAAGCTCGCATCAATACCAATTCTCTGCGATTCTAGTAAACTGTAGGAAATCATATTCCTTATTAGTGTTTAAATGAAAGTAATATCATATGAAGATAATAAGTAATTAGAGTTTTGTAATCTCTAACTTGTAAAACGGTTCTCACATTATGGGTGCACACGTGATATAATAACTTCAGAGCGATCCTACTAGGTCCCTATTAAAGTCATGAGAAACACTATCTTTGTTTCAACTAACTATTATTATCCACATTTAAAAGAAATCAAATTGTGTTCCAACCATGTATAGAAATGGTGTTCATGTCTACTAAATGCAACATCCTAGGCTATACCAAAATCTTCTTTCTATGATGTTCTATCAAAGAAAGGTGACATATTTTTTATGTACAATATTATACATTAATGAAGACAAAATTACCAATGAAAAGTTTAACATGTCCCATCCCTAGGAATACATGTGCTAGGTTAGAGAAGTCTCACATGAGAGAAATATGGATTATATGAAATATTTACATGATAGAAGACTCATTAGTCTAGTATCAGAGCATCTTAGGTAACATAAAATCAACTCCATTAGTATATCCATTCACAAGTCACAATTGTTTCATTGTTAAAGGCTTATCTACTCCCTAACAAGTGGTATAAGAGCTATTCAATTAGAACCCTCCAATTTTGTGTGGTGGTGACTCATGTAAGAAGTCCATGATACGTCCATGATATGAGATGAGTATATAGGCAACAGATTATTTATATCGATGGGGAATAAGACCTAAGCTTATTGTGAAAACTCTTATTTGAAAAGGAAATTGTTAGAAGACAAGTGTGAGGTTAGAGAAATCACACATTGAAAAAATATGAATTATGTGAAGAATCTATAAGGAGAAAAACTTATTCATCTAAAATCTCAAGGTTTTGATTATATATGATATCAAACTTATTGATATTTCTTCTTAAAGCCTAATTGTGGAATATATCTTCATTTTAGGCTTCTTTTTTTCTTTAACACCAGAAATACTCTTGTGACATAACAACATTGCTATAATTTCCATGATTTTCTTCACTTGGAGAAATTGAAGTTTAATAGATGGTTATGTTTGTTTATTTTCCCCACCAATTCGAGATCTTATCTCTAAATTAAAGGATAGAATTGGCCACATCAATATCAATATATATTATTATACGAGCAATTATACCAAAACGAAAAGAATATAAATCAAATTTTAGTTAAGCCTACGTAATGATCGATGGGAATCACTTACATTGACGGAGTGGAATTTCAAAGTAATATTTTTTATTGTTTTAATATTTTCTATTATTATAAATAAGAGAACAAGAGAGTTTGATATATAAATAAAGACGAAACAAAAGAAGAAAAACTTTACTGAAGCCTACCCTTATCCAACAAGGGAAAAATATTTGTTGTCTCAGCCATTGTATCTCAATCTTGTACCAAACAATGATAATGTGACACTTATTAAATAAATTTTAAAAAATAAAAATATCCCTAAAATAAAACAAATAATTACTACACTTCATATACACATGTTACATTATTATTATTTGGGACAGGATTGAGACACATTAGCCGGGATAGCAAAATTATTTCTTCCAAGAAGATAAGATAACAGAGTTAAGAGAAGCTCCGGACATGCATACAAACATACAAGCCGCCCAAACGACATCTTCATTTTTGGATCCTAAATTTTCTTATGAAATTATCAATCACAAACAAACGATGATGAATCCGAATCGTCACCAACTCATCTTCTACGAAAACACACATGGGGAAAAATATGACATGAACTGCCATTATATTCTCCAAAAGGGCACATGGATACTCTACGTGTCGCATTGTGAATTATTGCATCATATTGATCCAAATTGCAATCAATTATTAGTTCACTTTCTTTACTTCTTTGAGTTTTCTTTAGACCCACAAAGAAAATGAAATGTGACCTAACTCAATTGGTCACTAGCTCCAATGTAACCATTGCATGATAATAGTATTCTGTCTATTTATAACTTTCGTTCTAATGTAGTCCCCATTAATAACTGCCCCTAGATATTGATATTATAGGGAAACTCTATGGTCTGGTATGGTTATGACGGGATCGGTCTATTGTATTAATAAATGATTCAGATATATCTTAATCGTAATCAAAATTTTTAATTCTTTTTATAAAAATTTTTTTATAACCAATTTAATTATAATATTACAAACAGATAATCATGTAATGTGATCATAGAAGTTTCCTAACATTCTAAATATAATAACTTTTGCATTTTTAATATTGATTAAAGAACATTCTTAAATAATCAAATCATTAAAAAAAAAAAAGCAATGGATTTTTTTCTTTTAAATCTTAAACAAATGGGCATACGTCAAAATTTTCTTTATGAAAAAAGTCTTCTTGAGTAGGGCCAATTGGATGAATATTCCTTGTTGGTGGCTCGGGCCAGGCGCATATGAATATAAGGAATGGAATAGTAGCGTTTGTCTTCGAATTGTATCATATCTTTCAAGCTATCTAATTTACACAAATTTTGCAGCCAATCATGGTCCCATGACAGTTCTCCAACATGGGGTTTCAATTAGTTATGTGCTGCATGTTCAAAGGTATACTAAAATCAAAGGAAGATAATACAGTATTATCTTCAAGCTCAGTTTAAAAATTTATAAATTCAACTCGTTGAAACTTAATCAACTTGATTGATGTGTTATTTTTAGATATATCGGAATAGTTCAACTAAGTTCATTTATCTTTTAAAAAAAAAAGTATTACTTCTAATTAAAATTATATTATAATTCAAATTTGACTCAAATATGATTTATATTTAGATCAGTAAGACATTTAAACTAAATATTCTTAAATTCGAGTTTAACTTTGTAAACCATATGATTAACTCAAGTTACACCTTGAACCTGACTGAATTACAATGAGATATGGCATTTAAGTAATACTGCAGCCCATCATGATAACTTCTTCTTCTTCTTCTTCTTCTTCTTCTTCTTCTTCTTCTTCTTCTTCCTTTTTTTTTTTTTTTAACAAATGCATATTGAATTTACTATGTAAAATGTCCAAACTCAAAATTTGCTATCTTTTGGTTGATAAAAGGTTCTCGTATTTTTTTGGCCGAAGTACTGGATTTATCTTCATATTTCTGCCTATATCCATTATTCTTCTGTGGATGGTTGAGTTTTCAACCTTATCTACATCCTTTTAGAAAATGGATTATCATGAATGTGTATAATTATTCCACTCTGAAATACTGCAATACAAAATGATTAGCTTCTAGATAACCACCAATTATTACCTTATTATCTTCTTTTTACATTTGAAGGAAGGGACCTTATAGGGTCTAAGGACTATCTAATCAATCATTTAACCATTAAAATAAACTTAATAATTAGAATATTAACTATTTTAATGATTGGATCACAGATGAATATTGTGTGAGGCGTTGAAGAATAACGGGAGCGATCTTGTCAAAATTAACAAGGGACCATTATTTTTCCACAAAAGAAAGGTCAAAAGTAAATCGTTTAGGTTGACTAAATGTTATGATGGGATAAGACAAACAATGGCAAAATAAATAACAAGAAAATGAAGAACACACAATATTTTATGTGGAAACCCTTGTGGGAAAAACCACGGGCAGAGGAGAGAACGAAATCCACTAGTGTTGAAGAAAGAATTACAAGAGGATGTGTACAAGTGATCTCAAATCTCATACAACTCATAAACCCCAAGGGACAACAAAACAACATATATATATTTTGCGTGGAGGCCGACTCAAGAGTCAGAATCCGAAAAATCATATGTTTTCTTCATACGCTAGCGGCATAACTGATAAAGGCCTAAATTATGATCATTAAATGTATAATGAATGAATAATAAATGTATAATCAAATATTCATTCATTAACATTTAACTATCTCATTAGCATTTAACTACAAGAATCGATTACAAAAATCAGGTCACAAACTCCAACAATCTCCACCTTGACATGAATTCGGGAGTAAAAAACACAAACTCTAATCTTCAACACATACGGCAAATCATTCTCCTCATCTTCCACAAAACCCCAAAGAGGATAAATCAGCTATTAACACCAACCAAATCCAGACAGTGTCTAAACTTGGCTATAGGAAGTATCTTTGTCATCATATCAACTGGGTTATCTAAGTATTGACCTTATTTACAATAATATCAGCATCAGCAATAACATTACGAACAAAATGATACTTGACATCAATGTGCTTCGTCCTCTTATGATACATTTGATCCTTAGTTAGGTAAATTGCACTTTGACTATCACAAAATACTATTGCAGTCTTCAAGTTATCACTAATTTCACTAAATAACCTCTTTAACCAAATAGCTTCCTTAAATGCTTCTGTAATGGCCATGTACCCAGCTTCAATTGTGGATAGTGCAACTGTAGCTTACAAAGTGACTTTCAAATTAATAGTATAGCTACCAAGTGTAAAAATGTAATCTATGAGAGATCTTATCTTATCTAAATCTCCAATAAAATTAGAATCCACAAAACCAACAATTTCATATCTAGTTCTACCAAACTATAGACAAAGATTAGTAGTACCTCTTAAGTATCTTAAAATCCACTGAACTGCTCTCTAATGTTCTTTACCAAGATTTGACATGTACCTACTGACAACACTTACAACATATGAAAAAGCCGAACGTGTACAAATCATTATATACATAAGAGATCCTACAACACTAGAATATGGAACCATTGACATATTTATCCAACTTCATCATCTGATTGTGGAGACTGAGTAGACAACTGACAGGCTTAGTATTTATCATATTAAACTTGTAAAGATTTTTCTCAAAGTGTGCCTTCTAACTGAGATGCAAGGTACCTGCTTTTCTATCCCTCAAGATTTCCATTCCAAGTATCTTCTTTGCTGCTCCTAAGTCTTTCATTTCAAACTCTCTACTCAACTGTAATTTAACTCATTCAATCTCTCATCTATCATTGGCTGCAATCAGCATGTCGTCAACATACAAGAGTAGATAAACAAAAGACTCATCTTTGCATTTCTTGAAATACACACGAGTATCAAAATTACTTCTTCTAAAATCATAAGCAGCAATGAATGAGTCAAACCTCTTATACCACTGCCAAGGTGATTACTTGAAGCCATGAAGTGATTTCTTCAACATGCAAACATGATCCTCCTTTTTGGAGATCACAAAGCCCTTTGGTCGTTGCATGTATATATCTTCATCAAGCTTTTCTTACAGGAAAGCAGTCTTCACATCCAATTGTTCCAACTTAAGATCTTGCAAAGCTACAATACCAAGTAATACTTTGATAGAGCTGTGTTTTATAGTAGGAGAAAACACATCAATGAGATCAATACATGGTATTTGACTATAGCCCTTCGCAACAAGTCTTGCCTTGTAGCTAGGTTCTTCAACACCTCGTGTTCCTTCTTTTCTCTTGAATACCCATTTACAACAAAAAGTCTTCTTCCCTTTTAAAAGCTTCACTAAATCCCAAGTGTCATTTTTGTAAAGGGAATCCATCTCCTCCTGCATTACAATCATCTACTTACAGAATCATTAAAATTTATAGCTTCTGAGTAAGTATACGGTTCTTGATTTGAATCAATATCATATGCCACATTAAGTGCATATGCAACAAGATCTACCTCTGCATATCTCTGAGGTGGCCTAACTTCTCTCTTATGTCTATCTCTAGTAATGGAATACAGTTGCTATGATGATGTACAGATAGAACTACTTTATGTCATGATCTAGGCTGAGAAGTATTCTCTAATGTAGATCCTAAATCAATTCGTAACTCTACCTGTACGCTAGATTTTTGTTGTACTTTATCAGATAAAGTTATAGAAGACAAGTCAAATAACATAGATGATTCATCAAAAATCACATCCCTACTGATAATGACTTTCTTCAAATCTAGACACCAAAATTTATATCCCTTGACATCAGGTCTAAAACCAAGAAATATGCACTTCAATGACCTAGGCTTAAGCTTCCCATTATCTACATGAGCATATGCAGGACAGCAAAAAACTTTTAACTCTAAATAATCAACAGGAGTCCCAAACCATACCTCTAGTGAAGTCTTATTCTTAATAGATGTAGATGGAGACCTATTGATCAAATAACATGCTGTAGAAGTTATTTTAGTATAAAATGATTTCAGTAATTTGGTATTAGACAACATACACCTAACTTTCTCCATTATGGTTTTGCTCATTCGTTCCGCTATCCTTTTTTGTTGAGGTATACTAGGAACTATGAGACATCTCAAAATTCCCTTTGACTTGCACAGAACATTGAAATAATTATACCAGAATTCAAGACCATTATCAGTGCGAAGATACTTTACCTACTTCCCAGTTTGCTTCTCAATCATTATCTTCCACTCCTTAAATATAGGTAACATGTCACTCTTCTGCTTCAAGAGAAATACCTAAACCTTTCTGGAGAAGTCATCTATAATTGTCAGCATGTAGATAGTACCTTCACTTGAAGGCACTGTAGACGACCCCTAAAGATCAAAATGGATATACTCCAAAATACCCTTTATACTATAAGTACCAATGGTGAATCTAACTTTTTTCTGCTTTCCAAAAACGCAATGTTTATAGAACTTCAACTTGATAATGCATTGCCCATCTAGAAGTCATCTTCTACTCAATTTAGCCATACTGGCTTCACTCATATGCCCTAAACACATATGCCATAATTGTGTAGTATCATCATCTGATAGAGAAGAAGAGGTAACGGATGCATCACTTGCAATCACAAAACCCTGCAAAACATATAAGTTAGCAGTCTTTTTCAGTCCCTTCATCACCACAAGTGATCCTTTACTGATCTTCAAAATTCTACCTTTACTTGTGTATCTGTACCCTTTGGTATCAAGAGTACTCAAAGAAATTAAGTTTCTCTTTAGGTTAGGAACATGTCTCACATCTCCAAGTGTCTTGACAACACCATCAAATATCTTAATCTTTATAGTACCAATTCTTGCAACCCTGCAAGATGCATTGTTTCCTAAAATGATAACACCTTTGGAAACCTTTTTATATGTTGAAAACCAGTCCTAATTGGGACACATATGAAAAGTACAACCAAAGTCCAAAATCCACTCCTCACTAGTCTAAGGATCATCATTAGAAGCAACAAGAAGATCACCTGCATTGTGGTCTTCAGCAACATCAGCTTTAGCAAATTCTTCTGGTTTTTTCCCCTACTGATTCTCAACAGCACTATTATTATTATTCTGCAACTTATAGCATTCTAATTCAATGTGTCCTTTCTTCTTGCAATACCTGCAGGTTTTATCTCTATTTGAAGACTTTGACCTTCCCCTTGAGTTACCAGAACCACGTTCTTGACTCCTACTACAAGAGACAAGACCCTCTACTTTAGGCTCGAATCCAATTACTAAGTGTTTCATCTTCTCAAGGGATGCCAAAGAATCATACACCTATTCCATGGTAAGAGTATCGTGACTATACAAGATTGTGTTTCTAAAATTCGAATATGAAGGAGGTAGTGAACATAACAGAACTAAAGCCAAATACTCCTCATCATACTTAACCTCTAAAGTTTCCAAATAGGAAACAATTTCCTTAAAAACGGTCAATTGATCTTCTAGAGACCCACCTCCGCCTTCTGTCAATTTATGCGAGTATAATTGTTGCTTCAAATTTAATTTATTAGTCAAACTCTTTGTCATACATAGTTATTCTAATTTTAACCATAACCCTGTAGTTGTCTTCTCCTTCAACATATCCTACAAAATCTGATTAGATAAATGAAGATGAATTTTAAAAGGGCTTTATGATCCTTATGCAATTTTTCTTCCGATGACCAAGATGAAGGCATCTTGTCAAACCCTAACAATGCATCATCCAAATCCATATGTGCTAACACCACCGCATCTTAACCTGCCATAAAGAAAATCTTGTATTCCAATCCAACAAAGGAATGTTGTACTTCACTGTTGCCATTGTAGAAGAAACACAAAACCAAACCTTTGGCTTGATACCACTTCTTATGATGGGATAAGACAAACAATGACAAAACAAATAACAAGAATGTAAAGAACACACAAGATTTTATGTGAAAATTCTTGCGCAAAACACCATAGGTAAAGAAGAGAACGAAATCGCTTAGTGTTGAAAAAGGAATTACAAGAAGATGTGTACAAGTGATCTCAAATATCACACAAATCATAAACACCAAGGGACAACAAAACAACATATATATATTTTGTGTGGAGGCCAACTCAAGAGTCAGAATTTGAAAAGTCAAGTGTTTTCTTCATACGCCGGCATAACCGATAAAGGCCTAAATTATGACTCATTAAATCTATAATGAATGAATAATAAAGTCTAAATTGTGACCCTTAAATATATAATGAATGAATATAAATATATAATTAAATATTTATTCATTAACATTTAACTATCATAAATTTCAACACTAATAAAAACAAAAGGGTAACTGTGGAAATAAAGCCGGTCGCATCAGGCACTATATTCTTTTAATCGAATATTGAAAAATGAAGTAAAAGCAAGATTTAGCCACCGATATTAGATCAAGTAAAGGTGGAATATTTTACTAAACTCACATATTGAATTTCCTAATTCACATTCTATGTACCACATGCCCTTAACTATATACAATATCCACCGCCAGCGGAAGTCAACAATAAAATAGAAAATTCTCTCGTGCTAGTTATAAAACAAATAAATAAACAAATTTTTTTTTTTTTGCCATTTTTTTTATTTTTGCATGTTTATATTTATTTGAAAGTTGAAATAAACACATGGAGACACGATTGGAGATAAATAAACAAACCAAAAAATGATTAGGTCTGTTTGATTGTCTAATTTTTATTGTATTGTATTTATATCAGATCTACATTTGTAATTTATCTGTATCATATTTATACCATATCAGTTTAATTAATTTATGAATAAAATTATTAATTTTTTATTCGATATTTATATTTGTATAATTATTTTTAAAAATGATAAAAATTAGATACTTGGTTTCATCTGGTCAAGAGTAGAACAACATTTCCTACAAATGAGTTGTCGCTTTAACCAAAACGATAAAATAAAATAAAAAGTACATTTGACTAGCTATATACGTATTTATTTCATATCAATTGACTATATACTTCTTAAACCAAGGGCACATGGCAGAACATGGTTGTGATTCGTGAAAATCCATTTTGAAAATTTTTCTTGCATTATATTACTTTTAAATCTCATCACTTGTAGCCAATCATCCTCGGTAGTATCTTGTTGTTGAGACTTTCACGTTGAATCCCATCGTCTTATCTTCTTGTAAATGAAAACCACCTAAAAATTCAGATCTGAATCTACTATAAATATTCTACCCCGCTCCTCTTTCCCATATCGTGAAGAGGAAGAGAGGAAAGAAAGAAACAAAAATATATATATCAAATGAGGAGAAAGAGCATGTACAACCACCACCACCATCTTTTGGCTCTTTCTCTTCTTCTCTTTCTCTCAATTCTTTCGGCCACGAGCCATGCTAAGACGCAGTCCGAGACGCTAGGAGATTTCTACAGAGCCAAAATCCTTAAAAAGGGTGCCGGGTTTTCAGACACGAGCTTATTCGAGCCGAGCTTGGTTGAGGACAGTGAAGTTAATTACGATGATCTCGATGGATCTGGGGATGAATTATTGGCTCAGAAGGGTCTCAAGGAGAGTGATAGGATTGGAAGATTGCCAGGACAGCCACGATCGGTTAATTTCGATCAATATGGAGGGTATGTCACGGTGAATGAGAAAGCAGGTAGAGCATTTTACTATTATTTTGCTGAAGCTGATCGTGGTTCTAAGGATTCTTTGCCTCTTCTTCTATGGCTCAATGGAGGTATTCTCAAAATTCCTAATTAATACCTTTATATACTGTCATATTATATATTTAATATCTCTAATGTATAGAAAATCTAGTACGAACTTTCTCTGTGATCATATTTTCAGTTCATGTTGATACTAGGGAGATTCTGAGTAGTGTTCATAATATGAATTTCATTGCGCCGGTATTTTGAACCTTTTATTAACTGTTTGAATTAGAAATTACTTGACAAGTTTCGAGATTAATTATATACTTTTTGAATAGACAAATGTGTGGAAAAGGAAAATGAATACTTGTTTTTTTAACAATTTATCAATTGTTTTGACATCTACTAATATTTTCCTTATAGTATAAGGTAGATTTCTGTACAACTGTTCTATGATGAATGTATTTAGTTTATCAAAAATGTGGTACCATTTCTGATTAGAACATTAGTTTTATATTTTACATAATCCATATATTTAGTATAATTTTTTATTTGTATTTGCTATTTATGGTATATCTAGTTCCTTTTTTTTCATTTTTTTTTTTTTGTTGGGAGCTTATATGTCTAGTACTACTTCTTTTTAGTATTAGTATTGATGTTTTAATGTATTATCTGTGTTGGATTTTTTGGTACCCGTTTGTTCTTCCAGGGTCTTTTTTTTTTTTTTTTGGTTACTTTTAGGATCTCTTCGGGGCTTGTTCATCGTATTCTGATTATTTTTACATTATATTCTTATTGTTCTCAAGTAGATGTTTATCAAAACAACAGATATCAATGAAAAATTGATAATTTTTCTCATAAACAACTAAACATATACAATACACGTATAATAATAAATTATAAATACAAATTTTACACAAATATAATACGGATAAAAATCAACCAATCAAAACAGCGCTACTTTTTAGCTTCCTCGTCACTTGTAAGTTATAATACACCACTCTGTCTTCATCTTCATTAGTTGTTCTTTTGGCCTTTTCCACTGTCATCTTCGTTGGGAATACTTGGGATGGACTTTCTAAAACCGAATCAAAGAACTATCCAGTAGGTTAGTTTGAACTATATTAATTTTATATTCATCAACTAATATCATGAAAACGTCAAAAATTACTCCACGTTCCGTGCACATCTCACCATCCTAGTCTTTTTATTTATTTTTAATTTGCCAAAAGCTATCTTAGTTTGAAACGTAGGGTCTGTTTGGATTGTCTGTTTTTCATCTGTATCTGTATCTTTTTTTAAAATGATATGTGTAAATATATCCGATTTGTATCTAAATTTTATCTATATTTATTCTATTTGATCTTTTGATAAGAACTGTCAACTTTTTTTTATCTATATCTATTTCTTGATAAATAATTTGTTAGCAAAAAGTTTGAAAAAGTGTCTGTATCTACCGGAAAAAAGCCAAAACAAACAGACCCGTAATTATGTATAGCGATATCTCTATAAGCAAATAGATACAACCACTTCTTTACACTGTGTTTGCTGTAAAATGAAATCAGGAATGAACGATCAGAGGAAGAGGCAATCAGAGGTGTAAAATTTTTTTTTTATTTATTTATTTTAAAAGAGTAATATGAGAGTAAGAAAAATGGATGTAATAATTTTTTTTAATTCATATTTTTTTGCTTGCTTTAAAATGGAGAGAATCAAGAAGAAAAGGAAAATTTTTTTTAAATTATTCTTATACCCTTCCTTATTAAATTGTTTATTATCTTTTAAGAATATATAAATAATTTACTTTTATATCTTATCTTTTTTTATAATAATTAAAATTCCATTTATTTTCTTTCTTTTCAATATCCAAATAAACAAAATAATTTAATAATTGATTCCCTCTAATTCCTTTTCTACTATAATTTTTTTTTTCTAATTTTATAGCGCCAAACAAAACCTAGGGGTGTGCAAAAAAACCGATGAAACCGAGAAATCGAACCGAAACCGTAAAACCAATCCGAAAAATACGGTTAACTGGTCCGTTGGTTTCGGTTTAGGATTACGGTTTTTATTTTTTTCGGTTTCGGTTTCGGTTTGTAACCACAAAAAACCGATGGTTAACGGTTAACCGTTTTCAGTATTTATAAATATATTATATATAATTTACATATACAAATAATTATTTTTTTATATATATACATATGATTTTCATATACATATAATTTACCTATGTTAATATTCCTTGAATTTCGATTAAAATACTATTGTCCTATGATTAATGGAGTTAATATGGTAATTGATTTAGTTTAATTTTATTGATAATGATACGTTCAAAGATCATTTTCCCATTTTCCTTAATTTCATTTTCTTTTTTTGCTTTAGTAATATATATAATAATTTAAAGAAAAACTTTTGATAAATGCTAAAAAAAAAGGTTTTTTTGAAATTATCAATTTGATTGTTGAATCCATTATGTTAAATAATTAAAAACCGAAAACCGAATAAATTAAACGAATAAAAACGGTTAACCGTTAAGGCGGTTAACCGTTTATAATGGACCGGTTAAGGTTCGGGATATTTAAAAACCGATAATTACCATTAGGTTCAAAAAATAAGATCACGGACCGGTTAACCGGTCCATGAACACCCCTAACAAAACCTTGCAGGAATATATAAAGTAGAATTAATATCACGTGTTATAATATTACAGCTACCAGATATAATGAAAGATAATTTCGACATCGGCCAAAAAAAAAAAAAAAAAAAAAGATAATTTCGAGAACATCAAATGGAATGGGAAACATTATTTAAACATTTTCCATATCGAGAAAAAGCGGGCGAACTTTTTGAAAAAAAAAGTAGGAGCAGCCTGTTGCTGTTGCTTTTTGAAGCTGTCAAATTAGAATAATTTAACCACATGTCTCTGACACCTTTGGCTAAAAGACAGAAAAAAAAAAAAAAAAAAACAATATATATATGTATGTATGTATCACTTCTAGAAGAAAGGCACAGTGTATCGTACTCTGGAGGACTTTTCGGGAAGCAATTTGTCCACAGATTCTCGAAGAATATGAATCAACCACATAACAATAGCTGCATGCACTAAATTAATTAATATATAAAATGGGCTAACATGAAGATGAATTTAAGGAGAAACACGTTATTATCGTCGCTTCATTAAATGCATCATGTCATTGATATTATGTCTATTTGTTTCTTCGTATTTGGCTCATTCTAAGATTATATTTTTATTATTTTTGAATAGATATATGTTAAAAAAATTAATAAAAAATTAATATCACGTTTGATACAATCGTTTTTAATTTAATAGATTGAAATGGAATGAATTCCGAAATAATAAATCCATTCTTATATTTGAATGGTTACATGGAATAGAATGAAACGGAATGCCTCTAAAGAATATTTGTCAAAATTATCTCTAATAATAAATGTAAATAAAAAACAAATATGTGATACGATAAAAATTATACTTTATACAATTAATGAAGCTACAATGGAATGTTGAATTCGCCTTTAAAAAGGTAGAATCAAATTCCCCTTTGAAGCCGGAATCGTCGATTCCAATAAATCACAATTCTGACTTCTAAAAAGTGCATCATAATGTAAGAAATGAAATGAAAGTCGAAATTGCGATTTCATTTCGAATCCATTTCGACATACCAAACATAACATAATAGTTTATTTATAAACTAATCAAATATGCTATTGATATAATACAAATATAATATAAATAAATTACATATATAAATTAAATATAGACAAAAATTCAAGAAGCCATTTTAAAACTTTTCTTTACATGGAAGTCAAAGGTGTCTACTTAATTTACTCATTCCCTATTCTGATACCACTTATTTCAGCACCTTTTGTCCTAGGAAAAATAAAATATTAGGCACATAGTACGAGTCGCAAAGTAATAGCCCCAGTGATTAATTTTCTTCAAAAATACATATCATCCAAAATTTATGCTTTAGTTATTTTTAATTTATTTTATCATTTAGATCTAATCAGGACAATTATGGAATTGTGATTTTTATTTTGAAGGCCCTGGTTGCTCTTCTCTTGCTTATGGAGCAATGCAAGAACTTGGACCATTCCGAGTCCGAAGCGATGGGAAAACACTATTTATGAATAAATATGCTTGGAACCATGGTATGTATACATATACATCTCTCTGTCTCTCTTTTCTTTTCTTTTTTTTTTTTAATGATTTAAATCTAATTAATGAGAATTATTAGATTTTGTCATCTCCCTTTCTCAATTGCTTATTTTTAATTTGACTAATGTGACTTTCTTAATTAATGTATAAATAGCTGCCAATGTCTTGTTTGTGGAGTCTCCGGCTGGTGTTGGATTTTCCTACTCAAATACGACGACGGATTTATCTAAGAATGGAGATAGTAGAACAGCTGCGGATAATTTTGCATTCCTGGTTAACTGGTTAAAGAGATTTCCTGAGTATAAGAACAGGGATTTCTATATCTCCGGGGAGAGTTATGCTGGACATTATGTTCCTCAGCTTGCATATTACATTCTTAGTCAAAACAAGAAAGCAAACAAAACTATTATCAATCTCAAAGGCATCATGGTACGTGTCTTTCCTTCTCTTTCATCATACTCATAAGCTTCAAAAAACCATGGGATTGCTTCAATTACTATAATTCAACATTAGATTTTTCTTAGCATGTATAACTGAAAACAAAGGTTGCATGGTTTTAGGCAAATTATTTTCTTTTTTATTCTTTCAACCAAAATACTATCTTCCTAGAAAATCAATAGTGATACGCTAAAAAATGAATGGTCCTTAAAACCGCCTAATTAAACTTTAAGTATATTTTCTTTATCATTACAAACTGAATGATGTATATTCGTATTTAGATTTCAAAAACTTACCTAAAATATAAGATAGATTTTTTTCCTTATAATATATATATATATATATGTGTGTGGTGTGTGTGTGTGTGTGGTGTATAATTATCTTATTTTTCAAAAGTCAAAATTTTAAAAGGGGAGAAATTGTTATTTAATAATTTTTTAATAGACTATGATATAATAAATATTTACGACATGACCAAATTTTAATCTACCTTCTTGTTTATAATTGAGGAGAAAAGAAAAATCCATTTCTTTTTTTTTTTTTTTCTCCTGTCTAAATCAAGATATTCCTTTCCGAGGTATGCGATAAACTCGAGATATATAGGATTGAGTTCTTTATACAAAAGTCCAACACAGCTTCATTGGATTCCATTAGAAAACAATGATGTGCCAATAATGTTTATATATGAGAGTTTTTGTGTTGCATGTTCAGTCTACTTCAACTAAAAGTTCTATGGACCATCCTAATTCCTATGCGTGTGAAATATCTAAAGTGATGTATGAATTTTGGGACAAGAAAATGTATTATCCGATTGTATGCGTGTAAATCAAGTTTATTTTATATACATTGTTCGATATAAACTATAGCATACTTATTTTTTGGAGGATACTAGGAAAATGATAAAAGAAAAAAAAATTGATACATTTTTCATTATATGATGCAGATAGGTAATGCAGTGATCAATGACAAAACAGATACGAGAGGAATGTATGATTATTTTGCAACTCATGCATTGGTATCTTATGAAACTATCAACCAAATCCAAATGTCCTGCGACTTCTCACCAAACTCCTCCGATAAAAATCAAACCAAGGACTGCTCCGATGCTGAGAATAAAGCAGGTGTTGATATCGGTCATCTTAACATTTACAACATTTATGCTCCTTTATGCTTCTCCAGCAACCTCACTGCCAAACCCAAGAAGGCTTCGGTAAGTTTATCCATTTCTATACTAGTATGTTTAATTCATTAGAATAGAATAAATCTGGAAATGAATAGTAATTCTTTATCTTATATTTAGGAGCATTTTTAAAACAAAACATACTTTTTTATCAGGAATAGCTATTTTTCTAGTAAAGAGAAGGAATGGGAATTCCTTATGTATTCCGCATTACACAGGATAAATATTTTTTGACCAATTTTTTTGTAAATCAAATAAAAGAGTAGATATTCCGTGGAAATAAAGCTAGAATACCAATTCCACTATATTAAACCAAACATGCCCAAGTTTCTAATTTCAATCTGGGGATATAGTGTATAAACTTTTGATATTTTATTTCTTTGTATTTCAGCTAGTGTTTATAATGGCAATATTGTTGAAATACTAGCAATTCAAGGAGAAAAACTTCACAAATACTAATACGCTATGTGTCCTGCTGAGTAGTGTAAAAATGCTAATAAAAAAATTTTGATATGTGAATGGCTTTTTCAAAATTTATTCATTATCACAACCATTTATCATAATTATATTAGTATTTCTACATCACTCATCCAGACACGCGGCGTATTAGTACCAATGAATTTTTATTATAACATATATAAAATTGATGTATAGATGTATGTATTTAACTTTATGCTTTGTAATTTTGTATATGAACTTTATGTAGTATTACGTGCTAAAATGTTTTTCAACATTGCTGTAAATGTACATACAAATATGCAAGAAAGATTAGATATATAATTAATTATAGAAGCAAAAGATAAAAGGAAAACCGAGTAAGTTCGCAATCAAATTAAGTCGATGAACTTGAGTTTGATGACTGAAGGAGAAATCATTATTCTTACCAAGAACCAACACACTTTTGTAATAGTGGGAGAGAAATTTAGACCTATTTTATTTTATTGAAGAGTAGTATTGCATGCCTCATAACACTTGTTGACATTTGGCACATGATGGATACACAGATAATGGACATGGATCCATGCAGCGATTATTACGTCCATGCATACATGAACAGGCCCGATGTTCAAACAGCCTTGCATGCTAACGTGACCAAGTTGCCCTACGATTGGGAACCTTGTAGTGATGTCATCACTGTTTGGGGTGATAGCCCTCCCACCGTCATCCCACTTCTCCAAGAATTCATGGCTAATGGCCTCAGGGTTTGGGCCTTCAGGTTAGTATATCATCTCGTTTCTTTTTAGATGCAGAACGGATGACTCAATGCTTGCTTTGTCTGTACGTTTTAATTCGCAAAAATTTAAAATGTGTATGACTGCAATGAATATCCCAAGAAACTTAGAATTTAAATAAACTTCAGTTAATAATCGCATAGGAAAGTTACATTTGTGATTTGTACTTCTCTATTTTTGTGTTATATCTTATTTTTCCATTGGTAAAGCTACAAATATTTTGCCATAACAGAACATAATCGATTGATATGGAAACACATTGTATTAGTATTTGTTGAAAAGATGGTTTCTAGAAGGTTATGAAATGGTGTGAAAATAAATTAAGTTGGTTCACAAAATATTTGACATCGGTTCGGTGTTTACTAGAATTTGATTCAAAAATAGTTGAGTCGAGCTTGAACTCAAACTACTCAAATAATTTATCGAGCCATGCTCGACTTCCATATGTTTAACTCAATTAATTTGCAGGGTCTAATCAAGTTTGAGTCGAGTATAAATATTAATTGAATTTAAATCAAGATTGAGTATTAATATTATTTCAATTAGAATTAAATATGTTTTTTTTATTAATCTAGCATAAACAAGCATAATCGAGTTAAGCTCAAGTTTAAGTAGTGTTACTCCAAGCCAAACTTGAGCTTAAAATCTTAAACTCAATTGAATTTGAACCGAGCAAGAGCTTTGAAATTTTGAATTGAACTCGACAACAATGTATTATGCCAACTCGACTCATTTGTAGCCTTAGTGAAGATCTTTTGGAAATATTATAAAATTCACTAATTTAATTTTGGGTGTTTATTTTTTAATTCATATTTGACATTTGAATTTAGTAAATAATGTCATGTTTAATTAAATTTTTACTTATCAAATTTATTACCTCATATTCAAACCCTTATATATATATATATATAGACCTTTGAACAATAAGAACGCAGTCGGTTTTTTTTTTTTTTTCCTATTTTCAAATATGATAAAGGTAGTAAATTTGGTAAGCAAAAAGCTTATTGTACTTAATATTTAACAACTTCAAACTTTTGGCATAAAATTTGAATAATGAAATTGTGATTGGATATGAAATTTAGTAACTTTCAAGTTTAGATCTAAATTTAGAAAAAGAAAGAAAGAAATTTTAGAAGTGCTTCTGATGTTATTTTCTTTTTCAAAAGGTGCTAAGTGATTTTTTATTGTTTGAATTGTAGTGGGGATATCGATGGAAGAATACCAGTTACTTCCACCCTCTATTCACTGAAGGCGATGAATATGGCAGTGAAAACTCAATGGCATGCCTGGTTACTTGATGGAGAGGTAATTTTTTTTACGTTATTAAACTACGGAAAATAGTAGTATTAAAACCGGGAAAAGTTTAGGATTATTACCCCTGAGGGTCAACAATGGGATCAACCTTTTAAATCTTCACAGATCCTTGTCAATTTCATAATCCATGTAGAGTTTTCCCTCATGAGATGTATAAAAGTGGAAAAAAGCATTATAATTTGAGAAGAATTGTAGAACCCCGAACTAGAACTATGGTGGGCTTCGATTTTACTTGGAGGAGGGAGTGGATGAAATTGCAATTTTCAATTTCTTGTAGGACGAACTAATAAATATCACTAAAACTTTTTTGTTTTAACTTTCTTTTTTTCTTTAAATCATGAAAAAAAAAAAAGAGAGATTAGAACATGATATTTCTTAAGCTATAAGGCCATCGAGAATAATCATTAAAACTTTAGAGAAATTTTTTATATATGTATTATATTATTGTGGAAGTATTTTCTAGGATTGTGGAGAAACCATGGCTTATCTTTTTCCGTATCTGCTATTAATTAGAAACATCAAAATTAAAAAGCAAAAGTCTACATTAAAATGTAAAATAAAAATATGATAAATATTGTCATATATTTCATAAATAAGCGAAATGCTAACTTTTGAGAAGTGTATTAGAAGGATTAAGTTTTGCGTAAAAAGTTTTCAATTTAAAATTTTCATATTAATGGTTACATGACCTCCCTTTTTTTTCTTTTTCCCCTAGGTCGGTGGATACACTCAGGTGTTCCAGGGAGATTTGACCTTCGCAACAGTGAGGAATGCTGGACATCAAGTGCCAAGCTACCAACCCAAGGAGCACTTTCATTAATCTACCACTTCCTCAATGGCACACCTCTTCCGGCCACAAAGCCCAAATGAATATTTTTAACTATGGGGTTGTTTCTATAACCTTTGATGATGGCGGACTTTGATTATATCTTAGCATAGCTCACAATGTGAAAATATGGTCAAGTCAATATCCTATTGATTGATTCCAAATCTTTAAAGACCAATTCACAAGGTTTGGCATATTTATGCTCATCAAGTAAACGTGGAATGAGATTGATTCTATATTTAGTCAATAAAAAAAAAAAAAATTATTCCATCTCCACATTTTCCTTAATGCACATTTTCTTTATAATAATCCAGTAAAAACTATCAGGATTATAGTGAAAGAAAATTGTTAAGAATTAGATCATGCTTAGGGATTTCATACTGAGTGCTATACTATATAATTCATAATTAGTTGGGCAATATAAAGGTAATCTATGAGCAATTAACTGGCTAAACTAATTATAGCTAAAGATTAATTGTGAAGGCAGAGAAAACAATAAATTAGACATGTGTGATTGTGTTAAGATATTTTTTTGGTAGATTAACTTATGGTGCTAAGACGAAATATGGTGAATCAACTGGTTTTTAGCCAGCTTCACAAAAATGTACTTCCCTTTTGAGTGGTGATTATTATAATTACAACAAATACATTTTTTTTTGTTTATTTCTTCACCTATAATTATTGGCTATGAGATTAAATCCCTCGCATATATCTAACTATTATAATTAAGATCAATTATGCTCATCCAAATCATAAAAAAATGAATATTAAATTCACTAAAGGTGTGAATTCTAAAAATAATCAAACCCACATGAATCCATGGTAGTCTTCAAATTGGTAAATTGATGAATTATGTAATTAACATAATCGAAACTCATAATTGATAAAACCATTACATATAACTGAGTCATAATTCCCTTTCTTTTCTTTGTTAATCAATAAGAAAACTTTACTAGTGAGGTAAATCTAGTGAATGAAGGTTACAATCTACGACAAGTAAATCAACTAATCGGGGAAGAAGTTTCTCAACTCAAAAACTACAACTCCAACCAAACATCTTGACGTTGCAAAGCAATTTAGGGTTTTAATTACGTTCCATTGATTCGCATACAATTGCTGGAAAATGATCTTCAATTATCTATTGACTCTGCATATACCTAGATAATTGGCATACAAATTCGAAAATAACATATAAGTTCAAAATTTTGGGAAAAGAATAGCAAGGCAGCTAAATTCTATATTTCTAATATGATAATTGAATAACTAATTGTTCATTTGCCTTAGGATAAACAAATATAAGCTATCTCAAAGTTGCCTAAAATAGAAGCATAAAAACTACCAAAAATAGGAAAGTATTAAAATTTAAGGACAAAAAGTATATAAAAAGACAAATAAAATGCCACAAACAGCATGTAAAACTGAAGTGTCTACAAGAAGTTATAGCAAATCTTAAACTCATCCAAAATATAAAAAAATGCATGTTTGGGGCCTAAATGAAGGAAATTACCCTAAAACTAACATAGCTCATCCCAAAGGTGATGAATTCTTCTTATTAGCTCATTTCCTTTAAGATAAGAACTGCAATTATGAAACCACTACTAGCCAGTCCTTACCCCACTTCCTCAAGTACCTATTAGCTATTCTTCTATCTCATCACATCCCTTAGGCAATTACTTAATTAGCACAAGCATTTTGCCTTTTTCAGAAACTAAAGAAAACATACAATGTGCAAAAGAGGTTTTAAGGGTCTTAATACTATCAACACATTCCTTTAATCTTCCAAGATCTGACTTGCATAAAGTTAATTGCTTCATAGATTATTTCAGAGTCCTTTCCATTATAACACTCAAACATCTCATTTGTCTTGCAACGACTAATCCTTCATTAACTAATAAAGCTTTTGCTTCCTCACTATCTATTCCACATTTCCACTAGTATGACAACTTATTACTTCAACAAGGGAAGCATTTGAATTACAACAATAACAAAACCTTATGCACCAATATTTAAACTACATCACAATTGATTTTAGTGAATTCATCCTTCAGTGGAATCCAAAATCCTGCATGATTTTTTGTCATGATAATATAAAGTCCTATAGTATTGAAGTAATAACCTCGTTTAACTTAAGTTGAAGATTGTAATAAACGCAATCTTTTTATGCGTCCACATTACCATCTTTAACATCATATTCCGCAATTACAATGAACTATAACCATGTAAGTTCATAAATAACCTTAGACATAAGTCTACTCTATTGGTTTTTGTCTCTCCAATTATATTACTTATACTCAAATCAAACTGGCTTGATCCAATAATAATGTGGTAAAAATGTTCCACCCTTTCATCAAACCTGCAATTTATACATGTTAATCATTTCTCCACATCCCCCAGTATAACAGTAGTTGAGGGGAAAAGAGTTTGTACATAATCACCAAAGATGGTGTTTTAGTTTAAGCATGCAATTTAGACTTTAAATTAACTCTACACTATTTTTACTTTAATTTAATGAAAGAAAAGACTCCTCCTGGGTTTATCATAAGATTTTAGCAACTAAAACTATTCCGTTTCAAAGGCCAAATCAACTTATCATCTCATCTCCAAATTGATAAAAAAAAAAAAAAAAAAAACTATGAACTGCAGTGTTTTCTTTCATTATCAATAAGTGTTCTACTAGCCATAACTTTTGAGATAATGAGTGTTGGTTAATAATAGAGTTCTTTTTTGTATTTTCCAATTGGTATCAATATCTCTTACCTAATATATTCCTTGAAAGCGAAGAAATCCAATCACTTGTCTTAAAAATTCATTGATTTCCTTTGCTTATAAGCCAAAGCGAATTATTAAAAATTACATCCTTTCCCTCTTAAGTCAATTGCCACACATAAGAAAACCTCCTTCTGCCATCCTAGTCCTCTTTCAAAGTTTAAGAACTCTTTATTTGGAAAATAAATAAATTTCAACAACTACGCCTCAAGAACATTAGAATTAAACTTTTCCAAGAGAGTTTTGTGGAAGACCATAAAATTTACAAATTTAAATTTTGAGCATCTTTAAATTTCATCTAATCTCACCAATCTTTTCAATAAATCCTATTTACTTCTTTTGAATCACCCCCATTAAAAATTAAATATCAAACTTTTAACCTCTTAACACCTCTTCTTTACAAAGCTAAGAACACTCATAGGATATATATGGAATGCATAAGCAACTACTTTACTAAAAACTTCCCTCCTATCTACTGAAAGCAAACTTCTCGGCCACTCTTGCATTGTCTTCGCATGTTATTTGGAACTTCTTTTCCACTCTTACAAGTTCTAAGTAATTTTATCCTTAATGGACCAAAGAATCCTATAGTTTTAACTTCCATAAATTAAAAGAAGGCAATTGATATATGAAGTAAAACAACACTCTTTTTAGAGAAAGTAAAAGTGTTTCTATTGAAAGATGAGGAGGATTTATCAAAATTAACAGAACATTTCAAGGCTAAACAATACGTATCTAAGATTCCCCTTAACTCCTAAAGGTTGTGTTTTGAAGCTAATAAGAAAAGTAGATTATTGTCTTAAAAAAGGATGGAAAAATAAGGCTTTCCTTTTTTTACTCTAATCCCTTCAAACAAATCACTATGACATGCTTGCTAAATTAAGATTGACATGACCTCAACAACTAAAAAGAAGAAGTAAGAAGAAATTGCGCCTCTTAACCTAATCCCTCGAAAAGGTTTAATAAAACCTACTCTTTTACCTTTAACTAAAAAAAAAAAAAACCTATTAGAAACCAATGGGACATAAGATGTAATATGGTCAATCCATTTATGAAAAAACTCCCTTTTTCATAATTATATTTTTTTTTTTTTGTTTTACACCTGTAACTCTTCCCTAAATAGGCTTGGACAAAATAGCAAAGTTACTAAAAGTATTAGTTACGTAACAAAAATTCGCTCCTTGTCATTAATATATTTGCTAGTGGTAATTGTGGCCTCTCAAGTAAATACATTATAAGACAATTGACCTTTAAAGAGAGAAATTTTGTGATAAGAAACTAAAAAGAGAACGTTATATTTATAAAATGGAATCAGGGATAATGATTTTGTGATAGAAATTTATATTTAGATACATAATTTCTATCTTTAAATTCCATCTTTCTTATAAGAATGATTATCATTCCCTTTGCTTTTAATTTTCAAATATCACGTCGACATAATCATGTTATCTTAGATTAACTATCTTAGGTTACAACCTATTGGCAATGACTTTTGAAATAATCTTGTATGTATGATTACATAAGCATATGGAACAAAATTAAATATCTTGTGGACAACAAACACTAGGAATTAATAATATATCCAAGTTACTAATGTCAGAAGGAAAAACACCTACAAAGAAGAAGTTCTTCATTGTCACTATCACAAAGGACTTTCAGTCTTTTAGTTTTATTTATAGAAATGACTTTTCATTCAAAAAATTAATTCTTTTTGTTATTTTACATATTTGAGTTGTTGGTCCAACTCAACATGCAATAGATATAGTTAAATGTATTTTACAAATTTCCTATAATTGGTTTAATATAAGTGCAAATTTTAAGTAAGGGATAATACATAATTTTGGATGTTATTGGTTCACTAAGTTGATGCAATGGTAGCTTAGACATTGAACAATCATGTTATAGGTTGGGTTGTAAATTGGCTAACTACGAAGATATAAGTTAATCTTACGGAATGAAATAGTAATCAAGTTACTCCGGTGGAAGGGGATGCTATTGTGGACAATTATCATGGACCAACTATCCTAATAGTTAACACTAGTAGTGAATATGGAACAAGCAACTTATGAGTCTACAGTCTCATATACATCAGCCAATATCATTATATGTTTTGGGGAGTCTAGGATACTCAAGTTTTAAGACACCAAGCCCATATTGTTTGTTGCATGTAAAGGAAATACTAAATGATTGCTTGCCATGGTAGCATTAGGAATGTGCTATTGTATGCTCCTTGACTTTGGTATGTCATTGTAGTGACTATTATATTGTGCTCCAACTCACTATCTTGTATGATTTTTTTTTTTTTAAGGTATACAATAGATATAGAATTATTTTAGAATTTGGCTTTAGAAAAGAGATTGGAATCGATGTCACACTAAATGATATATCTTATAAAGGGTAAGCTAGATATGTTGGTTGTGCTGTTTTATAGATACTTGGTTCTATTTCTTTTTCATTATGCTTTGTGTTAATGTACTTATATATATATATATATATATATATATATTCCATCATCTATATATTGTTACATATATAACATAAATTTTCATATAAAAAAAAATGGAACCAAGATCTTGTGGCTTTTAATAGGTAGAAACTCTAGCTCACCCCTTTATAGCATATGTTTTCATAGTAAATCAATTAACTTTTGCTAAGCCTAATGGGTCTCTAGCATATATTATTAGGTTATCGTAAGACCTTGTCTACGTAAGCAATAAATGTAAGCTAAAAAGCACTAGGGCGGTCACGACATAAACACGCCAACGCTCAATTCAGTTGAGAGCTCTAGAGAATAGAAAGTGTAACACCTACTAAGAGAAAAGGTGGGTATAAGAAGATGGAATCGTCTCAATTAACTTTTGCAGGAATTTTCAAAGAAGCATCCTTAATGCGTGGATTGTTGAATGAAGGCTATTTATGTGGCAATTCGCCAATCTGAAAGGGCACTTTTCTTTCATTTCCCATTCTTGTTGGTGATGATTAAAAAGCACTGATGGTGTAGAAAAAAATGCCTTTAGGTGAAAGTTTCCTTTTCCCTCTTATTTTCGAAGATTTAAAATGAGTTAATCTTGAGTTGTGAGGCCCGATGAAAAAATGACCACCAACAAGCTTAATGATTACATATAAACTTATCAAGTCTCAGTGAGGTGAAAGGCTTATTTAAAGGTTTATTTAAAGGTTTATGTCACGTACCAAAATAAAAGAAAAAAGGTTGGGAGATGACAGACCGTTTGGTGATCCTTATTTTGTATTTACAAAGTCAAATCCCTCTAAAAACTTTTCTCAATAATTAGGGATCAGCTTACTGTGTCCTGTCACAAGCTTAAGAGGTTGGTCCATGACATAAAAGTGGTTCAAAAGTTCAATCATCAACATAAACCTCTACAGTGCCGATTAAGTTACTGATAAAAAGGTTTGGTGCAATCATACATACCCAATCATAATTTTTTTTTTCAACAAATGCATTTTCAATTTTGTGGGTATGATACAAAATTGAAAATCTGGTATGTTCAGTTGATCTAGAAAGAGTCGTATTAAATCTTCTCAATCTTTCTTTTGCCAAAATACTGAATATTCTCAATATCCCTGTCTGTTCCCATGAACTTTCTTTGGGTGGTCAAATTTAGTCCATCCCAAATCTTGTTTGTTTTAGGAACATCAAAGACAGATTGCGAATCTCTATAGTCCCTTTATTTCCGAAATTCTTGAAAGATAAAATATCCTTACCTTGCTTTCACTGCAAATCAAGAGGATATTAAATGTATAATATAGTTTTGAAAAAAATTACATAAAACTAAATTATGAAAAAAAAATTACATGGATATTGTCGTTGTATCATATTTTTAAAGTGAGATATAATTTTTTTTTTTTAAATTACACTAGTGTTACATGTTCAACATCTAACACTCATGTAATTATTAAACATGTATCCATGACCAACATGCGATACACAGTTAGACTTATATAGCATGTTAGTCATGTGATACACCTATTTTCACAAGTTTACTCGAGTGGATCGCTATATCGGATGTTAGAATACGATATTTGTGTAAATTCTCGTATCACATCTTCAACATGCGATATAGCAACAGTAATTTTGTAATTTTTTTTCCTCCAATTTGTATTTATGTAATTTTTTTTCTAAAAACATTAGACATATCTTTCACCTGCAAATCAAAGATAAAGATGATTAATTTAGGTCGATCATATTTAAAGCAAAAGATATTTTGAAGAAGCACATGGAAATGCGAAATAGTTTTTTTATTGATATATAAAGGAGATGAAGTGAAAAGTAAGATTTAACCACCTATCATATTAACTAAAAGTAAAATATTTTATTATACTTACATATCAAATGTCAAATTTCACATTCTAACAAATACTCCGGTCTATATATAATACACGTCGTAGTTAAAACTAAATATCCTATAATTTTTTTTTTTTTGGGAAAATACAAATAACCTTTTAAACTCTAATTTTAATATGGATACATTCTCTAAACTTTCAAATGTTATAAATTATTCCTATAAATTTTGATAAATTGGTAAATAACCTCAAAAGTTGAAAAAAGATTCCCTAAATTTTGACATTAGTACTGTAAAAAACCCTCAAAGTTTTAAAAGTGTGTTTAACTCCCTCGAAACTTTAATATTGTTGTATATATTTTTATTAAATTAATAAAGCATATATCTTTAAGGTTGTCAATTTGTCAAAATTTAAGGAGGTTTTTTTGCAATATTTAAAGTTTAAGAGGTATAACCACACCTAAGTCAAAGTTTTAGAGAAATCATTTGTAAATTCCCCTTTCTTTTTTATAAACTATTGAAAACATATTTTCATATATACATATATTTTTTTTTCTTGCCTATCTTTTTTGTCTTTATACATTCTGTATCTTTTTTTTTCCCCCTTTGGAAGTGAAAAATAGTCACATAGGAAAAATAAAAATGAAGAAGAAGATTGGAAAAGGTTAAGAATAAATAATAAAAAGAGTGGGAAGGTTTCACTCAGCTATTTCGATTTTTTTTTTTTCGTTTTTCCATGCAGACATGTATAATGTTAAACTATAACTTTCTTTTTAATTGATGAAAAAACAGATACAAAATATAGATAACGAAAACAAATATATACAAAGAAAAAGAAGATGAAAAACACATACAATTTACACACATCTGTATCGTGTCTATATTTTATTTGTATTTATAACTTATTTATATCTTTTATATATCATATCTATTTAATAAATTTATATATAAAACTATTAATTTTCCATCAATACAAAAACCTATTAAAAAAATATGATCGAAACAACAAGACGCACCAATGCGGCTTCATGACGACAGCCTTACATCCTGAAAGAATTAGATAATACATTTGACTAAGCACTTTTTCTTCTCACAAATTAAATAATGACTAAATAATACTCCTTTTACCAGTGGGGTGACAGGGCAAAGAATGCCAATCATTCCCAATATTGACCGGCAATAACTGAGACTTTCACGTTAGATCACTTATTCTCGTTTATTATTTACCATAACTAAATTCCACAACAAAAATTTTATCCAAGGAGAGAAAGAACATGGACAAGCGCTACCATTTCTTTTCTCTTTGTCTTCTTCTCTCTCTCTCAATTTTTGCCGTCACGAGCCATGCCTTGACACAATCCGAGACCCTTGGAAAATTCTACCGTGCCAAAATCCTCGATAAGGCCGATCGCGTTACGGAGACGAGCTTCCTGGACAATGAGGTTTATACTTATGATCTTGATGCATCAGGTTATGAGTTATTAGATCAAAAAAGGTTGAAGGAGGGTGATAAGATTGAGAAATTGCCAGGACAACCACTACCAGTTAATTTCGATCAATATGGAGGATATGTCACAGTAAATGCAACTGCTGGCAGAGCATTTTATTATTATTTTGTTGAAGCTGAACATGGTTCTAAGGATTCTTTGCCTCTTCTTTTATGGCTTAATGGAGGTATTTACATATTCCGAATATAGTCCATTATATATAGCTCTAATTAATTGATTAATATCTCTTTCTCTATTGTCAGCTCATATCTCAAAAAGAAAATGAAAAATAAATGATACAAAATGGAGTTTATTGCAGGCTTCTTATTTTCTATTCATGATATGAAAAGAAAACTTTTTCACATCATTAATAATGATTATAAACTTCACACGTGAGGAAAAAAAAAAGATAAAATCTGCACCCAACTCTCCCGAAAATTTTAGAAATTGTATGGACTTCTATGTTTTTCAAAAATCAATAATTACATTTTTAAAAATAAGTAAAAATAACTCTGTTTTCTTCCTCTGTTTTGTTATCTTCTCGAGGGTTCCTTTTTTTATTCTCGATCATCGACATAGCTGGATTTGCTTTAGAGAAAGTTTTCATGGTATCAGAGCAGGTTTAATTTCTTGCTCTTCTCTTGTTTACTCGTCTGTTGATTGATATCTGTTTTCTTTATTGAATCATGAGTTTGATCGAACGATCTTTTGGTGATCCGTATTTTTTGTCTGGATCGGATCATCCTGGTATATCAATAACGAATTTGATGTTCAATGGTACGAATATCTCGGTTGGAGTCGTTCCATTCGCTTGGCTTTAGGAGCGAAAGCAAAATTAGGTTTTATTGATGGATTATGTCAAAAACCTACAGATAATGTTGAAGAAACAGAAAAATGGATTAGAAATGACTATATGATAAGGTTGGTTGTTGAATTCGATGACAAAAGAACTTTCAGAAGCTTTTATGTATGCTCAATCAGCTAGGGAATTATGGCAAGATGTGAGTGAGAGATTTGGAATGACTAGTGGTCCGATATTGTATCAATTGCAATATGAAATTGCTAATATGAAGCAAGGTAATTCATCAGTCACAGAATACTTTAACAAATTGAAGAGGATTTGGGATGAACTAAGTAGTCTTTGTGATAATCCGATTTGTGATTGTCCTGCACGAGAGCATTGTGTTTGTGATTTGAAAACAAAATGGCAAGAGATCGATAATAGAAACAAGTTAATGCAATTTCTTATGGGTTGAATGATGTTTTTGAATATGTACGCAATCAAGTCTTGTCGATGGATCCGTTGCCTACTGTGAGTAAGGCATACTATTTGATTTGTCAGATTGAAAAACAAAAACAAATGACTGAAATTCTTGGAAATACAAAGGAAAATATGAATGCAGCGTTTATGGCAAGGAATGTTCAGAAACATCTTTTGATGATAGAAAGGAAAGAGGAATAGATTGTATTGTAATCATTGTAAGAAGAATGGCCATACAAGAGATAAATGTTTTGAACTTGTGGGATTTCCAGATTGGTATAAGACGCAGACGCCTAGAGGAACTAGATTTGGTCCAAAAGTTGCAGCACAGTTAGAAGTTTTGGACTCACCAGTTGAAATGCCACAGTTCAACTCTGTTAGTGGGAATGATACTGATTTAATTTCCAGAATTTGTCAACAGGTTGTGAAGATGATGAAAGATGATCGATTATCAAGTGGACACTTGGAAGAACGTGTGGCCAATTTTGCAGGTAATATCCTGACTTTAGCATCCAATTTTGATGGTACATCGAGTAAGTGGATTGTCGATACTGGTGCTTCAGACCATATTACTCCTTATGTTGAACTTTTAAACACAAAACGAACACTGAAAAATCCAATTAGAATTAAGTTACCTGATGGTCATGTTAAACTTGTTAACATTGTTGGAGATGTTACTTTGCATGATCAATTTGTTCTACATAATGTCCTGTTTGTTCCTGATTTTCATTTCAATCTTTTATCTGTTAACCAATTAATATCCAAACACAACCTCATTGCCATTTTTAACCCAACCACTTGCATATTTCAGGACCAGATCTCTAAGACACCAGTGGCGATGGCTGAAACAGTTGGAGGACTTTATGTTTTGAAATCTGAAAATAATGCTGGAAATTCTAGTTCTTGTTTGTCAAACACTTGTACTGTTGTCTTAGATCCTAAAATTTCACCTGAACTTTTCCATAAGAGACTTGGTCATATTTCTTGGTCCTCTTTATCACATTTGCTTGATACATCCATTAATAAAAATACACATACTCAGTTCATTTGTGATACTTGTATGCTTGCTAAGTTTCACAAGTTACCTTTTGATGTGAGCTCTACTTGCTCATCTTATCCTTTTGATTTGTTACATATGGATATATGGGGTCCTTATAATACACCATCTATGTCAGGAGATAAATTTTTCTTAACCATAGTTGATGATATGACACGTTGTACTTGGACATATTTGATGAAACATAAAACACAAACTTTATCCTTGATGTCTACCTTCTTTGCTTATGTTAAAAATCAATTCCATGTTACCCCAAAGGTTATTAGAACTGACAATGGAGCTGAATTCATGTCACATGAGAGTCAAGCATTGTTTCACAAACTTGGTATGATTCATCAACGTAGTATCCCTTACACACCCCAACAAAACGGTATTGTCGAACGTAAGCATAGACACCTTCTTGAAACTGCAAGGGCTTTGCGTTTTCATGCACATTTACCCAAACAATTTTGGGGGAATGTGTTCTTGCAGCAACCACACTTATAAATAAAATGCCTCGTCAAAATTTGAATTGGTGTTCACCCTTTCAATTGTTATACAAAAAGCCACCTTCTATCAAGACCTACGTGTTTTTGGATGCTTATCTTATGCAGCCACTGTCAATATTGGTAGGGATAAATTTGATCCACGAGTAGACGTTGTGTATTCCTTGGTTATCCATATGGACAAAAGGGTTATAAACTATATGATTTGGATACACATACCATATTTGTTAGTCGAGATGTTCTTTTCTATGAGGATATTTTTCCTTTCAAGTCCTCATTTTCTCAACATTCTCATTCCGAAATACCATCTTCTTCTCTTATAAAATTCTCTGTTTCCTGCTTCATTTCCTCATTCATGTGATGATTTGATTGTTCATGACAAACAACATCATTCCACCTCTATTGATTCACCTGATACACATTCTGATATACATTCTCCTTTGAAAGGCATTCGTCATTCTTCAAGAACTAGAAAAACCCCAGCTTGGCTTCAAGATTTTATACATAATGCTCATCATAATGTTTCAGCTGTTACTTCTTCCTTTTATCCTTTGTTTCCTTCTGGATCTTTTGTTTCTTATCCAAAGGAGTATGTTGTGTCTTTAGCTAATGTATTTGCAGTTCATGAACCTCAAAGCTATCGTGATGCTAAAGATGATCCAAAGTGGATAGATGCTATGAACAAGGAGCTTTTAGCTTTGGAATCCAATAATACTTGGGAGCTTACTTCTTTACCATCCAATAAGAAAGCTATTGGATGTAAATGGGTGTATAAAATCAAGTATAAATCAGATGGTAGCATTGAACGCTACAAAGCTCGTTTAGTTGCAAAAGGGTATAATCAAATTGAAGGTATTGATTATACTTATACCTTTTCACCCGTTGCCAAATTAGCTACTGTCAGACTTTTGTTAGCTGTTGCATCTATTAAAAATTGGCATATCCATCAGTTAGATGTCAATAACGCTTTCCTTCATGGCTCAATTGATGAGGAGATTTACATGGTTCCACCGGAAGGATATAAGACTTCATCTGGACAAGTTTGTAAGTTGAAGCGTTCCTTATATGGTCTTAAACAGGCCTCAAGACAATGGAACATAGAGTTGACATCTCATTTTATGCTTTGGGTTTTCAGCAATCCAAAAATGATTATTCACTGTTTACCAAGAATTCTTTGAAAGGTTTCTTGGCTGTACTTGTGTATGTGGATGATGTCTTAGTTGTTGGGATGATTTATCTGATATATCAGTTGTCAAAACTTCACTTGATAAGGCCTTTACAATCAAAGATCTTGGTGAAGCACGGTTTTTCTTGGGTATAGAAATTTGTCGTACTCCTACTGGTTTAATGTTAAACCAATCTAAATTTGCTTTGGATATTCTCAAAGATGCTGGTCTTACTGCTTCCAAACCGGTCTCAATTCCTTTTCCTGCAAATTTGCATCTTGATTGTACTTCAGGGGATTTACTATCTGATCCCACTCTATACAGGAGAATAGTTGGTCGATTACTTTATTTGCTTGTTACACGACCAGATCTTTCCTTTGCCGTGCAACAGTTAAGTCAATTTGTTTCTCAGCCTCGCCGCCCACATTTGCTTGCTGCTTTCCATGTTCTTATATTTGAAGGGTACTCTTCCTCGAGGCTTGTTTTATTCTCTCAATCTGCTTTGTGTTTGTCTGGTTTCTCTGATGCGGACTGGGGCACTTCTCGTGTTGATAGAAAGTCCTTAACTGGTTTTTGTATTTTTGTTGGATCTTCTCTTGTCTCATGGAAAACGAAAGCAAATGACGGTTTCCACATCCTCAGCTGAAGCAGAATATAGAAGCATTGCTTCTACTACAAAGAGTTACTTTGGCTTTCTTATCTTCTAGCTGATTTATCTGTTCCTATTTCTCTTCCCATTATGCTGCACACGGACAGTAAATCTGCTAAACAACTTGCTGAAAATCCATGTTTTCATGCTCGCACTAAACATATCGAGGTGGATGTTCATTTTGTCAGAGATCACATTGCTTCTGGATTTCTATCGATTGCTTTTGTTCCTTCTATTGCTCAGCTTGCTGATTGTATGACAAAATCTGTTGGTATTCAACAACTCGATTTTTTGTATCGCAAGTTTGGCCTTCTTACAAGTCCAACTTGAGGGGGGCTGTTGATATGTTGATATTTATTTTTATTCTTCATACACGTGTATGTCACGTGTTCTATCTAGTTTCTATATATAGTTGTCATCTGTACAAAAATTAGTTAAGCAAATATAATAAACTTGAGAACTCTGTTTTTCTTCCTCTGTTTTGTTATCTTCTCGAGGGTTCCTTTTCTTATTCTCGATCATCGACATAGCTGGATTTGCTTTAGAGAAAGTTTTAAGTATTATAACATTATTTTTATATATTTGTTACATCATCCATTAGTATTAACTATTATCTATCACAAATTCACGGAAAGAAGGGTCTTCACCTCTTATTTTTTATTTACATTTGCTAATGGTGACATATCTGGCTCTTTTTCTTCTTTCGGAACTTATATTTCAATTTAAATTTCTGCTGTCTGACTGAATTTTTGGTACCTTTTGTACTCCTGTTGACTAGCTTCCGCTACGCTTATAATACAACGTTTTCTCTTCGTTATCATAACTTCCTTTTTTGGCCTTCGTCATGGGCACTGCTTTTCAGAGGGACTTTTTGAAACTGAACAAATTAAAAAGGCCAATAGGTTGTGAGCATTAATGAATAATGCAATATCTGTTTGAGCAAACAAATACAAACATTTCCTTACCAAAAAGCGTGATAAAAGGTTTAGCTGCAAATGCTTATCTCTTAAAAAAAGTGGTATTTGCTTAATTCAAATGGAATGATTATTTGCTATCTTAAAATTAGTGTCTCAATTGTGTTTTCGCCAATTATAATTTAATACATATATAAATTACATAACTTAAACGTAAATATTGCTTTTTAAAATCGCCACATGTTTAATCACGATTGGTTGGAGCAGTATTAAGACAGCAAAATCGAAACAGCAAATATTGATCCACTCAAATGATATTATCATTATAATTAGCTAGAATAGCTATTCTTTTACTTATTTGGTAAGAATTTACATTTTAAATAACGTGTATTCTATACTTGAAAAATAGATTAAGAATTGACATTTGTTTCCTTTACCAAATAAATTAGCCTTATAAAATATCATTTTTATTTTAAAAGGGCGGCACTTAGTAAGTTTCTCACAGTCTAGAACCCATATAAATATGAAATTGATTGAAAAATTGGATTTACCTTACTTATACCTCCTATAGGGAGGAGTTAGTATATATTATATTAAAAAGTAAGAGACGTACTTTGATTTTGATGTTATATCTCAAAAATAAATTGTTATCAATGAAGTCTTTTGACAATTGCCTTTCCAATTAAATGTTTGTTTCTTATATCAGGAACATAGTTGAAAGCTAATTCCAATAAATAAAGAGATTCCGTTTACTTTAGTAATTTTTATTTTCATAAATATCATGTTATACAACGAGATTCAAATCCATTCATGAGTTTTCGACTCATATCAACGATAGTTTCTCTTTTAAGTAGATATTATACTTGTTTAAATCTCGTGTCCTTAATCATTTAAATTATTGCTACATTAATTTCACTTCTTTTCCAAGTTATATCTTTTGATTAAGATTTTCATTTTCTAGGCCCCGGTTGCTCTTCTCTTGGCTATGGAGCAATGCAAGAAGGTGGACCGTTCCGAGTCCTTAGTGATGGGAAAACATTATTTTCAAATAAATTTGCCTGGAACAAAGGTATATATATCTCTATGGTTTAATACACACACATATATATATTTCAAATGTTAGAATTACTGTTTTTTTTTTCCCTTCTTATATTGTTCTTAACTAATCTCATTTTATTTTCTACTTAATGAATAAATAGTTGCCAATGTTTTGTTCTTGGAGTCCCCGGCTGGTGTCGGGTTTTCATACACAAATACATCGTCAGATTTATCTCAAAATGGAGATGCAAGAACGGCCGCAGATAACTTTGTATTTCTAATTAATTGGTTGAAGAGATTTCCTGAATACAAAAACAGGGATTTCTATATCTCCGGTGAGAGTTATGCGGGGCATTATGTCCCTCAACTTGCGCATTTCATTCTTAGTCAAAACAAGAAGGCAAACAAAACTACCATCAACCTGAAAGGCATCATAGTAAGTGTCTTTCTTTCTCTTTCAGTACCTATAAATAAACTTCAAATGATTGGATTGTTTCATTTAATATAATGTCAATTTAGAATTTTTACCAATCTATCACAAAAAATATTCACTTGTACTCTACCTGACTGGGTAGGGATCTAAGTAGATATTAAGGATCCAAGAGTAGGGTATGAATGTAATTTTTTAAAAATCTATTCTCATAGAGTAGAGTATAAGTATGAGGTCTTCATACTATGTACTCACCGTAGAACATATCTTTTATTATAAAGAGGATACAAGCATCAAGGACTTTATACCTATCTTGAAATCTGTACTTCATTAAAATTTATAAAATAAAATAAATAGATAAGAAATAAATAATAATATTTTATTTTTTTTATTTTGCATTCACTTTTATTTGAGATTATTATTTATGAGGTAACCTTATGAAATTTTTGTTTAAAAAAATTTATACTATTTTATTATGAAGGTACTCGTAAATAAAACTTCAATTGTATGTGCTTAAATTCTTAAGTTATATAAAGTCTTATTTATTTTCTAAGACTAATATATATAGAAGTATCTTTAAATTTTATTATTTTAAAATTTGCTAAATATTTTACAATTTTGTGAAATCACGAATCATGTGCTATAAGTGTTTGTTATAAATTTCAACTAACACAAACAAATTTTTCATATTGTAAAACTTTTGATACTAAAAAATTTATATTTTAAATTCCTTTCGATTGGTTAGTTATAATGATATATAAAATTAAGGTAATTTTACATATTACATAAATTGTATATATATATATATTAAAATATTTTGAAATTTGAAAAATAAATAAATTTTGTGTACTTTTTATCTCCTCAAACCTTGCTCAATTTTAGTAGGAAAAAAAAAGAAAAATAATTGAAAACAAAAGAAAAATTTTATAAGTTCCATAGAATACCTTATACGCTATAAGTTTTATAGGGTTTAAAGTGGGTAAACTATGTCATATGGTAGGCTCTTGATACAAAATTTCATATCATATACCTTATAAAGTAAAGTACGGGTAAAACCGTAAAACTCCATATTCTATCCACCTTAGACTTACTCAATCCTATGTATAACTAATAGCAAAAGTTGCATGGTTTTGGATGTGTAATTACACTTGCATTCATCTTTTAAGTAATAGGTGAATGGATACATATATACAGGATATTATTGAACCCCCTATGTAGGCGTTATCATAGGAAAAAAAAAACATAATAGAGGCTACACTGAATTACTTTTTTCATAATCGAAGGCTTTAAGTAAATTATAGTCGACAAAATAAACATAATGGCACATTCTTCCCCATTTGAGGAGTTTATTGAATTTGAGTTTATCACCACTATAAATTTGATATTATAATCAATCTAGAAATGTCCCAACATCATCTATTTCTCTTAAATTTTATCAATTTATTCTTTAAACAATGCTATCTTATATAATTAACAATAGATTTATAAGTATTGAAAAAGATTTAACGTGTTAATATCGTTTTGTATTGAGTTTTTGAATTCAATGATGATTTACTTTTTAATGTTATGTTTCTTATATTATAGGTTTTGAGCATATTGTGTTTGTAGGTAATAATGATAAGATAATATATCTACTAGTTAAAATCATATGTGCAATTTTTTGTTGCCATCAAATCATTAACAATTAATATCATCCTTATTTAACAATGCATTAAGTCACATATTACAATCTAATCATTTTCAATTATATATGAATAATATATCATAGATAATTTGTTAACTACATCAATGTAAGTAAATAACCATTTTAATATATTAACTTTCCTAGACAATACAATATATTTAAATTCTGGTGGAATATCTATATTTTTATATGTTTTATTAATCAATAAATGAGTGGATCTAAGACACAGTATAAATGGATCGAGGTTCTTCATACAGAAAATTAAGGTTGTACATTGAATCTAACCAAACCGAACCGCATATGTAGTTCTTTTATATTTCGGTTCAATTTGCGGTTTGGTTCATGAAGAGTCTAAACGGTTACAGTTCGATTCAAGGGTTCAAACTAGACTAAACCGTTTAAACCCAAACCGAACCACTTCACATTAACAGAAAAAAAAAATGTCATCTTATTTATTTATAACTCTTAGGCATAGATATAAGGGTTATATGTGACATTTCACTCTAATATCACATATGTATGTAATATGTTAGAATAGGCTTGAAATAGAATCACAATTCTACATTCTAAAAATATTCTTGTGTTTAAAAACATCTTTGAAAGGGCACTAAGTAAGATTTTAATTTATAAATTTATTAGGATAAATTATGATTTAGTTCCAATTTATGAAATGTAAATTACATTTTGAACCACATTAATGTTATTTTTAAATATAAATGTTGTATATATATATATATTCATATTAAATATTATACATAACACACCATTAAATTAATTATATATTTAATAATATTAAACAAGCAATCTTTTACTCGTTTCAAAAGTTTCCTGGTATGTTTTTCTATTTTATTAATTTTAAAGTTTTCCTAAAACTAGTGGACATGCATCAATTTGAAATAAAGTGGTATAATTGAGTTTAGAACATACACAATTATTCAATTGGTACAACGGAAATATAAATATATTATGAGGGAAGACTATTATGAATAAATATGGAATTAATGTAAAAGAAAGATTTTCTTTAGTTAATGTTATAGATTTATTAAAAATATGTTACTTTAAATTTGCATTGAAAAATAATTTTAAAATAGGATAATATGTATATTTGAAATTATTAAATACACGACGTGATATAATGATAAGTAACTTTAATTCTTGCAAATGTTTCTCAATCTAAACATATTTTTCTTTTCTTGAGAACTTAAATGACTATTAATATTATTTATTATAACTAAATGCTTTTAAAAGCGGTTCAAACCGAATCAAACCAAACCAAACTATTAAAAGTAATTCGGCTCAATAAGGATTTAAATCAAACCATTTTAAATGCGGTTAGGTTCGGCTCGACCTCTTAACAGAACCAAACCAAACCAAATTATGAACACCCTTATGGAAAACCATTTAAATACGAAATGAAGCACAATACGATAATGCAAACTATTACTGCTATTTTGGGGTTCTTTATTTTTTTCAATATATATGGGTATGCTGATCTTGACCTATACTATATTGATAAAAAATGGTTTAAATTTACAAATACAAATTCAATTAAGTTAGCATAAATTATGTCTCATTATTTAGGACAACACTCAATAACTAAATGAAATCTATCTCAAATTCCTATTTTTAGTACGATTTATGCTTGTCTATTGTTTTTTTTTTTTATTTTGTATATTTCTTGAAAATTATCACATTTGTATTTGTTATAATTTACCTTTAAAATGATGTTGCATATTTTCAGACATAAATGACCAATGAATGATATATTAAGTAAAAAAAAAAGGTTAATGAAAAACATAAAGAAACTTACTTATAGGTATAAATTGTAGAAACACCTAAATAACATCAAGGAATGCAATTATGAACATTTTTTATTCTTTTTAAAATTTAGTGCCTAATTATGCAACACATCCTAATAAACAACAGTTATAAATGAAGAGATAAGGATGGAGAGATTGCAACGTGATTTAACATGAAGTTTGGTCCGTCTCTCAGTCTTCACAGTCTGCACAATGCCTCATTCAAGGAAAACTTCACGCACTCTGTGCAACAAATCAATCGACGCTCCAAAGGAGCTACAACCAACTCAAACACGAACACAATTTAGTTATGCCTTTTATAACAAGCTTCCTAAAATATTAGGCAAAACTCAAGATTCCACTAATTCACTGAACAAAACATTTGAGCAGTACTTTACAAAAGATAGCAAGATAATAAACATTAGCATTACTCAACTCTTTATGTTACAACAAAAAATATAAATTCTACAAAAGACTTACAAAGAGTGTTTACAAGATTTAGATAGTTATAAATAAACTCAACAATGCACTTCAACTACTCAACAAATTATATTTGTCCCTTTCATTGATCTACTAGCTATTATCCTCATTTGCACCAAATTCGATCTTACATTAAATGTTCTAGTAGCCAGTTTCCTAGACTTTCCTAGAGCTAGCGTCCAGACACTAATCCCTAGCATTTGGGTGCCACTTGCAAAATCAAGGCATAAAATGTTGTGAACACCGCTAGTATCCAAACAATAGATTTTGTAGTATAGATAGCAATTACAAAAACAAGCACAAATATATCCAAATCATATTATACATTTGTTTTGCTAATTTAGTATGACCAAGCTTAATTAAGTGAATAATTGTGCAATCCATTTCATCATCAAAATACACATTGAACACAAATTTCAACATAAATTATAATTCTAAACTTTATAGATTTTATAGAATACATATAGCCATAAGAGTATGATCAGTTTTATAAGATACTGTTGAAAATTCGCACTATGCATTCACTAAGCAATAATGAATTATATATTTGATGTTGAAATTTTATCACTCCTTAAAAGGAAATAGAAAATACTAGAAAGAAATTAACTTGACTCTGATTATATCGTGCAGATAGGTAATGCAGTGATCAATGAAGAAACCGATAAAAAAGGAATGTACGACAATCTAGCAAGCCATGCGTTGGTATCTTATGAAACTGCAAGTGTAATCCAGAAGTCTTGTAACTTCTCAGTCCCCAACAACGATAATCAAACGAAGGAGTGCAATGATGCTATGACTGAAACTATTAATGATACCCAAGCTATTGACATCTACAACATTTATGCTCCCTTGTGCAAGTCCGAAAACATCACTACCAAACCCAAGAAAGCTACGGTATGTATCAATTTTTATAATTTTTAAAATTTGATTGAACTAAGGATTGTAACATTATCATCTTGAGTTAAAACTTTTTTTGATTTTGCTATATGGTACCTGAACTTTGTGAAAAGCTTGTTTGCTAAATGTAAATAATAATAATAATAATAATAATAATAATAATAATAATATAATAATAAAGGCAAAAAAAAAGAAATTGATGTAGATGTGTATGTCCAAACTTTATGCTTTTGCAATTATATAACTTATGGCAACATAAAATGATAATATCTTTTCCGATATTGTTGTCAATATAGATAGATTAAATTCAAGAAAGTTCGAATGCTTAAATAAGGTAGAAAGATTCAGCTAACAGATTTTGGGGAGGGAGGGCACTGAAATACACACACACACCCCCAAAACAGTCCACACTACATATTTAAATAAGTGATAAATAAGTATGAATATTATTTTGATAAAAGGTGTTGATAATAGATTGCTTTTAAAAAAATATTTACATTTCAAATTTTTACCATTACTTGTATATTACTAATCGATTTATGTGGTATGTTAGTATTATTGAAGCCTTTCTCTACTTATAGTCCTAGTATACCAATCAAATTAAATCAAGAATGGTTAAATTCTTCCTCCATTTGTTGGCCTAGGATTCCAATTGAATTAAATCAATGATTTGAGTTTGATGACTCAGTGATGTGTTGGAGAAAACTTTTTTTTTTTTAATCTTCATCCCATAACAATTGTATATTATAATTGTTGGGATGAAGAGTCATACTCGTTTTATCTTATTCAAGGGTTGTATTTAGACTCCAAGAACCGTAACATGTGTTGGTAAATTTGACATTTAAACATGTTGATGCAGGTAATGACATTGGACCCATGCAATGACTACTATGTATATGAATACCTTAACAAGCCTCAAGTTCAAGTAACCATGCATGCTAATGTGACCAAAATGCCCTATGACTGGCAATCTTGCAGTGTTGTCATTGATAACTGGCATGACACTGCTACCACCGTCATTCCACTTCTCCAAGAATTCATGGCCAATGGCCTTAGGGTTTGGATCTTCAGGTTAGCATCATCCAGTTTTTTTTTTTATTTTTTCCTTCCTATGTAGAAATAGAATAAACATAGTTTGCATTTTTATTAGTTTGATTTGCTAAAAATGAAAATGTAGTGGGTCCTATGGATTTACCTACAATCAAAATATAACCCTTTGTTCCTTTTCTTTTTTCTTTTTTTTGGTCTAACGAAGTTTGTTTATCAGCATTTTAAAAAAAAAAATCGAACTTTAATGATTAGCTAGTAACTGGAGACACTTGTACTTGAAAATCCTTCCAAATATACATTTAACCTAAAATCTTTTGAATCAATTGTTGTTGGAAATATTTTCATTTGGTTGAGTCGTTAAACTATTGAAAAGTTTGGTAACTTTATTCCATTTTGTATATGCGGGATGCATCTATGTCCATGAGCTAAGGAAACCACATATGTAAAATTTGATCTAACTATATGATTTTACAATGTTTTAAAATTTAAGGTCAATTGATCGTTTAAAGAGAATTTAAAATTTAAGTAAAATAAGCTATGAAATTGCAGGGCAAAATACTAGAAAACCAAAAATTTTCCCAACTTTTTAATTTACGACTTGTGTTCCCCTATGACACTATTACATGCACAATTGAAAATCAAATTATAAATAATAAATAATAATAATAACAACAACAACAACAACAATAACATAAATCATAAAATAAAAAAAAAAGATAAATAATATAAGTTATAAAACGAAAATGTATGAAAAACTTAGGTCCTTGCAATATTTTTTAGTTTTTTCTTCTTCTTTTTTTCATTTAGAGTCATGCGTTTTGATTATTTTTTCATTTAGCAATCTAGTTTTAATACTCTTGTACGAGGAAGATGGTGACCTATTATAATATATATTTTTAGAAGTTAGATCATAGCTCCTTTAATGTATTTGTATTTGTATTTGTATTTGTGAGTTATCCCCTTCTTTTATTTTTTTTTCCTTTATATTCCTGCCAATTAAGCTACTACTGTTTTTCAAAATAAAATAAAAGCAATTAACATAGAAGCCCGTTTTATTAATTTATACGTTTTTTTGGGCAAATGTTCATTTATACATTAAATTGAAATCTATTACATACTATTTTTTAAATGTATACCAATTGGTCATCAAGCAAACGACATATGTTACAAGTGTAACTTATTTTTAATTACAACTTCCATTAACTTTTTTACATATTGAACTTTGCAATATGTACGTTAGAAAAAGGGAACCGCAAGTTTTCCTATATTTTAAAACACTAATAAAATATATTTTATCTCTACGTGCAATTTATTATACCTAATTTTAAACCCTCTCGATAGTTATAATTTTTTAGGAATGAAATTATTATGTTGCTAACAAACTTAACTATTTGATTTGCAGCGGGGACATCGATGGAATAGTGCCAACTACTTCCACCCTATATTCACTCAGGGCAATGAATATGACAGTGAAAACTCAATGGCATCCTTGGTACCTTGATGAAGAGGTAAATTCATGCACTTAAAACTTCGGAAAATGGTAATATCGTGGCTAAGGTAAGCTTAAGAATTACATCTTTGAATTAATAATAAGACTTCATATTACTTTTTAATATCTCCTTAAGTACTTTTCACTTTCCAAGACCATGTTTTTTTTTCCCCCTCTCTTATAGATCTATGAAAACAAAATAACATTCTGATTTTGAGAAGACCGGCTTTGACTTTACTCTAGGAAAAGGGTAGGTTGAGTTACGAGTTTCATTTTCTAGGCAGGATAATAATTAATTTATAGAGAAAATTTTGTTATCTTTCTAATGGTAACTTTCAAAAATTTCATAAGGCGACTCAGTGAAGAAAGCATGGTGAAGAAATGATAAGTACCACTAGATGTATAAACATTGGAAACCCTTAAAAAGGACTTAGAAATAAAATTGAGTTAGATATTAATGAAAATGCAAGTAAATGAAATGGAGATTTTTTTTATACAAATGGGTATCTTCAATTCTAAATTATATATTAATATATTAAAGTAATTGCATAATTGTCAGTTATGTGACGTGTTTTTTTTTTTTTTCCTTTAATTTTTCTAGGTTGGAGGGTATACCCAAGTGTTTCAAGGAGACTTGACTTTTGCAACGGTGAGAAATGCAGGACATCAAGTACCAAGTTACCAGCCCAAGAGAGCACTTTCATTGTTACATCACTTCCTAGATGGCACACCTCTTCCAAATGCAAGGCTCAACCAATCATAAGTATTTTCAATTATAGGATTATTCTTTCATCACTGCAATATAAACTTCTAATCTAATTCCAATTGAGAAGATGTGCTTGATCATGAGGAGCTTTGATTTTATCTTAACTTAGCTTACGATGTGTCAATATGATCACTCTAATGTGGCTTAGGTTAATAGTAAAAGATAATTGTCAATAAGAGTGTCAATTTGTAGCTCCTTCTAAATATTAAAAAGATGTAAATAATATGATCTTCTTAAATCAACTTGACCATTTGATGCTCAAATATTCCTCATTCTATTTATCTGTCTTTCTTGAGGTGATCAACAAGTGGTTATCCGTTACACTAGATCAATGTGTAGATCTAGTCACTAATCTTTGGTTGGTTGAGTGGGACCCATAAACCCTTAGAAATTCTAGTCATCGACTTGATCATAATTCAAATTTTAGGCTTTGAACTCGAATATATATGTTTAGAACCTTAACCAATATTTAGAAGCGAATTCTAAACCCTAACTTCTAAATGATAGTTCAAAAAATATAATAACGACCTAGTTCCTTAAAATAAATATCAAATAACAATTACTTAGACAAATAAGTAAAACTTAGGAGATATGCTCGAGAAACCCAAATCGCAAAAGATATAATTAATTGCATGTAAACCTCACTTGTGAATCAACCAAGTATTGATAAAAATTTATTTAGATAATGGCATGGAGAATGCATGTACTTTATTTTTTGGCAATTTAGTGCCTACTATTTAAATTTTGGCAAAAAAAAAAAAGTACCAATTGTTTTAAAGTATTGACATTTTAGTGTCTCTATTATGTATTTTTCAAATGGATAAGCACTAATCTCTTTTTAACCTTAGTAGTCACAAAGTCAATCTTGAAATTATCATTACTAAATGAGGAAATTATTTTCTCTATTTTCATTAAATGGATATCATCTCTTTTTATTTTCTATTGATAATTTTTTTGTGATGATTAATGGTTAGTGGCTACCTTTTTTAACCTCAACATTTTGAGAATAGTATGATACATTTGACTAATCTAGAATTATAATTATCATATACGTACAAAATTCAACTCTTGATGGAAATATGTCGTGTGTCTATATATAATATTATCCTTCCTATTATTATTATTATTGATTGCCTAGAATTCAATTAAAATTTACTATGCAATTTGAGCGATTTGAATTTTGCTAAAGAGTAACTTATAGAGTGTTGGTTTCGAAGGAATTACCATCATAATCGAATCAAAGATTACCAAACTCAAAGCCTTGGCTCTAAATTAATATAAGCATTATTAAAAAAAAAAAAAGAACTGGAACTCACAGTTGTATTTAGGTTGTAAAAAGAGAAATTAAATCCATTAAAATGGCCATGTGGTTGTTGGAAGTATAAATATTATTGATAATTTATGAGGGAAAAAAATTAGTTGGTATTTTGATGCATTTATTAAAATGATATATATAGACACATAATTATTCTAGTATTTGTAATTAATATTGTAAATTTTTACATATATAATTATAGATGCTTCAGCCATACTATAAATATTGGATAAATAATTAAGCGAATTAATCATATATAAAATTACTTTAAAATAATACCCTTTTCCTTCACATTGCTTTTTAAATTATATCAATATAAGATATTAAAAACTATATAAATACAATTGATAATCATTATTAATAGAAGATGAAGACTAATTCATTGGAACTAAAGACTTATTGTCTATACCAAAAATTATCAAATATATAAATTATTGTAAGAATTATAGGTTTGGTTTTCCTCTATTTTCAGAGAGTTTGTGTTGGCTTTGAAATTATCCTTACTAAATTTTTCAAATAGTAACTTCATTTGATTAAAAAAAAAAAGTCACATTAGTAATAACTAACGCTAAACTAACATCCATTTGACAAATATATAATGGAGACACTAAAATGCAAGTATTTTAAAACAACAAGCACTTTTTTGTCAAAATTTAAACATCAAACACTAAATTACTAAAAAATGAAAGTACAGACACTCTCTATGCCATTATCCCAAATTTATTTATTGGAATTTCAATTCTCAAATTCAAGCTAAAAAAATATATTACACTTAAGCGAATACTAATCGTATTAATTTGACATCAACTAGCAACTTAACATCAACCATGGGACTAACTAAATGACCTTCAAATGACATTGATCCATTTCTAACTAAATCCTTGGGTAGCAAATAATTGGTAAGTTTCATAGGAGAAACCTAAACTTTTTTAATATAATGGAATTGTAACTAAACAAAAATTATTGCCCACAAAAAATATAAAATTTTTAAATCTTATACCCATGGTACTTTTGGCTAAAATTCGGCTAAAAGATAGTCAATATGCTGATGTGGCAGAGAATCTATATTAAAAAATTAACTTTTATCTTCCATGTTAACATCTCTCCTTCCTCTTCCTCTTCCTCCTCCTCCTCCTCCTTCAACATCACAACACAACCTACGTTGGGGAAAAAAAACCTAAAAAGAAGGACACAAAAAAAAGTAAAGTTTCAAATTTTCCAAAATTAATCCTTTCTTAAGGAGTTTTGTCTCTTTTAGGGTGATTTTTTACATTTCTAAAACCATTTTATCTCAATTTTACTTGTATAAAAAAAAAATCCAAATCTTATATACTATCTCTATTGTGTTTCTTTTCCCTTAGACTATTTGAAGCTCAAGAGAAGGGTATTCCTAAATCACCTTCATATCTATTCTTAATCTCTAGGTCTTCTTTTCTTTAATTTTGTGGTTATTGCATTAATCACAAAATCAAACCAATTTGTGTTCCTCGGTCTATCATAGGCTCTTTTGTAGTAGTATTGCATTGTGCTTGTTTTGTTATCAACCTGTAGGTGTACTTACCAGAATCTTCCTCCATTATCTATAGCTATTGTGAGGTTAAGTTGTTGTGTATTTTCTCACTATTTTGGCTTTTGGATGTGCACTCTAGCTGCTTTCTTGTTGAATTTTGTGTTTCTGCTGTGTCTTTTACATTTTCTACACAATTTGAACTTTTGGAAGTTTTCTTTTTCTAATATGTCTCTAAAGTTCTCCACCTCTAAACTTCATTATCAAAATCTTGTAAAGTTTGGATCCCCACTCATTTTTTGATGTTTTTTTTTTTTTTTCATTTTTTTAACATTGCGTTTTGGGTCTTTTTTTCATTTGTTTTGACTATGTTTTTCTAATATAGGTTGTGTTGTGGCAAAGAAGAAGAAGAAAAGGGAAGAGAAGGGGGAGGGGGTACATAAACAAAAAAAATGAATGAATGAATAAGCTAATGTGAAAGAGAAAAAATTAATTTTTTAACATAGATTACCTACCACATCAACATATCATGAAACCTTTTGCCGGATTCCAACCAAAAGTACCATGGGTGTAAGATGAAAAGGTTGAGGTATTTCTATAGGAAAAAATTTTGTTTAGATATAATTTCGTTATATTAAAAAGTTTAGGTATCGCTAGTGAAACTTACACACAAATAGCTAAACAATTTTTTTCCCAAAATCTTTGACTTACCAAGCAGGTACCCTAATGTACATTAATCACTTTGCACAAGTAACTTCAAATGGAATTCACAAATGCATGGACTATCATATTTTATAGTAATTGTTATACTTATATGCTTCCTAATCTTCCCTTCTACACATCAAAAATAGCTTATCAAATCATCACTAACTCTGGTTTTAGTTTTCCTTTTTCTTTCTCCTTTTCAATTTCATATGCTCTCAACCAACAAAACATACTACTGCATTTTTATTTCATATTTTGGTTGATTTCTTCCCTTTTCCTTTCCTCTATTCTTCCTTTATCTCAAATGTTGCATTCTTTTTTTTTTTTTTTCCTTTTTACTAATCAAATAGGACAACAAAACACACACACACATGCAACGTAGCTACTACTGCATTCTCCTTTCCCTACTAAGACAATAACATAAAACACATGCTAGCACACACTTGTTGATGCTTTCTTCTTCTCCTTTACCATGCCAACTCAAATATAAATAGAGTTGAGTTTATTTTTCCCCTTTCTCTCTTGTCCCATAAACCTTCCACATCCATGTTCTTTTCTTTTCTTTTTCTTTTACTGCTGCCAATTTCTTTTTCTTCCCTTGTTTAGCTCTGCTATGTGTTTTGTTGCTGTCAACTCTCTTTTCTCTCTTAACCTACCATGCAACAAGTACATACTGACCGAACAACAACGATAACACACACATACATAATACTGCACAAAGTAAAGAAGAAAGAAGAACAAGGATAGTTGTCTTCTAATTGTGACATCTATTGATATAGTTGTTATAGTTAATCTTACGAAAATTTGTGAATGAAATGTGAAGACCTTAATTTACCTAAGTAGCTAAGGTACAATGCAGCAAGAAGTTAAATTTCTTCACTTAGCCTTATCAATTACAAGTGTGGCAATTGATAAACTTAGATATGAGATTGAATTAAAAGCAAAAGTGGGTTAATCAAGGGTTTTAAAGAAACTTTTGAGTAAAGAACGATTCCATCACATGAGGCCAACACATATAATGGATGACAAAATTTGCAAGAGATAAGATTGAGATCTTAAGTTTAAGCCAGGATCCAAACATCAATTGAAATTAGGAGAATTGATTCACTTCATAATTTGATACATCACAAGAGTAGAATTGGTGAATTTAAGAATAGAATTGGAAAGAAATAAATTAGATCGGTAATCTGACCCTAATCATTTCACCCCCTTAGGATCTTGCCTTTGTAAACATTATATTACCAATGAAAAGTACTCAAAAACAATGTAAAATTAAGTATAAATTCATCGAAAACATTTTTGAAAGATCAAGATATCACAAAAAAATAAGAAGACAATACAAATTGTCAATACAATTGATTCAATGACATACAGTCTCTTTTGGTAATACTAAAAGCATCCACATCCCATAAGACCTCTAAGAGGTCCTTGACGTGTCACATCAACATTTTAAGGATCTTTTAAAAAAAAACCTCGTTAATTTATCTCTAAGGTTCTTTATACAAAGTCATTCACTTCTTTTTAGGTTTTATGGTCCTATATACTTTTACATAATACACATAATAAAATTTAAAAAAAAAACTATGAAAAGACATGAAGAACTTACTTTTTAGGGTTTTTAGTGGAGGATCTCAAAAAGTTTTAATGGCCCGTCTCATCCCATAGGACCTTAAAAAATGAGCTCATTCACTTACATAAAGTCCTATATCAAGGACCCCGAGATAGGGATGGTCTAATAATTCCATTGGAAAGGACTTGAAAAATCATATCAACCCAACTACTTATTCATCACAAACATAATTAAACAAAAAAAAGACATGTAATTAAAATTTTAATACAAAACTGCAGTATCCTTAAACTACTCTAGTACTAGTTGCGAAATTATCATTTATAGCTATTTCTTACACATTCTTCTAAATTCATAATATATTTAAAAGATATCGAGCAGGAAGATCTATACCCAGAGGATTACTTTGATCCATAGCCATGGTAGAGTGAGTATTTTATAAATATTACATTGTTAGTGTGTATAAATTAGTACATTAAATAGATAATAAAGAAATGGTATCATTGTTAGACTTAAGATTGTTTGTGCTTGACTCGTTTGGGTGTTGATATGCTATTTTTGTTAAAAACTATCTCTATAGTGTAAAAACCCACCATCTAGTGTACCAGAACTATCTGCAATAATTGAGAATCAGGTCGAATCCACAGAGAGCTTGTGACTAAGTATTAGCTTATGGCAACTCCACTCTAAGCTAGGCAAATCAATATTTGGCTTTCAAATTTCTAAACTAATTAAAATACTTCTAAAATCTGTCACTAAAAATTATAACTAAATTATATTAAACATTAAAATTACTTTTAAAAAATACTTTAAAACACAAGCATGGGATTATGTAATGGTTGATATTAGATTTCCATTCATTGCATTGTAGATACGATCGATTTTATTTATTTGGATTTTGATTAATCTCACAAGAATTTGCTTCTCTCTCAAGTTGTAAAATTTATGATCATAACATGGATATCCCTCTCGAATTATCCATTTATAACCACCAGGCAAATAAAATATTCCTCTCATAAGCCATGTTACTATAATTGAATTAGTGGTTCAAGCACATGTATGTGTCTTAAACCACAATTCTAATCGCATTAAGACCATGAGTTCACATTTAAACCAAAATCAAACGTTTCTACATCAATTTTTGAAATCATATTTTCTATTTCAATCGAGTTTTCAAATCCTCTTGAATATCTCAAACCATGATTCATAAGAGATTCATAGATAAGTTTATCTTATAAACATTGAAATAGAAATAACTAAAGTTCTAAATTAACAAAACCCATTATAAAAATAAATCAACTATTTAAGAAATCCATTAACCCATCACAAATCCCACTAAACAATTTAGCTCATATTGAAAAATATATTTTCATTGATGATAAATGATAAGTGTCTAAAACAAGCTCATCTTAAGCATAATCTTGAGGCTTAATGTAAGAATTTATCAAATATGTTATAAGACGTTGATATTGAGTTAAATTGTTGATTTCACTTGTTTGAGAAACCTATTTGAAGAACAGATAAAATTGATGAAGAATGGGTGATTTTGAAATGACAACTTGAAGAATCAAAGTGCAATAGATCCATACAGCCTATATGAAGGATGTTATAGCTTTTTGTGTTAATAACAAAGTGACATACGCTAATACGTGCCATCCATATGAAAGGCCATATAAGCCCAAATCATTGATCAAAGAGTTGCATACCTTGCAGTATAACCAATACGGTGGACCATCTCAACCCAAAAGATGGATCAAAAACCATATGCCCTCCGATACCTCCCATACAAAGGACCATATCGGCCTAAAACATGGATCAAAAAACCATATGCCCCGCAATGTTGCCCATACAAAAGACCATATCAGCCTAGAATTAAGGTCAAAGAGTTGTATGCCCTAAGATATGGCCCATATGAAGAATAGTATGGAACCTAAAAGGTAATGCTAGAGAATCATATAGCCCATAATACGACCATACCATTGATCGTATGGGCATGCACGTGTCATTTCTAAGAAAACTTTGGGGTTTCTAAATTTCCCTATAAATATTAAGCTTTAGTTGAAACTTGAGAGATCTATTGAACATTATTAAGCCGTTTCCCCCTTTAAAGAAGTCATGTGCGCTCCTTTAAGAACAAGAATGAAGACATTAAGCTCAATAATTCACAGAATTTCATCAATTAATTGGGTTGTAACCATAACTTTTGAGTATTCTTGTTTTATATTCATGTTTATTGCTATATTTATGGAAGAGTAGTCATTTGTATCTAGATCTTGATAAACCCTAGCTTTGCAATGTGATTGAGATTGAGATTTTAATACAAATCATTATGTTTCCATGAGTTCAATTGCATGTTCATTATTGTTCTCTTAAGTTCATATTATCAGCATATGAATTTATGCTTGATATCATGGAAGTTGATTAAGAAATTACTTTTATGATTAGATCAGTGTAATTGAAGGGATTTGCTCATAGTTTTAGAGATAGAACAGCGAAAATCTTCTGTGAAAATTAGAATTTGTATATGAGTTCACGTTTATAATATGATTCTAAGTTGCTATTAATCTAGAAGAGATTCTAATCGATTGATTGATTTAGAATTATGAATTAATATACTTAAGAAAGTTATCAATTTAATAAAGAAAACTCTACAGTTTAAGAAACTAAGGTTACTCAATTAATGAATTTAAGAAGTTACAATGGTCGAATTAGTGGTAAATTGAGATCTAGGTGTCTAAAAGCTAAATTAATCAAACTAAACTTCAATTTGTGTTCATTAGATTATTAGTAATTGATAGAATATTATTAGTTTCTTAGATTAATTTAGTTTGATTATTATTGGTTAGAAATAAGGAAAGAGCTAGAATAGTAGTTGAAAATCCCTATGAGATGACCATGTGCTTAGTACTATACTACAATAAATGATGGATACACTTACTTATTAAGCTGTAAGATAAGTTTACTTAAAAACAACTATCATACGACTAATAAAAATCTAAACACAATCTACAGTAATAGATAAAGGAGAGATTACACTTGAAAATATTGGAATTTCTTCCTAATATTTCTAGGTCTAAGTCCACAGTGATAATCCATAATGAATAGTACTAGAGATGAGGTGGAGTGGAGGTGGAGAGTGTATGTTTCAATATATGAGTGAAATGGATGGATGAAGTGTGAAATAAGAAGGAATGGTAAGGTGGTCTGTCAAGGACCAGACTCCCAAAAATGACAAAGGAATATGGTATATGTTATGTGGGTCTATGTGTAAGATGTATTTTTTAGTGTATGGTGGAACCTATTTTGAATGGAGTAGACACTTTAATTTTAAAAACAAAAGAAAGTCTACTGAGTATTTACAAAATTAAGGGCTCTAATAAGTTAAGCCTAGTACTTAAAATAACTAGTGAAAATAACATAAGATGTTGCTGGAGTGAAACTTGCAGAGATCAGCTCGGTATTTCAAATGTATTCATATCGACCTTGTCTTCTCAAATGTAGCTCAGACTCGGACTTAGAGCAGCTCGACATGAAATAAAGGTGCTTGACATAGGAATGTAGTTCGGAGCGGTTCATCAATAGCCGCCTTAGAGTATCGTATTTCACTGTGGTACTTATGCTTTCTTCAAGAGGATTACTCTGTGCTCCATATAACCATTCGACATATTAGAAGCTTGGTGATGGTTACGCAAAAGACGGGAGCTTGGTCTGACGATTCGTATTATGCTCATAAGTGTGCTTAGTCAGTACGGGCAAAGGCGCTTCAGTTGGCAATAGTGAGCACTTCGTACCAAGTTTGTGAAGGGCGAGGTACTCGGTTTACTGAATTTAAGGTCAGTGATCAAAGTGCTTCCGTCCAACAGTTTCCTAGACTACTGTACACTCGGTAAGGATTTAAGCAAAGCTCCGGAAGGTTTGTCAACTTTAGGTGCTCGGTAGGTGTTGTGAGGCTACCTAGTGAAAGCACGGCATTGATGTTTTCAGCCTTTAAACTCAGGTCCATCTCCAACAAATTCTACCATGTCTGATCGGGTTTTCCCACTTAGTCATTTATGGTGTGACTCTCGGTACAGCTCCAACTCCATGTGTGGCCTGGCTGTCATAGTCTAGCGGTGCACTCGGCCCTACTTCTTATTGCTCGACTTTACCCAATTAAGCTGCAATTTCTGCAACTCTTTTCTCAAGTTGGTATATTGCTATCAAAAAGCTTGACAACTCGGATGACAGACGTTCGGACAACTTGGGTCGACTTGTCTTTGCATCAGTAGCTCAGAGCAAATGCAAGTGCTCAGACTTTAACAATGGGTGCTTAGCCTGATGTTGTGTGTTGGATCACTTATTTGATTTGGACCAGGTCAACAATTAAATAATGGCTTGAAGTGACACGTGTGGGTCGGCACTGCTATTTAAACAAATCAAATTGGAGACCTGCACATGAAAGACAAAGTTACAATGAAATTTTTAAATTATAAATTGAGACTGCTGTTATTTAATCTATAGATCAAATATGGTGAAATAGTAGCTCTGTTGTAGGCTTTGTTGAAGCTCAATTGTCAAGGGGATTGGTATTGCAGCAAAGCTTGGATTACTCAATCTTGTTAGATGGCTCGACGCTCGACAAAAAGCTTGTAAGAAGTCGGATGTTGCTACTTTGTTGATGCAAATGGTGTTGCGATGGACTTCATGGATAAATTGGATGCAAGGAAGGGGTCCAAACCGAAGCGGAAATTGCATAGGACGTCGCATGGATGAAGATCGGTTGCATAGGATGTCACATGGATGAGGATTGACCAAGGCTGGCTGAGTTGGTGGGCAAGGCCGGCGATCTTTATTAGTTTGTTGTTTTGTTTCCTATATTCTTTAGACGATATCTTGTATTTATTATTTAGTCAATTTTGTATTTATTAGGATTTGTTTCTTATTTTTTTAGACGATATCTTGCATTTATTATTTAGTCAATTTTGCATTTATTAGGATTTTGACTTTTAGGATTCTATCTCTTGGGTTTCTTTTAGTCATTATTTGTATTTATTATTTACCTTTTTAGGATTTTCATGTAATAGTATAAATAGGCCTTTAAGCTTATCTTTACAAGGACAACTGATATTTGACATATTTGATATTAAATTGAGAAGATTTTCTCTGAGTTGCAATTGTGCGTTATCCATTAAGATCATTCCGATGTGTGTGGTCTTATTCATTTACGAGATCACGTTGTGTCAGAGTGGTGTCAGAGCGCAAGGTGAGTTCCCGCGAAGATGTCTTCTGGCAACAACGTTGACGACAGTCGCACTCATGATGGTGTTCATGATGTGGGAGTCCAAGGGGTCGATCGACCGAATCCGAAGGCGGTGGTAGATGCCATGGATTAAAGGTTGAGGCGGATAGAGCAACTTGTCGAAACTTTGATCGATCGGTTTGATGCCATGGGGGTTGATGCTAATAGGGGTAGGTTTGATGAAGGGAGACAGCCTAGGGCAAAAGAGGGTTATGATATTCCAATCAATCAATCCATCCGTGCCAATCGAAGGGCACAGATCTCTTATGATGAATCAGAGGAAGAGGAATTGGTGTATGAGAGAAGACAACCACCTATGAGCGGTGGGTATGGTGGAGGAAGAAATCGAAGAGGCTCCCGGGATTATGATGATGATCAATCCAATGGAGGGGATTTCCACCTAAAGGTAGATCTTCCTTATTTCAACGAGACGTTCAATATTGAAGAATTCCTTGATTGGCTGGCGAAGGTGGAGAGATTCTTTGATTATAAAGATGTTCCCGAGGAGCGTAGGGTAAAAACGATGGCTTGTAGATTGAAGGAAGGCGCTTCCGCCTGGTAGGAGAGAGTGCAGAGCAGGCGGTTAAGAGAAGAAAGACATCCTGTGCAATCGTGGATCCGCATGAAACAACTGATCAAAAGTGAGTTTCTTCCCCATGATTATGAACAAATACTGTTCCAACAATATCAAAGGTGTCGCCAAGGGTTGCGAATCATCCATGAATATACTACTGAGTTTATGAGATTAGTGGAGTGCAATGATTTGAGAGAGAGTGAAGGGCAACAAGCAGCTAGGTATGTTGATGGCCTAAAGTTGCAGATCGGGGATAAAATTGGGGTAACGGTGTTGCGGAGTATGTGTGAGGCTAAGAATATGGCATTGAGGGCTGAACTCATGCTAAATGATAAGAATACCAGGTTTGATGGTGGTGGGCGTAGGTATGGAGTTGATAGGGCTGAACGTGGTGGAGCGAGTAAGGCTATTGATGATAAAGAAAAAAAGTATTGTAAAGAAGCCTAGTAGTAGTGGTGAGAAGAAGAGTAAAAAGGCTATGGAAAAACAGCCTATGGAATCCAAAGAAAGCCAGAAGCAATCCGACCTATATGCCAAACCCATCTTGGGAAAGTGATACTGTTGCAACCAACCAGGACACCGATCCAATGAGTGCCTAAATCGAAGAGCTATTAATATTGTAGAGCGGAAAGAGGATGGGGATATACGCTGTGACCCTGATGGGGAAGAAGAATACTATGAGGAGGATGATGAAGATCATGAGCCCTCATATGTTATCAGGAAGCTCATGTTAGCACCTAAATAGAAGGGTAACACTCAACGCCACCAGCTATTTCGTACTAGGTGCACAATTGGTGGGAGAGTATTTGACCTAATTGTAGATAGTGGGAGTAGTGAAAACATCATTGGTATGCAAGTGGTCAAGAAGTTGCAGTTGCTAGTTGAGAAACATCCTAATCCATACACCATTGGATGGATTAAAGCTACTGAGAGGATGGATGTCTAGGAGAGATGTAGGGTGCCCGTCTCCATTGGAAAGTATAGAGATGACGTCTACTATGACATAATAGACATGGATGCTTGTCACCTTCTATTTGGGCGACCATGGCAATTTGATGTGGATGTGATAGGCATAATTTATCATCATTTTAATTGACAACTTGGGTCTATTTTATAATATATTGATGGGATTCTTAATAGATAAGGTACTTAATTGATATATATATATATATTTCAGGTCAATTTTGAACACAATTATAATATAAGGAAGAAATATGTGGAGAATCCAATCAAAATTCAAGCAAAGCAACAACGAACACAAGAGGAGTCTAGATGTACGGCCGTACAAGTATAAAAATGAAGAAATTACAAGGCAGTGGCTGGTACGGGGTCTTGTACGCCCGTACACTAAGTGATTTTGAAGTAAAGTGAAGGGGATTCAACTTGTACCCCCGTACATCAAGTGATGAAAGAAGGGAAATGAAGGAGATTTATGCTTGCACGCCCGTACACGCTTGAAGAATGATTCCAGTACTTAGCACTCCCTTTTGTACGACCGTACAAGATGCAAATTTTCAAAGAAAATAAGCATTGTACGATCGTGACTTTTAAAAATGGGTCATTATTTTATGTATTCTTGAAACAGTATGACTGTTGAATACGTCTTGTTTTAGTAAAGGTCGTGTTTTTAGACACTACACCCATAGAATATAAAGGGGGGATTCATTCTGGAGAAAGATAGATATCATATCATATACTTTAGAAAGAATATAGGAGAGAGTCGAAGGATAGTAGGGATTCCAAGAAGAATTTGAGAAAGTCGATTGGATCCAGTGTTCGTTTGTACAACCATTTCGTAATCATTAAAAAGGGGTTTTATTTCTTCTCTTATCTTGTTTCATTGAATTTTATTGTTTTCATATGTTGTTATATGTTTGTGTTCATATGTCAGTATGAGTGATAGTAATTAGTTATTACGAAGTTATTAACAGGAATATATATGTTATAAATCTGTTTAATTACGAATTTCTAGTGTTGGGTTTTCAATAAAGTTAGGAAATTGTAGTGCACGACATATTCCTACATCAGATCTCATTGGAAAAGGTTGAGAAACAATTCCCTTGAGTAGATCTAAGGCACTAGAACAAACTACTCTTGTTGATAGAGATGTTAATAAGAAGTTTGCTGCATGTTTTCAAAGAATTTGGAATAATAAGAGCTTTAATGCAATTCTGAATTGGCTATTAACTTAGAAGAGATTCTAGTAGATACAATTAGGATTAGGATTGATCTATTATGAGAATAATGATCATGAATTAAGAATTCTGCAGATAAGTAATTTACGGATGAATTTAGTTAAATCCTGTTAATATGATGGAGTAATCTTTCTGTATATTGTGTTAATAATTTGTTAAAATTTGTTTTATATTATTGTGATAAAATTGGTAGTTAATATAGTTAAATTTAGAATTATCTAATTATATTAATTAAATACATTGAATTGATTGCTAGTAATAATTGAAAGGGCGAGTAATAGTAATTGTCAGGATCCCAAGGAATACGACCCATAAGCCATTCCTATACTACAATTGATAGGTGCACTTGCCTATTGTTGATCTGATATTAGGAAAGGATTAGTGGAATTAATTGTTAAACTCAGATGAAACATCAAGTTTTTGGCGCCGTTGCCGGGGATTTAATTGACAATATTAGGAAAACCCAATCGTTATTAATCTAGTTTCTTTTAATTCTTATATTATTATTCATTTCAACTTTGATTGATCTTTGATTACAGGTGTATGACCCGCAGCAGAAAAATCAAGCTTTTTGATTTTGACCCAGAACCTGAGCGAACATTTCGTCAAGGATTAAGAAGAACCAGAGAGATTATCCAAAACTCTCCTACTATAGTGCAAAGAGCAAGACCACTATCATTAAATATGAATAGAGATAATGAGAATTAAACCCACGAGGGGTTGGTGAAGTTGAGAATCCTGGGGGTAATGTAAATCAAGCCGGTGGAAATATAAATGATCCCATTAGAGATGTTGGAAATGAAGTTCATAGACCTATGTGGGATATGTTTATGCCCACAATCGATGGAGTTGCTCCATCCATTCAGTATCCTCCAATTCATGCAAATAATTTTGAGTTGAAGCCTGCTTTGATTCAGATGGTACAAGTTAATCAATTTGGGGGAGGAGCTTCAGAAGACCCGCATGCTCATTTGAAGAATTTCTTGCAAATATGTGCTACTATAAAGGCCAATGGAACACCAAATGAATCAATACGCCTATTATTGTTTCCCTTTTCACTAGGGACAAGGCGAGTTGGTTGGAGTCATTGCCTCCTCATTCATTAACGAGTTGGAATCAAGTGGCTCAGAGGTTTTTAGAGAAATTTTTCCCACCTAATAAGACGATTCAATTAAGAAATGAGATATTTTCCTTCCGTCAGTATGAAGGAGAATCACTTTATGAGTCGTGGGAAAGGTTTAAAGAATTTCTTCGTCGGTGCCCTCACCATGGATTTCATTGCATGATTGGTCAGGATATTTTATACATCATTAGGAGACCAAAAGAAAACAATGATCGATTCAGTAGCTGGTGGGAGTTTGATGAAGAAAAGTGCTCCTGAGGCTTATGATTTAATCGAAGAATTGGCAAGGAATACATTCAGTTGGCATAGTGAAGGAACAATCTTCGACCCGTCGCTGCAATGTATGAGTCCGAGTCAGTTTCTCAACTAAGGCACAAGTGGCATCACTTACATCTCAGATGAGTAAAATGAAAGCAAGCATGGAAGCTTTACCTCAAAGTGATTCTTTTGTGAGTTCAATGGAAGATTTTCATGCTTCTGAAGAAGGTTCAAGTATTGAAGATCTGAACTTTATTAATAGAACAAATAGAGAAGCCGGGAATTATAATCCTTATAGTAATACTTATAATCCCGGTTGGAGGAATCATCCTAACTTCTCATGGAGAGATCAGTTCACAAAGTCAAACATTCACTGGATTTCAGAAGCCACAACCACAGCAATTACAAGCACCACAGCAACGTCTTGCGTTACCACCACCTGAAAAGAAGACTAATGTTGATGATGCTTTGACACAGTTTATTCAAGTTTCTGATGCACGCCATCGGAATCATGAGGCCTCTATTCATAACTTAGAACAACAGATTGGTCAACTGGCTAAATTAATGTCGGACAGAACTCCAGGATCATTGCCGGGTAACACTGAGCAAAATCCTAAGGAGCAAGTTAAGGTTGTGACACTTAGAAGTGGTAAGGAATTACAGGGTTCAGCAAGGAATCAAGAGAGTGAAAAGGAAGTTGGTTTAGAAAGTGGGGAACAAGTGAATGAAAAAGAAGAATTAATAGAGAGAGTTTACCTACTGAAAAACCAAAGGAATTTCAGCCAAAATTACCTTACCCATCTAGATTTAGGAAGGATAAGGATGATGAACAATACAAAAAGTTCTTGGAACTTTTTAAACAGTTGCACATTAACCTTCCACTAGTAGAAGCTTTAGGACAAATGCCTAAGTATGCTAAATTCCTCAAAGAACTTCTATCTAACAAAAGGAAGTTAGAAGAACTATCTACTGTCACCTTAGGTGGAGAGTGTTCTGCTGTTATTTTAAACAAATTGCCTAGGAAACTAAAGGATCCGGGTAGTTTTACTATTCCTTGTTTGATAGGAAATTTACCGGTTGAAAGGGCATTAGCAGATCTTGGGGCTAGTATAAATCTCATGCCCTATAGCATGTTTAAAAGATTAAATCTAGGCGAACCCAAGAGTACTAGAATGAGTATACAACTTGCTGATAGATCTATGAGATTTCCTAAGGGAGTAGTGGAAGATGTTTTGGTTAAAATTCACGATTTTATTTTTCCTGCAGATTTTGTAGTTCTGGACATGGATGAAGATATAGAAGTCCCACTATATTGGGGAGGCCATTCTTAGCAACAGCTGGTGCTGTTATCGACGTCAAAGATGGGAAATTAGTTCTTCGGGTTGGAAGCGAAGAGATGGTCATCCGAATGCCAGATGTTTTCAGAAAACCTATGAATGGTGATGATACTTGCTTTGCAATTGATTCTTTTGAACTAACCGTTTCTGATTTTCTGCAAGATTCTTTGAGTACAGATTCCTTGGAGTTGTGTTTGTCAAAAGGAAGTGAAATTAATGCAATTGATGGAGTAGAAGAGATTATTGCTCAATTGGAACGCTGTGATGACAAAAGAAGAATTTGGAGTGAGGAAATCTACCGAGACCATATAGATAGGTTAAAACCTTCAGTAGAAGACCCCCCTGAATTGGATTAAAGCAACTACCTTCATATTTGGAGTATGCCTTTTTGGCAAATGACTCTAAGTTACCGGTGATTATATCTTCGGAGCTTGATTCATGCCAAAAGGAGAAACTAATTTCTGTGCTCAAAGAGCACAAGAAGGCAATAGCATGGAAGATTTCTGATATAAAAGGAATCAGTCCCTCCTTTTGCACTCATAAGATCTCAATGGAAGAAGGATTTAAGTCAGTGGTGCAACCTCAAAGAAGGCTAAACCCAAATATGAAAGAAGTAGTTAAGAAAGAAGTGGTCAAATTATTGGATTCGGGACTTATATACCCAATTTCGGATAGCCCATGGGTAAGTCCGGTTCAAGTGGTCCCAAAGAAAGGAGGCATGACGGTTGTGCCCAATGAGAAAAATGAGCTTATTCCAATGCGTACCGTGACTGGATGGAGGGTATGTATTGATTATAGGAAGCTCAATGATGCTACTCGAAAGGACCATTTTCCATTATTTATTGACCAAATGTTAGAAAGACTTGCAGGTCATGATTTTTATTGTTTTTTGGATGGAATGTCAGGATATTTTCAGATTCCTATTGCACCGGAAGATCAGGAAAAGACCACATTTACTTGCCCCTATGGTACATTTGCTTATCGTAGAATGCCATTCGGGTTATGTAATGCACCTGCGACCTTTCAAAGGTGTATGTTAGCAATATTTGGGGATTTAGTGGAGGATGTGATGGAGGTATTTATGGATGACTTTTCGGTATTTGGAGATTCATTCGAAAAATGTTTGCTGAATTTGAAGAGGGTTTTGATGAGATGTGAGGAACCAACCTTGTGTTAAATTGGGAAAAGTGCCATTTCATGGTACAACAAGGAATAGTGTTGGGTCACAAAGTGTCAAAGAAAGGGATAGAAGTGGATGTAGCAAAAGTGGAGGCAATTTCCAATTGCCACCACCAAATTCTGTCAAGGCAATAAGAAGCTTCTTGGTCATGCAGGTTTTTATAGAAGGTTTATTAAAGATTTTTCGAACATTGCAAGACCAATGACAAAGTTGTTAGAGAAAGATATTACATTTAATTTTGATGAGAAATGTATGGAAGCTTTTAATTTTCTGAAGGAGAAGTTGACTAGTGCCCCTATAATGGTAGCTCCAGATTGGAATTTACCATTTGAACTTATGTGTGATGCAAGTGATTCCGCAATAGGGGCTGTTTTAGGTCAAAGAAAGGAGAAGCACTTCAGCCAATTTACTATGCAAGTAAAACTCTTACCTACACAAGAGAACTATACCACAACAGAAAAAGAATTGCTTGCTATAGTATTTGCCTTTGACAAATTTAGATCATATCTCATCTTATCAAAAGTAGTGGTATATACTGACCACTCAGCTTTGAAATACCTTCTATCCAAACCGGATGCTAAACCAAGACTAATAAGATGGGTATTGTTGTTACAAGAGTTTGATTTAGAAATCCGTGATAAAAAAGGAGCAGAAAATTTAGCAGCGGATCATCTTTCTAGGTTAGATAACCCATATTTGGAAGATTTGAAGGAGGAAGAGATTAATGATAAATTTCCAGAAGAAAATCTTTTTACTGTACAGATCAAGAAATTCCATGGTTTGCTGATATAGCGAACTATTTGGTTGGAAAAGTCCTTCCACAAGATTTGGATCACTACCAAAAGAAAAAGTTCTTTTCTGAGTTAAAATATTATTTTTGGGAAGATCCCTATCTCTTTAAGATATGTGCAGATCAAATTATTAGGCGTTGTGTATCACATGAAGAAGGGCAACAAATTCTATACCATTGTCATAGTGGTCCCACTGGAGGCCATTATAGTGCCAATAGGACAGCACATAAAGTCTTAGGCAGGGTTTTATTGGCCTCATATTTTTAGAGATGCTAATTCTTTTGTGTTTTCATGTGATAGGTGTCAAAGGACTGGGAATATTTCAAGAAGAGATGAGATGCCCCAAAATTATATCTTAGAGTGTGAAGTCTTTGATGTTTGGGGGATCGACTTCATGGGACCATTTCCTAATTCCTATGGTAACAGGTATATCCTTGTTTCAGTAGATTATGTTTCTAAATGGGTTGAGGCTCAAGCTTTACCTACTAATGATGCTCGGGTAGTGCTAAAATTTTTAAAGAAACTATTTTCAAGGTTTGGAGCACCTAAAGCATTAATTAGTGACAGAGGAACTCATTTTTGCAATAGTCAGATTGAGAAAGTGTTGAAAAGATATGGAGTTCATCACAGGTTAGCCACCCCTTATCATCCTCAATCTAGTGGCCAGGTTGAAGTTTCCAATAGGGAATTGAAAAGAATATTAGAGAAGACAGTGGTTCATAATCGTAAGGATTGGGCTGAGAAGTTAGATGATGCTTGTGGGCATATCGAACAGCCTATAAGACACCTTTAGGAACCACTCCCTATAGGTTAGTATATGGTAAAGCATGTCACTTGCCTGTAGAAATTGAACATAAAGCCTATTGGGCAATTAGACTGCGAATATGGACCTAGAGGCTGCTGGTAAGAATAGGAAATTCCAACTAAATGAACTAGAGGAGTGGAGATTGTTAGCCTATGAGAACAATAGATTAAATAAGGAAAGAATGAAGAAATTACATGATTCCATATTAAGTACCCTAAACAGTTTAAGGAAGGGGACTTGGTGCTATTGTACAATTCTAGATTAAGATTATTTCCAGGTAAGCTTAGATCTAGATGGTCTGGCCCTTTCACTGTGACAAGGATTTTCCCATATGGAACAGTAGAAGTTACACACCCGGAGAAAGGAACCTTTAAGGTCAATGGTCAAAGATTAAAAATTTATCATGAAAAAGTTGAAATGGATGAAGGCAGGGAGGAGTTAAGGCTTCTCCAAATAGAAAATTGTTTGTGAAAGAATTGACAATTGTCAAGCTAGAGACAATAAACTAGCATGTATTGTTATTGTTATATAAATATTACACTAATTCTATAATCTTTATATTTTGTTTAATAAATTTTCTATGTATTTATTGTGTGTGACTATATATATATATATATGTGTGTGTGTGTATGTTTATGAGTATATAAGTATGCATGTGGAAATATAAATATATATATTTTTATTTTTTCTTAAAAAAAAAATAGAAAAGGAGAAATCACGCTGCTATGTACGGGCGTACATTAATAAGTAGGGAAGGTTCAAGAGCAACAGAAGCCAGTACGCCCCTATGTACGGGCGCGATTTTATACAGGCTTGTTTCAAAATGAAACCCGAGGTCAGCACGCCCCTATGTACGGGCGTACATCATAACATGAAGAATGAGCTATTTCCAGAGTCTACCACGGGGTTCTGTACGGGCGTACATCATGAAATGTGATGAACTTGGTTTTATTTCAAAGCCACTACGGTCATGTGTAGGGGGTACACAAGCAAGCAAGGGACGCTTAACTTGATCAGAAGCCAGCACGCCCTATTGTACGGCCGTGCAACACTTCAGTAAGCTAAGTTATTCAATTTGTACGGCCGTACTTCCAGGTTTGTATAGACTTATATATATATATCCCCTGTTTGACTTCATTTTCAAACTCATTCTCTATAATATCATTCCTTCGTCTTTTCCCTACTCTCTCAATACAACTTAGATACTAAGGATATAATTTCTTTTATCTAATTTTTATTACTTTAGCACCACTACAATTCGATCCAAAGACAGGTATGAATCCTTCCTTCACTAATTCTTTTGTCTCGTATTTGCTTGTCAATATTATAAAATTAGGGTTAAGTCATTTTGTACATACTCATTGTTAGGATTATAACTTTCTTTTGTAATTATTATATGTTAATACAATTGAGTTGTACATTGTTTTTGGTATATTGAAATTTATTAACCCTACTTTCAACGACATGATTCATGTAAACCCTAACATTGTAACATTCCTATATAGTATTAGGGAGTGATTACATTGATTCGAAATGTGAAAGTCCTAACCCATGAATAAGGTGTTTTGATTTGAATGACTCCTATTGTGATTGGATTGTATTAGGGAGTGATTACAATGTTAGTTCATCATATCATTCCTTCGAATTAAACATGCTCATAAAGTGTTTGTTGAAATGCCAATGCTTAGAACAAGCCAAATTTTTCTCAATTGAGTCACATATTTCTACATTATGCTTGACTCATCTTATCAATTTGATTTTCTCAATAAGATTTCATTGTTTCATGGATTGTTCATATCTAGATGTTATATTTCTTGACCAATGATATAAGATGGATGGAATAATTGTTAGATATCCTACACTTATGCTACCTTTGAACTAATATGTAATATCTATACTAAGATAAGTCTATGTGAGGATAACTACTCCAATAGTAATATGAATTACATAGTGGTGCATATTAAGTAATATCTTAGTTTTAGTATCTAAGAGTTGTTGTAGTATAAAAAGTTGTTTAAGGGGTTATTAGAATAATATGAATTTAATTCTATCTCTTTTCAGGTATGGCTCCAAAGAAAAGTAACCCTAGACCATCACAAAAGACTACTCAACAACCTAAGCGGCCTCGAATGAAATATGCAAAGAATGTCGGCTCCTCTAGTACTTCTGTTCCAGTCCCTCTAGGATTAAAAGTTGAACACCAGCCGGCTTATCAACAATTTCATCAGAAAAAGGTGATTAAACCCAATGGGATTTTAAATTGGGATGTACTGAAAGAATATGGGTTGGTGCCGGCAATGAGACGATTGCTACAGGATCCCGCTTGGTTGAGACTTTTTAGTCTTCAAGAAACGGCCTACAAGGTTACAACATTAGCTTTCCTTGCATCCTTTTCTATAGAGAAACGGAATATAGGTAGAATGTTGAAATTTAAGGTGAATTTTTATGCATTTGGAGCATATCACTCAATTTCAATGAGGAAATTCATAAAAGCTACGGGTCTATATATAAAGGAAGAGATGAATGACCCGGAGTTTAATTCGTTGCCTATATTGATGCCTTCGGGAGTTACAATTGAAGAAGTTTGGCGGTCAATCTCTAGAGAAAAAGTTTTTAGACCAAGCCGAACCAAGGCATCCACTATGCTCTGGACAAGCCACAGGTGTTCCATTACATTTTGGCCAAGACACTAAACTCTAAGATGGACACTGCGGGTACGGTTACAAAGGAAGATATCTTGCCTTTGACGAGTGCTATTCGGTCTTACAAGGTCAATGTTGGAGTGTTAGTAGCCTATGCGATCAAACGCCAAGTCGGGTCGAAGATGAATGGCATATATGTGGGACAAATGATCACCCGTGTTTTGAAGAATTTGAAGCTTTGGCCCAAAAGTTCTTCTCAAAAACCAAGAGACGGAGTGGCACAATCCAAGGGGATCACACATGCTCCATTTCAGCAATGGGGAACTGCTAAGGTTGATGATCCTTATTTTGATGCTGAGGCACCCGGAGCTCAGCCACAGTTAGCATCCCACTCGAGTTTCTCAGTCGGGAATTTAGCACATTTGGAGGCGGATGTGGCAGTCATCAAGGCCGATGTAGCTGAAATTAAAAAGAACCAAAATATTATCATAAATTTGCTGACAAAATTGGCCGAACATGCAGGATTAGCGATCTCATCTTGTTTTAGTGGGGCCTCCAGACCTGAGCAACCGAGTGAGGACCTCCCAAGCTCTAGTGCACCACCGGTACCCCAAGAAGATCTTCCTCCTGTCACTGAGCAAGTGGATCCACTTGCAGATTTGGATTTAGAGGCTCTGAAAGTAGGGGAGACCTATGAAAGTTCTGAGGCAGAATCGTCTGGTGATGAGGAGATGGAGGAAGGAGGTGAAGAAGAAGGTGAAACTGAAGGAAGTGATTCGTCGGATGATGAAGAGGAAGAGGATGTCCAAATACATTTCTAATTTTTATTTCATTTTCCAGGACCTAATGACTTATGTTATTCCTAGTTTTTCCTTTTAATTTTATGCATTCATCTGTGTTTAATGCTTTTGTTTGTTTTGCTTAATGTTGTATTGCTGGCACAGTCTTTCATTTTGATCATGGTTTTGGATGATGTACATGCTGGAATTCCATGAATGTAAAGACAGTTTTGGAAACAAATCGGCCTACAAAACTCAGGGGAGTTCACTTCTCATTGTTACTTTGTTTATCTTTCCTTTTAACCTAGTTGAGACATTGAGGACAATGTCTCTAATAAGTGTGGGGAAGGGAGCATGCAAGCATGCTAAATGAAGTGTTTGTTTAAATGATGATAATGAATGCTTGTTAAGACTTATCTCACACTTAAGTAATGAAAGCTGTTTTGTTGTGGTGTTGATGATTTCAAAAGTGCTGGAATAATGAAGATCTTAGAAGCTAAAGATGCAATTGTTTCTAAGGTTATAGTAGCAATGTGAAATCATAATGGGGCAGTCTTACTCATGCTTTAATTTAGAATTTTACATCTAAATAACATATGACTACAAGTGTATTATCAATAATTATTACTACCACTAAGTAGCATGTAGAGAATAATGAAATGAATTACCATTAGTGTACAGTTTAAATGATACTTCTCACTTGATGATTTCTCCAATTTTATTAATTTTTCTCTCCTTTCATAAAAAAAAAAAAAGGAGAAATAAAAGAAAGATTGAAGTGATTGAGGTTCGATGGGGTCCCTTTAAAACCTAGTCACCTAAGGTCGTCCGGCCTGGATTGATTGACCAAGGATGTCACTTCAACGTTTAATAAATCTTATAACTCGGATAAGTAAGTCCGAGGGATGCCCTTTTTAAGGGAATAACATCTGTTAACCTGAGTGATGAGCTCGGGATTATCGACTGAAAGTCTGCTACATGGGTTATAGGATATATTTAAAAAAAAAAAATCAATCATAAATTAAAGGAGAGAAAAATATATATAAAGGAGAGAAATTCAGGGGATTGGTTGATGTCTATGCTGTCACTAAGGGATTAAACTCAATGATTGGTGGTAGTATCTACTTTGAAAACTAATGATATAAGAGATGAATTATTTGAGTTAGTAATTGTGGTCATGTGTTTATTTTTATGTTAAAAATCTAACTTAAATAATGAGAGTAAAGACTAACTTATTATGATTAGCTTTGAAACTCTAGCCTAAGGAATAAAATACTTAAGAATAGATAGAATGAAATCCTTAAATCCCAGCATTGGAATAGTAACACCATGAGTACTATATATTTTTCAATTGTTTTTATCAGCTTCTTGCTTGAGGACAAGCAAGGCTTAAGTGTGGGGATATTTGATAGGCATAATTTATCATCATTTTAATTGACAAATTGGGTCTATTTTATAATATATTGATGGGATTCTTAATAGATAAGGTACTTAATTGGTATATATATATATATATTTCAGGTCAATTTTGAACACAATTATAATATAAGGAAGAATATGTGGAGAATCCAATCAAATTCAAGCAAAGCAACAAGAACACAAGAGGAGTCTAGATGTACGGCCGTACAAGTATAAAAATGAAGAAATTACAAGGCAGTGGCTGGTACGGGGTCTTGTACGCCCGTACACTAAGTGATTTTGAAGTAAAGTGAAGGGATTCAACTTGTACCCCGTACATCAAGTGATGAAGAAGGAAATGAAGGAGATTTATGCTTGCACGCCCGTACACGCTTGAAGAATGATTCCAGTACTTAGCACTCCCTTTTGTACGACCGTACAAGATGCAAATTTCAAAGAAAATAGCATTGTACGGTCGTGACTTTTAGAAATGGGTCATTATTTTACGTATTCTTGAAACAGTATGACTGTTGAATACGTCTTGTTTTAGTAAAGGTCGTGTTTTTAGACACTACACCCATAGAATATAAAGGGGGGATTCATTCTGGAGAAAGATAGATATCATATCATATACTTTAGAAAGAATATAGGAGAGAGTCGAAGGATAGTAGGGATTCCAAGAAGAATTTGAGAAAGTCGATTGGATCCAGTGTTCGTTTGTACAATCATTTCGTAATCATAAAAAGGGGTTTTATTTCTTCTCTTATCTTGTTTATTGAATTTTATTGATGTTTTCATCATGTTAATTATATGTTTGTGTTCATATTTCAGTATGAGTGAATAGTAATTAGGGTATTACGAAGTTATATTAACAGGAATCATATATGTATCTATTATAAATCTGTTTAATTACGAATTTCTAGTGACGGGTTTTCAATAAAGTTAGGAAATTGTAGTGCACGACATATTCCTACATCAGATCTCATTGGAAAAGGTTGAGAAACAATTCCCTTGAGTAGATCTAAGGCATTAGAACAAACTACTCTTGTTGATAGAGATGTTAATAGGAAGTTTGCTGCATGTTTTCAAAGAATTCGAGAATAATAAGAGTTTTAATGCAATTCTGAATTGGCTATTAACTTAGAAGCGATTCTGGTAGATACAATTAGGATTAGGATTGATCTATTATGAGAATAATGATCATGAATTAAGAATTCTGTAGATAAGTAATTTATGGATGAATTAGTTAAATCCTGTTAATATGATGGAGTAATCTTTCTGTATATTGTTTAATAATTTGTTAAACTTCTGTTTTATATTATTGTGATAAAATTTTGTAGTTAATATAGTTAAATTTAGAATTATCTAATTGAGTATTAATTAAACTAAATTGAATTAATTGCTAGATAATAATTGAAAGGGCGAGTAATAGTAATTGTCAGGACCCCAAGGAATACGACCCATAAGCCATTCCTATACTACAATTGATAGGTGCACTTGCCTATTATTAATCTGATATTAGGAAAGGGTTATTGGAATTTAATTGTTAAACTCAGATCTGAACACATCAAGATGCCCAACACTCTGGAAAAGAGAATTTCTACAGGTTAGAAAAGGATGGTAAAAGATATACATTACCACCTCTTAAGGTAATGCCACGTCCCAATGGCTTTAAGTCAGAGGGGCGATCTTTTCTGACCATTGTGAACTTGGAGAGAGAGATGGAAGAAGTTATGAAGGAGACCAAGGAGGTACATGCCTTGGTGGTGAAGAATATGCTGAAGGTAGAAGAGGAGGGTGTTAGTGATGTGCTTGAAGTAGTGAAAGAGGTGTTAGAGGAATTCAAGGAGGTGGTCCCAGATGATTTACCTAAGGGGCTTCCACCCTTAAGAGATATTCAGCACCAGATTGATTTATTACTTAGGGCAAGCCTTTCTAATTTGCCTCACTATAGGATGAGCCTCAGGGAAACAAAAATCCTCCAAGAGAAGGTTCATGAGTTGCTAGACAAAGGCTTCATCAAAGACAGCCTGAGTCCATGTGCTGTACCAGTACTACTTACTCCTAAGAAAGATGTGAATTGGAGGATGTGTGTTGATAGCAAGCATATCAACAGGATCACAATTGGGTATAAGTTTCCTATACCCCGCATAGAAGACATGCTTGATAGATTGAGTAGAGCCACCATCTTCTCCAAGATTGACTTGCGGAGTAGCTATCATCAAATCAAAGTCCGGCCAGGGGATCAATGGAAAACCGCTTTCAAGACAAAAGAGCGACTATATGAGTGGTTTGTGATGCCATTTGACCTCAGCAATGCCCCTAGCACATTTATGTGAGTCATGAATCAGGTCACTTGAGGAGTGTGTTGGTTGTGCTGAAAGAGAATAAATTATATGCTAATCTAAAGAAATGCATATTTATGTCAAAGAAGTTGCTGTTTTTCGGGTTTGTAGTAAGTGGTGAGGAGATTACAGTAGATGAGGGAAAGGTGAAGGCTATTAAAGAATGGTCTATTCCTAAGACTGTCACAAAGTTGAGGAGTTTCTTAGGAGTAGCCAGTTTCTATAAGCGCTTCATCAGGCACTTCAATACTATTATGCTGCTCCATTGACTGAGTGCCTGAACAAGGGAAAGTTTAGTTGGAGTGAGGAGGCCGACTTGTATCCTTTCCATCCCCATGATACGCCTTTATATCCAGAAGAGAACTAGGGATTGAGTTCTTCGCCGGTAGGAGAGAATGATGCAAATGGTGTTGCGATGGACTTCATGGATAAATTGGATGCAAGGAAGAGATCCAAATCGAAGCGGAAATTGCATAAGACGCCGCATGGATGAAGACCGATTGCTTAGGGCATCGCATGGATGGGGACCGACCAAGGCTGGCTAGGTTGGTGGGCAAGGCCAGCGGCCTTTATTAGTTTGTTGTTTTGTTTCCTATTTTCTTTAGACGATATCTTGTATTTATTATTTAGTCAATTTTGCATTTATTAGGATTTTGACTTTTAGAATTCTATCTCTTGAGTTTCCTTTAATCATTATTTGTATTTATTATTTACCTTTTTAGGATTTTACCTTTTTAGGATTTTTATGTAATAATATAAATAGGCTTTTAAGCTTATCTTTGCAAGGACAACTGATATTTGACATATTTGATATTAAATTGAAAAGATTTTCTCTGAGTTGCAATTGTGCATTATCCATTAAGATCATTCCGGTGTGTGTGGTCTTGTTCATTTATGCTATCACGCTGCGTCATTTATCTACCTAAGATGGATGCTTCAATATCCACACATGTGCAATCCAAGATAGCCCCTTAAGCATTGGAAATGGGCACTCTGCAATGTACATTGTAGTAGTTTGTTTAGATGTTGTTGCTACATGTGTTTGATCAAGAGCTCACCTACACATTTCGACTACAACTTAGCATGGATGGGCGCTCCTTTGGCAAATTTTACCAACTCGGTTGGACTTGGAGAAGCTTAGCTTTCAATCACCCATCTACTTGCAACATCTCGGCAAGAGAGTGAAAGTGGTCAATTACTTCTTTGATGCTTTGGAAGTTGGTTGAGCGATGTTGATAGCTCCAATTGTTTCTGTCTTTGGAAACTTAGTTTGTGTAACTCATTGGTGCTCCAGGCGTTAAGATGGACGCTCGACAGCACAACAGCTGCATGGTAAGAGAGAACTTGGGTCGATAAACTCCAGTGCTCGGTTGCAATTAACGAAGTCCAGCCAGTATTAGCTTGGCATCTCTGATTCATTTATTTCGTCACGTGATGCAGACAGGTTGATTACTGCTTGGATTTATGTTTTCAAGTCGGCATTTATCAAATTCACTAGCCAGTTGACATTCTACAATCATTGATTTTAACTAGTTGGTGGACTCCTAAAGCTCTTGGTCAATGCTTGAATTTTGGTGGATGAAGTCGGAGCTGGGCGCACTACTTTGTGAGGAAAGGACTTGGTTCTATAGTGCAGCTGGTCATTAAAGATTCTGCTTTGTTTGTGCTGATGTAGCTCGATGATGCAGTAGCATCAGGCTTGCTTTGTTAGAGTTCAGCTTGAACATAGACAACTTGATGTTACTGCTGCTGTTCAGTTCGCACTTCTACTACTCGAATTCCAATACAATTGACTTGCAATTGCACCGGCAGCTCGACTTGGTCTTAGATCGGACCTCGGTTTAGTATGCTGTTATGCTTAAAATTCCACATGGGTGTTCTTGCGATACTCCTTGGTGCTTAAATGGATGTTTGTTTGCTTATTATACAAGTGTTGGGCTACGACCGTTCAACTAATTGCTCCAGTGTGTGACATCTAAATGATTCGTGCTTGCATATGCCATGCTCCTACTTGCTTAGTCTACTTTACACTTCTGCTAAAAATTGCAGAATTTCGGACTGATGATGGGAGCAGCTCGAATCGAACTAATACTCGGCCTTTCTTGTTTGCATGCACTATGTTTGAAGCCTAGGTGGAATTAATTCTGCTATGATATAGCTGGTGGATCTTGACTTCTTAGAGATTTGCTGCTTCTAGTTTCTATCATATGGCTGCCCTTTGATGTTTGGACAACAACAGGGAATGTGCGTGTTGGATCTACTCAGTGGCTTGACAAAGGATCTTCACAGCATGCTTGCAACTAAAAATCATTCAAAAATTGAAGTTCATGTCAATTAAAAAATTCGAATTAAGAGCAGTTACGTTATTACCACATAATTTTCATAATGCGGCCAATCTTAAGTTATTCTTTTCACTGAATGTGCAGAAACTCACAATACATCAAATTTCATCTTGTTTTAACCCTCTTTTCTTGGATTTATGAACAATTGATTCTATTCATGTAATATATCAGTTTTAAATTAATATTTAAATGAATGAACACATTTTTAAGCATGAAATTTGGTCATTTCAATAGAGATAAATGTGTAGTTTTATACATTTATCGGATGTCTAAAATTTTTAAGGATTTCTTCTAAAAATTTTCGATCATTTTCTTGATTAAAAATTAATTTTGGTCACCAAATCCTCATTGGTAAAAACTAAAACCCCTATCTATAGAGTCCAAACCTTGAACAAGAAGCCTTAAACGATAAAGACCTTCAAGAAACCCAAAAGAATAACGACAAATCCTAACAAAATATTTTCAAGATGACCCAAACCCTATAAAAATAAACCTAATGGTCCCATAACCCTAAAGATCAGAACCCAAGCGTGCCAAAACAATTTTTAATCCAAAATGTGACATGGGAACTCGATAATTTCAAAGGTAATCCAAATTTAGAAACCAAATAAAGAATAAAAAAATCAACTATACATATAACGATAACATTATATCAAAAATTTGTTTAAACTTAAATCGTGTAAAATAAAAATTATCGCATAAGAACTTTACTCAAGAAATGACTCTGTACCAATTAGATTTATTTCATTTGGACTACAATTCACCAATTAAAGTTAGAAAAGCAAATCAAATTTAATTTAGCCTTAGTACTAGAAAGTTGGCACCATGGATTCTAACTCAAAACCACATAAACCATCATCTAGACAAACTCCATTTCATTTTCAACCAGACCAACTTAAATTCAACTAAAATCCCTAACAAATGAAATGTTATTAAAGAAAAGAATATCAACTTAAGAATAATTTTTTAAAAATAACTTATTGGATATCATATTTCGTTTAAAACAATAAATATATACTTAAAAAATATTATAATGCATGTGGATCAATTTGTCATTCTCTATTGCCATTAACACATATGTTTAAGTTAAATATAAAAGTCTTAAAAACAATGCTATATTAATAGTTATTTTCCCTATGGTTTTTTTTTTCTTATATATGTGGGCTGGCGGACAATTCACTTAAACTTTAGCTAACTCAATGTGGCTCGTAGATTAAACAAGCTGAGTAAAATTGGCCCATTTTAAATGGGCTAAAAAAATTAGCTTTAACTCATTTTTAAAATGATTTAATCTGCGAGCAAAAAACCATATGCACAGCTCTAGAGTTTACTAACTCAAAATACATTTCCATGATCGATTATCATAATTTTTTTTTTTTTTGCCACAAGCAAACTTTATCTACAAATTGTAGAAGGACATTTTGGTACTTGGGCTCTTGACCCAATTTAATGCTACGGGCTAATCTTTTGGGCTAGTGACAGGCCTTAGAAGATCAAGCCCAATAATGGATGTTATAAGGAAATTTGGCTTGATAAGCTCGAAATAGGGATTATCGAACCAGTTTATTCCATTATTGGCTTAATTCGGTTTTCTCGTATGTGAAAAGTAGACTCCAAAAATATCTTCTTGGGTTAATTTAGGTTTTGTTTGATTAAAATAAGCCTTATGTGGACTAAAATAAATCTTCAGCATTTTTTTTTTATTAAAAGTGGTTTAGTTAAAATGAATAATGGGCTTCTTTTTATATCATAAAAGCCCTTAAGCTCATTTCCAAGCCTAGCACAACCTACTACTATAAAAAAGAAGGCTTCAATAGCTAACACCAGCTTCTAAGATATCATCCAATGGGTAACACCAATTTCTAAGATATATAAATAAGAGCCTCCTCTTCTTTTAGGCAATCATTTTGCGTATTGCTAAGAATGAGAGAAACACGTAAACTCTGTTGGAATATCTCTAGAAAAGATCAAAGCATTTGTTTTGTGAAGAGCAAGTCAAGAACGATCAAGTCCACTTGATTTGATTTTCTATCACACTCGTACACTCGAGAAACAGGGTTTGCTTTTTCCTCCTCCCTTGTCTCTCATGACATCTATACACATGTCATTAGTTCAGGACTTCTCTTAGATCGATCAGCACGCCTATCACTCGTGATCGACTAGTTGCAATAACCTCATCACACACAAGTATACCATATAATTTGTCAAGGATATCATTTATTAGGAGTACAATAGAGTTATTATTGAGATGTCTTTGTTTCTTGTAGAGAAAGCCGTCCAATTTACTTTTGAATTTATATACGTCGGCTTATTAAAGAAACAACATAAACCAATACAAAGTTTCACTTATTCACCTTCTTCCAAGCAACTTCCACCTATCCCCTTCCTCTTAGTCCATCCATCCTTATCATTTCTAAATTGCCACGTCTAACTATCACCAAAACAAGCAACCCTTTGCCACTTTTTTTATTTCATTCTCCTACTACCACATCACATAAAGAAGGAGGAGGAGAAAAGACAATTCGGTGTCTACTAATTCTTGACAGCAAGCTCCCTGAACACGTGTATGATAAGAATTAACATAAATTTTCTCCATACAATTTTCAGTCAAGACAAGTGTCACCCCTAAAGGGCACATTAGACGTATCACATTCCCTTGTGCCAAATTGTAGCCCAAACTAATATTGAAAGGGATCTTAGGCTTCCAAAGAGACACAAACGTGTGATATGATTAAGCTACACTAGGGACGCAACATTTAAATGTAGGATCGAGGTTGTGTAGAATAAGAATGTATACATATACATATATAATAATAAACATGGAATTAAGTACTTAATCATTTAACATTACAACCCAATTCTCTTTAAGTTATTACTTCCAGTAGTCTCGCTAATATCATAATAGAAGAAATAAAGCAACTAAGCTATTGTCCTAACGAACTTCATGAAATTAGAAGCCTTCCCTCGCCTATGCTTATCCTTAAGGTTCTAGTGTGTACCAATGTCAAATCTTTCTATGGACACGAACCATGAACTACCCTTAAACTTGTGAACTTTATAATGATGTGAACGAACCACAATTCAGTGAAGTAACCAAACCATAATCACATATCAATCATGAAATAAATAAGTTTTATTAACACACATATGCAATGCACTAATCAATCATATCAACACATAGACAAGTTTGGATAATTGAAATCTAAACAAGGTGGAGATTTATGCCCTCTCACCAGGGTTTAAGAACTCGACACTCACCATCAAGCCCAAGAGAAGAATGCCAAGCGTGAGGAATTAAGTAAATTCCATATCATCAATTTATCTTTTTGTATTTTATTCATCCTAATTACCCAGAGAAACTCCCCAAGTATTACCATTTCAAATTGATACCTCGAGCAGCATTCCTTACTTTACCATGTAGTTCCTATGGAACCAATAAGTCTAGTGAAAATCTTAGGCCTAACTAGTATTTATTTCATTAGATACTCTTAATGTTACTATGGATTCGAAATGTAATACATGATAACAGTGACTACTTAATGTAATCTTGTGAATTCATGTTATGCATGACCATTTTAGTTCTAAGGTCATATATCATTAAATCTGGTTATTAAAGTGACCATCAACTTGCAGACACTCACTAGACATTTACATCCACTAATCAGCGCTATCACATAATTTGATTACCATTTTATTTACGATATTTTATTTGAAATAGCCATACATTTCCTAAATTTTATTTTATAAATGTTATTGAAATTATATATAATTTTGAAATGAGATATATGTGCATGAACAATATAATTAGTGCATGTGTTGAATTTGTGTCATTTTGTATGTATGTATGTGCAATGAAATTAATATTATTGTATTATGTATATTAATGTGTGCATAGTGTAATGAATGTGTGCGTCTTTTGTGAATTAATATGTGTGTGTTATGCTTAGAATTTGTCAAAACAACTTTTGAATTATCTAAAAAAATTGCTAACAGAATTTTACGAAGTTTGAGCCTAATTTTTAAGCCCAAATTAAGCTCAAATGCATTCCAAATTAAGCCAAATTAACCCTAAGTCAAACATACCCCTAAAGTCAAACTTTGGATAATTATTGACCTCAAATTTGATTAATTAGGGACTCTTTTTGGCAGCCCATTTTTCCATACGAATTTCCTTCTTTCTTTTTCCTTCTCTTTTCCTATTTTATCAAACCATAAGCCCTAAACCAAAAACCAAAACCAAGCTCTTGGAATCAACAATTTCACCAAGCCAATGTCTATTCATGTAAGTTAAATGCAAGCATAATCTTTTGTTTTATTTCCTATCTTGTGTTTTGAATGTAAAATTTATGGTAGGATAAGTAAATATTAATTGAGTTGATTGATTTATGTATTGATATATGTTAGGTTGTGCTTTGTTATTGTGTGAGCTTAGTTAAGTGTTAGGGAATTTGCAAGGAGTATTGATGAGTAGTGGAACTAAATTGAGTAGTTGAAGTGTGGAATTGAAGTGTAATTAGTATTTGAATGTTGTAGTTGGGTGTTTAATGATTAGAAGTGGAGTTTGTGTTGTTTGGATGGTGTTTAGAACATATAACAAGTTTTGGGAAGCTTAAAATAAGTTCGAAGAATTTTTTTAAAGAGTTGATGTTGTGAAGAAAACAGGGGAAGTAAAACATTTTCGTATAAGTTTATTTTTAGCGTATGTCGGCATCTGGTACTTCAACGCCGCCGGCGTAGAGGTGGTGTTGAAGGTGATCAGAAACTATTTTCTTAAAGCCGCTTGAAACGCTGCCGGCTTTTGCAAGGAAAGTTTGCCAGTGTTTATTTTTCAAAACGTACGCCGGCTATTAAGGTTCTAATGCCGCCAGCTTATAAGCGGTGTGGAATGCAAACAAAATCAAAATCTTTAACCCGAACTTAAAGCCGCTGGCGTAGTATCCCACGCTATCGGTGGCATAGTATCCCACGCTATCGGCGTACATGGATACGCTGTCGGTGTTGGGGGTATCCACGAGCATAGATCAACCTCGTGAAACTCTCGGAAATATTTGAAAATTTGGAGTTGTAGTCTATACCAGCTCAACGCCACCGGTGTAGACTGAAGGCTGCCGACGTAACCTTGGATGCTGCCAGTGTTGGCAAGTGTTGAGTTTTAGTACATTGTGCACCGATTCAACGCCGCCAGCGTGAGGGCCGGCATGTCCCCTACAGTTTTCATTTTCAAAAACTTTCTTCAATATTTCCCAAAGCTTGATATATGATCAATTTAATATTTGTTGTATATTGTATGACATAATATGATGTTTAAATACTCTGTTATGACTTTCTAATAATTTATTTGAATTTCTTTGATTAATTATATTTGAAACTAGTTAATTAGTGCTTAAACTAAGTGGGAATTCAATATTGTCTTGAACAGTGATAGATTCTTGCTTGGCCAACCTCATTAGTTCTCGAGCTATTTCAGGTACGCGGTAACTTGCTTGTTTCTTTGCTAAGATAAGCATTATTCAAAGTTACTCTAAAATTAAGAAATTTAATAATTGATTGCTGAGTGTCTTTTATACCATTGAATCCGGTTCAGAGAGCGGTAATCCTGCTCAGATTGGGGGCATGGTAGTTATAAACGCTTAAGACCACCCCTGTCATTTTGATATGACTTTCATAAGTGGTTTAGTGGGTAATCGATAGGAAATTTGGTATCGGTATAACATTTGCTTACTCTTGAAAGGATGTAATATAATTTAATTCAATGTTTATGGGAACACTTGAATTAATTCATATTATGGATCGAGTTAAGTGAAGTCGAGAAACGGCTAGCAACCCTAAATGAGATTACTTAATCATTATGGATAAATTTATCTAGGACGATATGAGTATTCAAGTTACTTATATCAACCCCCTAAGCATCATGATGCGTTACTCAGGATCCCCTAGTATTACGGGCTACGCCGAAAGGTGGGGCTGCCTAGTCTGTATGAACAGTAGGGACCACTTAGGGAGGCAGACGTGATACTAAATCCTTGATGTTCAGAGTTTTGAATACTCCCATGATGTATGACTTACTAAAGATTGAATAATAAATTATTGGTTATTGCATTTTGCATTTAGCTTAAGCATGTGTGAATCACTTTGCATTTGTATTTGTTACTTACATATTGGGCCTTTGGCTCGTATTTTAATCATTTCAAGTAATGAATCCGATGAGTTTTACACGAGTATGTGGTATGGAACCAATTTCGAGGATTTTCTTTATGATTTGGAGGACTAAAGATGACCTTAGACCTGATGGAATCCAAATTTTGTAATAGACTAGTTATGATAGCCTTTGTGGTTGTGTTTAAAGTATTAGTTGAATTATATGTAAAATTTTGTTAAGGCTTGTAAGAAGCCTTTGGTTATAATGTATATATATTATATATATGTGTGTGTACTTAGCTATGTATAACTTGAGTTTATTTCTTTTGTGAAATATGTTAATGGTGTAGTATTGTTTGTTAAAAGTTTTGAAAAACTATGGTTTCCATTGTATTAACTATGTGGAATTAAACAAACAATTCATCAAATACTTCTTTTTAGACAACCTTACATATAATCTTATAGGTTATATGAGGTTGGGGAACTGTTATCGTCTATTTTAATTATAAGGGTGATAGCGGGTCCTTATAGTATTCAAACAATCATTCAACAATAGAGCAATCATGATCCCGATCCCCACACATTACCATTTTATAATCTTATATATTTAGGTGTAACTATAATATAAATTTAAACGTTGTGATAAGATCACATTTACTCACATTGTAAATCCCCGAAATTGTCGATCCAAATTTAAAGACCTAAACCCTAAACGGAAGTCAAACGGATTCTTAGGTCAAACAAAACCCTAGTTTACCGTAACCGTTTAACTCTGGCATTGCCGTTTTCTCAAGTCATAGAAAACGAAGTTGGAAAAATTAGCTCGAATAGTTCGTAATAACCATAGGTTTATAAAAGTTTCAGTTTCGCGAAATTCGGATCCTTCGAACTCGAACGAACACAGTTCTTGAAAATGAGTCCGGAAGCCCGAAATAGGAAAAATAATTCCGAATACACCTTAGACTCGTAAAAATATAAGATTTCCAAAAATATCAATTTCGTAATTTTTCGGTAGCTAAAATATCAGATATCGCTTTTATACTCGTATTTTTCTTACTACCGGTATTAAATTGTCATGTCTACTTTTACATTACACTATTTCTACTATTCTACACACTATTCATCTATCTCTACTTTTTCTTACAACCTACTCTTACAAATCATACACCTATTTTCCTACATTTTTTCATTTCCAATACAACTTCACACTTTATTTCATTTCTTTAATTAATCAAAAGACAAAAAAATTAATTTTTTCTTCTTCTTCCATGCCCTCAAAATAGTGCCGGCCTCTCTCTCTTTATGCTCAATTGTTTTATTTTTCAATTATTTAATTAACACAAATTATCTCCCACATTTTCCTATAAATACCCCCCTTATACCTTCACTTCTTTCACACCACTTCTATACAAAGTTACTCTCTCAAAATCTCTCTCAAATTCTTTCAAGAGTTCTCTCAAGAAGTCTTCTAAGTTTAGTTTCCTTTAGGTAAGAAATTCTCAAGAATTCTTCATGTTCAGTCTACTTAGTATGAGCTTAGTGTATGTTTTCTAAAACCATGAAGGTTAAGAAAGCAACATTAGATTCATACTTTGTTTTTGTTCATAATCACATCTCTTTATGTTCCTTTATGTTCCTTATATTTCCTTTATGTTCTTTATATTTCCTTTATGTTACTACTATCTAATATATTTATATAACTATATATATTATTTAGAGCATATAAGCTCATTGTCTTATAATTTATTTATCTTTCATGCAATTTATTTACTTTCATTTCAAGTTATTTAAATTCAAGTTGATTTTAAGACTAGTCATTCTAGTCTTAGACTTGTCCTCATCAAGTCAAAACAATTTCTTTTCTTTTCGGGACTAGTCTTTTCTTAGTCCCGGTACCTTGATGAAGCTAAGGTCCCAATACTTGATTATTTACTTAAAGCTTTCAAGTTATTATTTTACACTTCCATACTTATGATTCATATTCATGCATGAACATAATGTTTTTATCTCAACAAAATCAATGAGAAAGTGTTTTCTTGAAATTAAAGATTCTTTCTAAAAGAAATAAATATGGAAAAAAATGGATTTCTTAAAGAACCATGAACATATATGGGAATGATTTTTCTTACAAAAGATTTTATGAAAACTTATCCTTTATCAAGAAGAAGAAATCCTTTTTAAAACATTACAAATGTCATTTTGCTACTTTTGAAATCCAAGTTTAGAAATTAAAACCACACTTTAAGAAATTAAAGTAATTATAAGAGATTTCATATTCATCTTAATAACTAAAAGATCTTTCAAAAATAAAATAGAATCTCAAGTTCAAAAACTTTGAAAAACCTTACTTTTTACAAGTTGAGACAAATCCATTTACTTCATACATATGCTATGAGTCATTACAAATACATATATATATACCTTTCAAAAGTTTGCAAAATAATTGAAATATTTATCTTTTCAAAGGAGATTTGTTTACAAAGAAGAAAACAAGTGTTTGCAAAATTCGTGGCAAATCTGATCGCTACCTTTTCAGAACCCAAACGACTTAGTTTTATGGAAATAAGCTTAGAAATGCGTAGATCGTTTCGAGTGGGTAGAAAACGGTATATTATACGTGAAATTCCGAGTTAAAATGAGCAAGTTATGGCCATTTTAAGTTGGAATTTCCCTTTATACGATTTTTCTACGATTTTTAAGAAAAGATTAGAATCTTCAAGGATAGAATTTTTTTTTGAAATACTCATTTTGGGTATTCTTCTTGATTAGATAATCACGAGGAGAATTGTCCATATCCCGAGGATTACTACAATTAAGTGGAATTTCCCGAACGACCCATCCAATTCAAGAACGTGTCATCATGGCCGAGTGAGTTACTTCTCGTTAATTTTTCTCATACTCTTGATTGTGTTTGTAAAGTTAGTTTGCACTAGAATCTAAGTCAAAAATCAAAATGAAGTGTATGAAAATATGTTGAAGGGATACTAAGTATATCGAAACTCAATTTGTTTGTAATAAAGTTGTATGTGCATTAATATCTTGAATTGTTTGACATTGTTGATCACTTGAAAGAAGCTAAATGTAATTACTTAGACTTTAATTAAAGAAATTATTCATGCACTTCATATGTTGAGTCACATTGCATTCACTACTATACAATTGGTGGGACAAGTGTATAATAGTGGTGGTGACATAACGGTATATCATGTGAGTGCGAGTAGGAGCCGGTAAGAACTACTTAAATTGATGGCTAGTAGGAGCCTGTAATAACTACAAGTTTTTGGTGGCTAGTAGGAGCTGTATTAACTACAAATTTTTGATGGCGTATAGGAGCCGGTAAGATCCATAAAAGTGTTTTTAAAAGTTGTGGCTATAATTGGCCTGAATCCCCAACCCGAATGAAGGGCGTAAATTCATTCAACATATGATTCCTGGAAAGTCATATGTCTTGTATGCTCACGTGGTTGTTGCATTTCATATGTTTGAATAATAAAATTGGATTGATAATTTACTTCGAGTATGAATTTTGGGATCTACTCACTAAGCCTATAAGCTTACACCCCTATAGATATTTGTATTCTCAGAACACCTAATTTTGTGCCCGGGTCTTCCAATATCCGTATACGTTATATGATTGAAGCTTTTGGAGGAAATCTACTCGAAGACTTAGATTAGAATTCCTTTGAAATCTTTAATTTTGGATGATATGAAGTTTATCTCGATCCTTAGATTTATCGGGGGTATGCCCCTAAGAGATTATGTAACAGATCTTTGGTTATTTATGATGATATACTTTATTTCTGAATTCTTGTATGTTTAACTTTACTTGCTTAAACTATGCTTCCCAAAAGCGTCTCCTATTACCGTGTTAGACGCCATATAATACTAAGGCTTTCGCATGACTAAGGTAGCCATTCTTAAGCTTGATATTATATGTGGCGGACTGTCACGTTTAGGGTACCTTCTGGGCGTGACACACATGCCCATATCTTCTCCTATTCGTCGTAGTAGTCAACCGAAATATCCAAGAGATAGTCTAACTTGCCTATAATATAGAAAAACGTATCAACTCAAAGAAAAAAGTAACAACTCCTAGTTGTGACTAAGAGTTAATTTAGGGTTTTTAGATACTAAAGCAATCTTTATCGTTTTTATCCTATTTTAGGTCATAAATGGCCTTCTTAAATTTTATTCTTCCTTCCTTTCTATATTACTCATAGATTCAATTCATTAAGACTCATGTAGCTATAAATTGTTCCAATAATCATTTTGTTGACTTATATGCTAATTTAATTGGGTATGCTTAATCTTTTCTATTGTATTTGTTTTAAATCTGATTCGTGCATATAATAATCACTTGAAAGTTAGTTACATTCTATTCATTGGTAATCTCATTTAACTTAGATTATTCCATTTTTCCTTTCTTAAGCCCAATGGGCCTAGAATCACACCTAAGTATTTCTAATGTCGCGTGTTTTCAATTTGATATCTCATTCATATCAAATCACTTAATTAGCTATCATTACTTACTTTCTTGATTGGTATTACACACTATTTTACTTGGCAATATTGGGCTATAGTTTATTAAAGTTGGTCTATATGGGTCAATGGGCCTTTATATCTAACAAACATGTGGGCTTTCTTTCATTTTATTAAATCGTTCTTACATGTTCACTCACTTAATCACAATGTTCATATTAAACAAAAATATACAAATATTGATTGCGGTTACTTCTATTTTCTGGTGGCCAAACATATGCTTGTAGTTCCATCATGGTGTTTTCTCATTGCTTATTCAATTCAACCTTATCGTGTTTATGTTCCTGGTCATTATTAAGTCCATTATCCTTGTTAAGTAACTCATGGGCCGAAACATATTTACATATTTATGCTTCTTATTTCATTTTAATTTCAAACCATAGTCCTACCATATCACCCTAATATGATGGGTTCTCATCGTATGTAGTCAGATTGAGATCGGTAGACCATATGAGCCCTAAAAATGCCATGGGGACAAACTACACATACTTCCTTATCATCATTCATTTGACTTTTTTTTTCTCCTTTAGGATTATTACCTTTACAAGTTAGGATTTATCATACCCAATCATGAAACTATGGAGGAATCACCACGAACCCTAGTTTTTCTTCGTAGTTGAAACATATGTATATGAAACTATTATCATTTTGTTTGATTCTTGGTGTTTCTTGTTTATACCAATATGATATGATTTCCTTGATTAAACTTAAGTTATACTCTTAAATCACATCTTAACTCTAAATCTATCGGGGTTGAACATATATGTACACATACATCTTTGTTTTGTTAGCTTTTTACTTATATTCTTAATATAACTTGCTTCATAAACATGATTTACCTAATTTCATCAAAGTTATGAATAAAGTTATCACTAACATTAGGTTTTCAAGCTTGGCCAAGACATGCATGCATACATACATATATCCATATTTTTACTTTTATTCCTCTTGAAATTCACTTAATCAACTTATAACTCGACAATATATGAAAGAAATTATACTTGAAATCTTCATTAACCCTATCCTCTAACCCTAGTGTTGGCTTAGAGGACCTCATTATCATGATTCATCTATTTCCTTTCCTTAAATCTACTAAATAATCTTTATTTCAATCATTGCATAGAGGAAAATATTAAGGAAGCTAACTCAAACCTTAAATATCTTTTTTCATGGGCCTTATACATTGTTATAGGTGGATTTCACTCAAATACAACTTGTGAAATGCTCATTTTGAGGTGTTTAATCAAGGTTTTATGAGATAACAAATTTGTTTCCTTCTAAACCCTAGTGTATCGTGGCCTATGTAGATGACCATAGGTGGATTTTATTTTATTTAGCATCTTAAATAACAATTTCATGTTGTTGATCAATGTTCTATAAGAAAAGCTAGTGAGGACCCTTCATTTCTTAGTGTGTCATGACTCACATTTGCATACACACTCACTATTTTGCTTCTAATTCCTTATTATTTAGTTCGATTGAGGCTTACCTTAAGTTGCATTGGTAGAGAACAAGTTCACTTCCTTCAGGAAGCTAACCAACATAATAAATGATTTTTACTTATTAAATCATGGGAATTTGTGCTTAGTTTGATTGATCATTTTACAAAATTCCTATAAAATCATGATATTATTGTTCATTTGTTATTTTTGAACTCTATTGAGGACTAAAGGAAGAAATAAAATCATTTGATCAAGAATTAGAGTGAAAATAACAAAGACAGATACTCAAAAATCTAACCACAACACCTGAAACTTCAATTGAGGGTAAGAAAAAATAAGTAAAAGGCTCAGTCATGTGAAGACTGAAGAAAAGCGCGATTGAAGAATTGAACACAGCACCAAGCACGCCCATCAACTAAGGTCGTGATTCACATAGCCACTTGACCCCTAACATGCGTGCGTACAAATCTGGCAAAGTTTGTTATAAAGAATTTGCTACGTCAGCAAATAAAATTTTCATGATTTCCATGTCTGACGCATATGAATAAGTGAGCACAGACGTTGTAATAGTATTGTACCATATTGTGAGAAATTATTAACATAGAATAGGCATGTAAATATTAGAGAGATAATTTCTAATGAAAGAAACTCTGCTTTTGCTAGAGATTCGAAGTTCTTGTGGTGAATTCGATCTAAATTGAAGTTTGTTTTGCAAGATTTCATGTTTCAATTGGTGATATCTATCTTCATTTTACATTATTTCTCTTGATTGCGTGCTGGATGTTAAAACCCATGGATAAACAATTATTTTAAACTTAGGTTTTGTGAATCCAAGACTCAATTCATGTGATTTCATTTATGCATTAATTAGATAGTATTAGGTAATTATAATTAGTAGCTTAAGCTTTAATTCGTGGGTTTATGTGTGTGCACCATGTAAATTCATGTCTGATTTCAACTGAACATATTGAGAAATCATTCTTTTGAATAGATCCAAGCTATTAATAAAGTTGCCCATAACTACCTAGAGACAAGAGTGGTGAAACTTTCTATCACTTGATTACAAATTCATTAATAATGGTTTTTAATCATATAATTCTTGAATTTAATGCAAATCTAGGTTGTTGATAACTTAAGAAAAGATTCAGGTGGTTTAACCTAGGTTTAGAGGTTCTTGATACTTGAGAGAGGCATTAACATACACTAGTGAATCCAACAATACAAGTATACTCAACAAGAACTCATTGAATTTGTTTAAGAAATCACATGATAAGGACATAGTTAAGTAAAACCTAAGTTTATTCTTGCATTTTAAACTTATCTTTTGAGATTTGCCTTAAAAATATGTATATAAGTAGGATTAATTTTTGCTTAATTTGTGAATATTTGTTTGTCATGCGTTGCTAAATTTTTTTTGGCTAGATAATATATTAAAAGTGATTGCAGTAAATGCTAATGATCCTCAAGGAATACGACCTAATATTTTATATTCTACTTCTGTAGGTGCATTTGCCTAAAGTGGTAGTTATAACCAAAGTTAAACAAAATATATTAGCAATATCTTATTATAAAAATCATTTTTAAAACTTTGATCTTAAATTACACAAACCAAGTTTTATGACACCATTATTGGAGATCACCATTGAATTCATTTTATGAGCTCAATGTAGCACTATTTGAAAGCTTTGAGTCTCTTATTCTAGTCGCTAACTTTGTAAATAGTGTGAATAAGTGACTGTTTGGCTTTGTTTTGTAAATTGTTGTATATAATGGAACCGTGTAAATAACTTTATCTTTCGTGAATACCTGTTCTATTTTGTTTTAGTCTATAAATATTTGTGAATGTATATATTTTGTTTGTTTTGTAAATATCTTTAACCGTGTGTTTTGTTTTGTTTAGGTGTGAATATTTGTGATTATATTATGTAAATATTTTCTAATCTGTTTTTGTAAGAAGTCTTGGAAGTATTTGTGAATATTTGTAAATAGATATAAATACATGTACAAATGTATTTTACTGTGTGCTCATTGTAAATAGTTGTGTTTTTATATAGTCTTGTGTTTTGAATTTTATTAATGATGTTGTTGTATGATTTGTTTCTATTTGTAACTAGCCCCTTAGTTTGTTTTATAGTTTTGTCTGCTCTAATATAGATTGTTTTGTATGTTGTAGACTAATTTTTTCTTGCAGTAAAATTGCATAGGATTACGACTAGGAGTCACTCACCAAATTTATTTTCATTTAATCTAGAACCCCAGTACATAAAAAGATTACCTAGACATGTAGCTAAAGAAGAAGGAAGAATTTTTATTGAAGAAGAGATAGCTTATAGGAATGATCAGATTAATTTGGGAGATGGTGCTCGAGAGGTTGATGAAGGATATCTAGGTAACAATAACAATGACCTACTTAGGATGAACCCTCCTAGGACTAATAAGATCATATTTTATACAACTTTTCAAATGTGCAATTTGAATAAACCTATCTTAAATTCTATAAAAATTGCTAAAATGAATACTTGTTTTGATTAAATTCATGTTTCAGGTCTAATTTGAGCAAAGGAAAGCAAAGCAAGCATTGTTGAATTGAGAAAAGGAAAATTCAGGGGATACGCCGACTTTTCTTAAGTCAAAGCCATCGGTGTAGTGCCAGCTCATAATACAAAACTTTAAGGCTGCCTCTACACCACCTCATGTGGAAGAGCAAACAACAACAAAGGCAGCTCAACACTGCCAGTGTAAAAGAATGAAAAGGCCAGCATCTGCAAATATACTCAACGCCGGCTTTCTGGGACTCAAAGCCGCTGGCATTGAGACGACTTTCATTGTGCACAGAATCGAAATAATTAAAGCTATTGGCTAAGCTGCCAGCCTTGATTATCAACCACACGGCATTCATTCATTTCAACTTATGCCGGATAAATCAAATACTAAGCCGCCGGCTTTCGAACGACGTAGTTCATCCATAGAAAGCTAAATTTTAAGGTCGAAGTCAACACTGCCAGTATTCACTGACTTTTCACATGTACGTCACCTGTAAGCCACCGGTGTTGGATGTGTAACTGATGGCGTATAATGTTGTAACTGCAAGATTTTGCAATTGAAGAGTCTGAATTTCTTCTAAATAGGATAGGTTTTCTTCATAGGAAGGGACACACGAGATTTAATAGTTCTAAATTCCCTTGTGATAATTTAAAAGAGAATTTGAGAGATTGAAGCTTTGTATTGACAAGATTTTGCAAGTGAAGATTTAAACAATTGAATTGGTGATTTCTAATCTTATTCTTTTGTTTGATTTATTTGTTCAATATGATATTATTTGCATTTTCTTACTTGATTGTTGAATCATCTATGAATAACTAAATTTTATTTGTGGGAAGTGATGAAATCCTAATTTTGCTAAAATGATCTTTAAATTTATATTATAGGAGTGTTAGAATTATAGAATATTTGTATTGAATTCTAATTATTTATCTTGTTTGTGTATGAAATTGGATTGATAAGAATCTTGATAATTTGGAAGAAGAATTAGGGTTCATAGGAATTCATAAAATTAGATTAAACAATAATTGCGGAAGCGGCGAAGTTTAATCTAATTTAGAAATTGTCTCATGTGATTCATGCAATGTTTTAATTTAATTTCCTACTAAGGAATTAGGAGAAATTGATTTAGGACATTAGACAATTATAAAATCGGGAGATTTATAATTGTAAATTCTATTCCATTAATAATTTATTTAATGGAAGCTATTAGATTATATTGTGGTTTCCTAAAACTTGTAGTTTTAGGTCTTGACAATTTCATATAAATATCCATAATTCTAACTATTCATCTAATACAATTTTAGTATGATTAGCAAAGAATAAGATGGATTCTGCTTCTTCCCACATTTTATTTGATATATCTATCTCATTCTCACATTTCATACTTGTGTTGCACCCATTGTTAGAAGTAGAATAGATAATTATAAGATCTTAAAATCAATAGCCTAAATATTAGTTTAAACTGATACGGTCTAGTAATTACAAGAATTCCTTGTGGGAACGATACTCGACTCATTCTTCTATATTATTTGATTCGATCCAGTATACTTGCTGGTATTAATCCGTGCTTTATTTATCTATACATTTCAAGCGGATCAAGGACCCACTAGATGGAGCTAATACTAGTATAACAAGGCCTAAGGCAATCACAAATAACTTTAAAATTAAGGCCAATGTCATTCAGATGGTATAGCAACATGTGCAATCCGATGGATTGCAAGATGAGGACCCTAACACGTACCTTCAACAATTTTCTAGTTATTTATGACACATTTAAGATTAATGGAGCCTCCGATGATGTCATTCGTCTTAGACTTTTTCCATTTTTGTTCAGAGGTAATGCTAAGAAGTGGTTAAATAACTTGCTTAGGTAATCCATTACCACTTGGCAATAAATGGCTGAGCAATTCATGGGAAAATACTTTCCCCTTTCTAGGACTACCAAACTAACAGCTAGCATAGCTTCTTTCCATCAATTGGACTATAAAAATCTCTATGAAGCTTATGAGAGATTGAAGGAACTATTAAGGAAATGCCCATACCATAGTTTGCCTAAATGGACTCAAGTTCAAACCTTTTTATAATGGATGAATTACACCAGAACATCCCAACATTTGATTAGTTAAAAAAAGGTCTCAACATTTGAAAAGTAGGTCAATTCGAGTCCTCAAAAACACGTGTTAATAGGAGAAAATATTTTATTAAAAGTCAAAAGACTCTTATCCTATTGACACGTGTCCTTGGAGACTCAAATTGACCCACTTCTTCAAACATTAGGATCATAAATAAACTTAACTCCAAACGTTGGGACCTTCTAGTGTAATTTACACCTTTTATAATGGATTGAATTATGGTACTAGGCAACTAATTGATGCAACGGTAAGTGGAAGTCTAAACAACAAGTCTCCTGATGAATGTCTCCGATTATTTGGGGATATGGTTAACAACCATTACCAATGGTCATCCACTAGAGCTAGAAAAGAAAAGAAAAGCTCATTGGTGTGTTTGAGATTGATGTAGTGACATCACTTACCTATCAAAGAAAATAGATAGATTGATCATGGGAGCTTGACAAGTAAATATGGTTAATGGAAATTGGTTGCAAAGTTCTTATGGTGTTGTGACTAAAAATATAGAGTTTGTTGAAAATTTTAATGGACTGAAGACTGATCCTTACAGTAATACTTACAACCCTCGTTGGAGAAATCATCCTAACATTAGGTAGAGCAACAATAACAATTTTTAAAATCTAAATTTTCCTTCACCTAATTTTAAAAAGCAATAAGGTCAAGGATCAAATGTCTCTCAAGGGAAGCAGAGTACTTTAGAAGAATTAATTCCACAATTCATCAAGGCTTCCAAAACTAGGCAACAAGGAATAGACATAGCTTTGATATATCATGTAGTTACCATCCACAACTTGGAGACATGATTATGCTAAATTTCCAAGCTCTTAGTTAAGAGACAATAAGGAACTTTACTAGGGAATATCAAAGCCAGGTCTAGGAAGCGAGTTGCGAACTGAGAATTTGAGGACTCCTATGTCATTGATTCTACTTTTGTTTTTGTTAGGATCATGTTTTGAGAATGTAATTTTAAGGACCCTTTGTGTTTATGTTTATTTTTAAGGATAATGAGTTGTAAATATTTTTTAGACAAGTTTGTTGTTTTTAGGTGTTGATCAAGACTTAAATGTTAAATGTTGGTGTTTTGAGTTTTAATTGAATGAAGTTTTAAATGCTTGAAGTGAAATTTTGTGAAGTATGAATGATAGGGATAATATCACGCCTATGATTCAAAACCACGCTTTAATTTGTTTCATAAATGATTTTGCAGGTGAGGAATCCCTCTGAGAGTTTTGGCTGCGAACTCAGTCGCGGTTAATGAAGAAAGAGATTTTTCTTTATAGACCCCATCACATCTTAAATAGAGCCCATGATTTTGATTGCAATTCATCTTGACTTATATATGTTGTTTTTCACATTATACCATGTCTTGATCTAAGGCTACGATCCTTTACTATATTTTAACATTCTTTTTTTTAGGTGAAATAAAGACCCAACCAAGGCCTCGATTTGTTTAATTCTTTCTTAGTAATGGACTGCATTACACATTGTGCCTATGGTTGTACTTTCGTTTGTTAATAATATATAAAGTGCGAGTACTATTTGTTCCATCTCATTCACCATTCATTCAAAACTTAAACGAACACATTTTCTCTCAAAATAGAAACCTCTTAACATACCCGCTTATAAATATACTCAAAATCAAAACTTTTCATCATCAATCCGATAAGGTAAGCTACTTAACTCGCTTTATTTACTTTTTCTTCTACATGTTTTGTACAATGTATCTTAGAAATCACAATGATTTTAGGGTTTTAAAGTATGGGTACTTGCTAAAAAATAATCACGTTGATGTTGATACTGAGATTGCAAGTTGTTTCTATCATATGTTTTAGCTATGATAAGTTGAGAACAACCTTAATTTGTCAATGTTAAGTAGGTTTTTAGTACAACATGTTAAATTGAGCTTATTTTAACTGTTGAACTTCTTTGAATATTAGGGTTGATTTAGGTTGATAAAATTCATTTAGAAGCATGATTTATGTAATAAAATGAAGATTTAAGCTTGTGGATATATGAATTTAGCTGTTAATATGAATTGAACATTAGAATAACTAATTAAGCCATAAGTTTGTCTTGATAGCATGAATGACCTATTTAGAATGGAATTGAATTTCTTGAAAGATTTTGGGGCAATATTGTGGTTTTAAATTACTCAAATACTATGTTTGAATGTAGAACACTTATGTTTGTGTATTCATTTTTGTAGATATGGCACCAAAAAGATCCCCAAACACACAACTCCAAAAGAAACCAACCAAAAAGGTTAAAACTGATTCTAGGCCTTCCACTTCACAAGTAAGTACACCCTTATGACCTTCAGTTGGTTTAACTAATGAGCATAAGGAAAAGTTTAAAATTTACATAGAACAGAAGAAAATTGCGCCTAATGTTGTGATGCATTGTAGTGTGGTAAGAATCAATGGTCTAGAGGATGCATTTAAGAGTTACTTTAAGGATAAAGCTTGGGAGAGGTTATTTGATGTGTGGGAGGATGTGTATGAAGGGGTAATATTGGTTTTCCTAGCTAGTTTTAAGAAAAGGCATCAAGTGTCTTATTTGAAGGATACCATTAGTTTCTATGCATTTAGGCAGTATAAAGTGTATCCATGCACCAATTTATTGTGGCTTGGATTTGTATGATGGGGAGAATGTTAAAGTAATTTACTTTGCATATGATTCTGATGAGAACAAAAGTAATGTAAATCTTTTATAAACACACGTCACTTGAATAAGATTGATGATATAAGGAAATTCATTGTCGAAGAATTTGTGTTGTGTGTATATGTGCTTTATTTTTGTGCTTACAGGAATTGCACTAGTGAGCCGATTCAAAAGAACAAAGCATAGCCTTGATCGAGTCTAAAATCCAAGGCGCGATGAGGTAAAATCTAAGGTGCAACAAATTCATGTTCATGCTCTTTTTGGACTGACAAGCCAGTAGAAGAGCACACCGATGAGCCAGTAGAATCATAATAATGAATGTTGTGTGCACTTAATGCTTGCCATCTATTGGACGTTATCTCCAACGGACGTTTGATCTTTTGAAGACTACAAATACATATTCGTTTGGAGATTTAGAAACTTTTGAAAGAACTTTCATTTATAAATAAACAAATTAAAAATCCTCTTATTATTATTGTACTCCTATTCATTACTTTGCAAATTCTGAGCAAAAGAGAGAAAATCAATTTTGGTGCTCTGTTCTTATCTTGTAACTTTATAAGAGAGCACTACAAAAAGAAAGGAAATCATTTATTACATAAGTGTTGTATGTGCACTGCTCTATTTGAGCCTTTGAGTTTGATATTAATAAAGTGTGTGAACTCATTGGTTAGAGGTAATTGTGGGATCGTAGAGAATAAGAAGCGAGCCAAACTCCATGTTACATTTGGGCTTGAATCTTTTTTCCCTATTGTTAGTGATTGTGTCCTATGCTAATTACTAGATATTGTCATTTTATATATATATATATATATATGTATATGTATATATATTATATTAATACAGAGGCGTTTCTATTATATTGTTTACATGTTTACTTTATAATAGAATTCATGAATAATTTAATTATTCTAAATGTCCCTAGATGCTTATTTATTATGGGAATGATAATGAATTAAATCTAGTGTGATTTTTCTGTTTGATAGTCACGAGATGTCTATTTTTATGGGGATACAAATCAAACTCATAAACACATATTAAAGAACTATATACTGGATTGACCCACTATGAGATCACTACATAGATTAGTGTCATAAGTGATTTTCACAATATATCCTTAGACTTGAAATCACCATAGCTTCCAACATGAGGAGCATTATGATTCAACTCAATTAAACATTGTCCTTAATCGGATAATTATAAAGGTTGTGATTGGGTATAATGTGAATCATGTAGAGGAAGTTAAGTGATTAAGATAGGATTTATTCCTCTTGTTATGAGCCCCTCGATAAGTGAAACTGAGAAATACATGGTCGTACTCAAATGAATTGATAGTGTGATCAATTTCATTTGTTTTATCAGTTTACTTAGAGATTGAGAAATGATAAGATTAAACGATATAAGGGAGACACTATCCATACCTTAAGTTCAATCTAGATATCATGTGACAAAAGGATAATGACAAAAGCTATTAATCAGGTAAAAATAAGATCACCGATCTTCACTCAATTTAGGTAAATATAATGTCTTGCTAAAGGCCGCTTATGTTTTGTTGACTAAAAAGTGAACCTACAAGGTCACACATAAAGAATGAACAAAAAAGGATCATGGAGTAAATTTAAATAAGTCCAACAAGAATAATAAATTTATTCATTATTAATCTTAATTTGTTAAGAATAATAAATAAATATAATTTGTTAAGAACAATAATAATTCTTAATTGTACTAGGAATTCTTATGTTAATAAATTAATTTATCCCTAATAAGATTAAGGGCACAAATGCTATTATTCTTATTGACATTAGTATAAACAAGATACAAGAGGTTTGTTTTAAGGTTAACGACATGAGTTGTCAACATTAGATTAATAGAGAAAATCTGTGAACCCTAAAAGAGAGAAACACAAGAGTCATGAGTAAATTTTCCCAATCAAATCTAGAAGTGCTCTAAATAATTCTAACACATGAAGGATCCTTTTGAAAGCATGCTCATTTGTGTGGATACCATAAAAGGCACTTGTGAGATCTTAACACTTATAGATCCAACTCCCCATCAATATCAAATATTTGAATTAAGGTATAATGGAATTCAAATTAATCTCTCTTTGTTTTAATCTAATCAAATCACTTAGATACTGATTTTAGGGTTTTCACTTTTTAAATTTCCGCTACAAAATTTTGAATTTTTATATCACAAAACCCTACACCTATCTCTTTTATATTCTTTATATTACTTTATTATTATTATTATATTTGTTGTTATCAAATTTCAATTTAATCCATTGCACAAAAATTTATTGATTAAGCATTTTAGGTTAAGTACTCGATTCATCCCTCTCCCCCTCTTGAGTATTTTCTAGTGCATTTTCATTTGATATTAGAGCCTCATCTCTATTTTCTTGTGCCTAATCGCATATAGAGTAAATATTATGACATCAAATGCACTAGGTTCTTTAGAAGGTCAAGCTATGAATAGGCTACCACTTCTAAGTGGAGGAAACTACCCTTACTGGAAGTGCAAAATGAAAATATTTCTAAAAGTACAAAATAGATTAATATATAATACAATAGAAAACTGGCCTTTAACTGTTGAAGGAAAAGAAGAAAGGGATTATAATGGGGAAGATTGGAAAAGATTAGATCTAAATGAAATATCTATGACCATATTACATTGAGGGCTAAATGAAAGTGATTTCAATAGAATATATACATATAAATCTACTAAAGATATATAGGATGAATTAGAAAAGATGTATGAAGGAACTTCAAGAGTAAGAGATACAAAAATAAGCCTTCTATGTGGACAGTTTGAAAATTTCAAAACTCTTTCAAATAAATCAATATATGAGATGCATAATAGATTCATCAATATCATAAATCTCTTAAGTGTGCTTGGAAAGAACTTTACTAATGTGAAAAGCAATTCTAAACTACTCATGTCCCCACCCAAGGATTAGGAAGCTAAAAGAACTGGTATTGAGGAAGCACAAGATTTAAGTCTATAAGCAAAGAAGAACTCCTTGGAGCATGCAAGACACATGAGCTAATTAAAAAGCAAGGAGAAGAATCAACCAAGAAAGCTATTGCTTTAAAAGCTACAAGTCATGACTCCAGTGAAGATGATAATGAGGAGGAGGAGGAGGAGGTTGCCTTAATGGCCAAGAAGTTCATAAAGTTCAACAACAAGATAAAAAGAAAGGATGATGACAGTAGCTCATCAAGATGCAAAAAGGAAAGATGTGAGAACCTTCTCTAAGTGTCATAAGCCTAGACATATCCAATGATATTGTCCAATGCTCAAGAAAGCTTCTAAGGGATCTAGGATGGAAGCTCCAATTCCACTTTGAGTGATGATGGTTCGAGTGACTCGAATGAAGATGTATACTTCATGGCATTAGATAATGAGGTAAGTTCTCCATCCTCTCCTTCTTATGTGAATTAACCACCATGTATAATGACCTTTGTAAGGAAGAGGTGAATTTCAAAAGAAGAATCAAGTTTTCATAGAATTGATGTCAAATGTAGGAAATGAGATGGATGCATTCAAAAGTAAATCTAACAAGTTGAAGGATGAAAATGAAAACTTAAATGAGGAAAATAGCTATTTGAAACTTGAATATGACAAGTTAAGTAAAGAAAATGTGAAACTGAAAATTGAAGTTAATTTGTTAGACATAGGAAATAGGACCTTAAAAGGGGATAATCATACAAATAAATGTGATAATACATGCTTAAAAGAGATAGAGGGACTTAAAAATGAAAATATCATATTAAAAAATAGCTTAGATGATTCAATGGCAACAATAGCCAAGTTCACCAAAAGGGAAAAAGAATTTTTTAACACACTTTTTGGGCATCAAAGATGTGATTCAAACAAATATAGAATTGGCTATAATAAAGAAAGTAGTTGCAAGTCCCATAAAACTCGGTTTGTGAGAGCCACTCATGGGACATGCAACTGTTGTGGCAAAATTGGTCATATTGCACACAATTGTGCAATAAGGAGAATCATGCATTTGAATCATAAAAGCAAGTTAATTTGGTTCCTAAAAAAGAGTTAAAACCTAACAAAAAAGGACCCAAACTCATTTGGGTACCAAAGAGATAATCCCCTATTTTGTACGAATCTTCAAGCTAAAACAACAAATGGTACTTGAATAGTGGCTGTTCTAGACACATGACCAAAGATGCATCCAAATTTTTAACTTTGGTCTTGAAAGATCAAGAGAATTCCACCTTTAGAGATAATCTCAAGTCTACTATTTTTTGTGAAGGTAACATTCTAGTAAATAGAGACTTAATTATTAAGAATGTGCTTCTAGTTTATGGTTTAAAGCACAATCTACGTAGTGTTAGTCATTATGTGATAATGGATTTAAAGTAACATTTCTTGCCAATAAATGTTCTATTAAAAAAATTAACAATAACCAAGCTTATTTTGAAGGGTATTACTTGGTGCAAATGTTCTAAGTTCGATTGAATTTTTATAGTATGACTTTTTAAAACATAACTCGAAGTGGAAGCTTTCAAAATTTATAAAACTAATTGGTCTTATCCAACTTCAATTAGCAACTACCAACAATGATGGCAAGCACATCTACCGAAGTAGTATAGAAAGAATTAGGTCGAATCTCAAGTGAATGGTGGCAACTATCATACTCACATTTCTTCTATTATCTTAGCCAAAGAAAAATTTAGCAAATCATAATGAAAACAGAAGTTATGCTAATGTTAATAGTATTTACAAATGTTTTCTCAGCAAAATTAGGGGATCGGTTTGTAACTATGCAAGATGACAGCCCAGGATTTGCTTCACCAACACCTTATCATGTGATTTTTTGAAAACTAAACTCAAAGAGAGAGTTGTTTGCTGAGGTATTTGCATTGCCGGATTTACTGAGGTAAACTAAAGCCTCTCTGAAGGTCAGCAGCTCTAAATCTAAACCAAATTACTGGAATCTCTTCTCAAGCTATCATCAGCCTCGATCTGCATAAAGTTTAAGAATCCTTTGGTTTTAAAACCAACTCAATGAATTTCAAAACAAGTGATAGAAAGTCTTCACTCGCCCTCTCTCTCGATATTTAGGATTGACTCTATTAGTAGCCATAGATCTATTCAAAAGAATGACCTTTTTCGCCTATTCAATTGAAATCAAACATGAATATAATTCGTGCACCACGCAGTTAGACCTACGAAATTAAAATTAAGCTACTAATTACAAACACCCAGTCAATGTTAAATTGACATCGCATTTGAAATCACATGAATCATGATTCGAATTCATAAACCCTAAGTTATAGGAGATTATTTCTCCATGGATTTAGAAATTATCAACATTATCTGAAGAAATAATATGAAATTGATCGAAAGATATTACAATTCAGCACAAAGTCTTGTAGAAATTATAAACAATGGGTTAAAATGATTTTATCCAAAAAACCTTGAAACTGTCTAAAGCAAGAAGAAACGAGATTCTTTGCTCTAGAAATTCTCTCACTATGCTATGTTAATTCTGTACACTGTACAACCTTTATTACAACGTTGTGCACCCTTATTTATAGGACAAGAGCATAGAAAGAAATGATGATTTATTGCAAACGTGGCAGATTCTTTATAACGGAATGCAAATTCCTTATCCACATGCACGCATGTATCACTGCTAAAACAATCGCTCATCAAGGGGTAAATCGAGTGCTCGAGTGCTACATAAAAAGTAAGGCTCCACTTGAGCTGATAAAAAGCTATCGTTTCTGTCCATTCTTCGATCAAGAGCTAAATTTGAGACCATCAAGGGCTCGATGCTTTGATAATTTGAGGCACGACACCAGTCAACCAAAAGTCTGATCCTCTTTGAGCAACTGTCACGGGTTAGATTTTGAGCACAACATTAAGGCGAGATAGAAGCTTTCTTCAAGTTGGGCTTGATCTCCTCACAACAGGTGTCGAGAGTCACATCAAGGGCTAAATTTAGAGCGCGACAGACCAATTTTTGCTTATTTTACCTTACATTTTGGCCTTGATGGTACTATTTAAGATGCGACAATTCTGTTCTTCAGTTTTACCACTGTTTTTGCTCCAAATCTGATTAAAAATACTTTGATCCTTCTTCTTTCAATTGAAGGAGCTGAAAAACAACAATTTAACATTAAAAGCACCATATTCATAGGAATTTAATCAAAAACTCATCAAAATAAGCTCGAATTCCTATGAGAAAAATAGAGTAAAATTAAATTATCATGTATAGACAAAGAAATATTTATAAAATCAATCTAAATGTTTAAATCATCAAATGAAAACCTATCGTTACTTCAAAATGACAATAGTTGGTTATGGCACAAAATTAAGATACTAGTATAGATGTAATTTCAAAACTTGTTAAAGAATCTTATCATAGGTTTACGAAAAATAAATTTTCAAAAAAATAAGATTTGTCATAAGGAAAGCAAATTGAGACTTCTTTTAAGTCTAAGGATGCTACCACTTGAACATATATGAGCTTTCGAAATGATGAAGACTTAATATCTCTTATTTTCATCCTTTTGGTACTAAATATTACATCTTGAACAATGGAAAGGAACAATTAGCTAAATTTCATGCTAAAAGCAATGAAGGCATTTTTCTGCATTACTCATTAACTAGTAAAGCTTATAGAGTTTTTAATAAAGAACCTTAGTTATGGAAGAATAAATTCATGTTGTCTTTGATGATTCTTTGCTTCATATATATTCAAGCGATGATGTGGATAATGTTTGTGCTGATTTAGATAAATTTTCTCTTTAGAATAATAATAAAGAAATGAATGAAGGAAATGAACATAAAAAGGATGTTGTGCATGAATTTGTTAACCATGATATTCCTCAAGAATGGAAATATCAAAGATCACACTCAAATGATCTAATACTAGGTGAACCTTCTAATAGGGTACAAACAAGATCTTCCCTAAGAAATATGAGTAATCTAGTCTTCCTGTCCCAAATTGAGCCTAAAAATATAGAAGAAGCTTTAAAAGATGAGTTTTAGATACAAGCTATGCAAGAAGAATTAAATCGATTCCCTAAGAAATGAAGTTTGGAACTTAGTTCCTAGACTTAATAGGTATATCTGTTATTGGAACCAAGTGAGTTTATAGAAACAAATTGGACGAAGCTGAAATAGTATCCAGAAATAAAGCTAGATTAGTAGCTAAAGGATATAATCAAGAAGGGATAAATTACACTAGTAAGTCACAATGTTTGTAGCTAAGTTCATTTTAGGTCACAACATTTGGAGTGGTTAAAAAGAGATCACAACATTCAAAAATAAGTTTATTTTAGGTCACAATGTTTGGAAAAATGATTCAATTCAGGTCTCCATGGACACATGTCACCTTCTCCTATTGACACGTGTCACCTTCTGTTGACACTTGACAACTTCACCTGTTGACAATTGTCCATGGAGACCTAAATTGAGTCCTTTTTCCAAATGTTGCGATATAAAATGAACTTATCCCAAACGTTGTGACCTCTTTTTAACTACCCCAAATGTTGTGACCCAAAATGTACTTACCCCAAATGTTATGACCTACTTATGTAATTTACTAATCAAGAAGAAGACATAGATTTTGATGAGACATTTGCCCTTGTCACTAGATTGGAAGCCATTAGATTGCTTTTGGCATTTGTTGCATTAAAAAATTTTACTCTTTTTCAAATGGATATCAAAAGTGCTTTCTTAAATGGTTTTAGAAAAGAAGAAGTTTATGTAGAGCAACTACCGAGTTTTGAAAATAATAAATTCCCTGATCATGTCTTCAAACTAAACAAAGCTCTTTATGTTATCAAGCAAGCTCCTAGAGTTTGATATGAAAGACTCAGTAGCTTCTTATTAAACAAAGGATTTTCTAGATGAAAAATCGACATAACACTATTTATCAAAAATCACAAGTTAGACACATTGATTGTGCAAATCTATATAGATAACATTGTATTTAGAGCTACAAACATGAGTCTTATAGGTGAATTTGTTGAGTCCATAAAGAAAGAATTTGAGATGAGCATGATGAGAGAACTTTCTAAGTGTTCAAGTGAAGCAATTTGAAAATGGAACCTTCATCAATCAATCTAAATATGCTAAAACATTCTTGAAAATATTCAAAATGGATAATTGTAAAATAAGACCAACTCCTATGAGCACAAATATAAAACTTGACAAAGATGAAAATGGGAAAAATGCTTGTGAAAAACATTATAGAAGTATGATAGGTAGTTTGTTATATCTAACAGTTCAAGACTTGATATCATGTTCTCGGTGTGCGTATGTGCACGATTTCAATCTTGCCCAAAGGAATCACACTTGAGTGCAGTAAAACACATACTCAAGTATCTTGCAAGCACTATTGAAATTAGCTTGTGATATCCAAAATTCACTTCTTTTGATCTAGTTGGATACTTCGATGTTGACTTTATTGAGTGCAAAGTAAATTAGAAAAGCACAAGTGGCACATGCACTTTCTTGGAAACTCCTAATATCTTGGCAAACATAGAAAAAAATTCAGTTGCACTTTCAATAGCCGAAGCCAAATATGTGGCTGTTAGAAGCTGTTGTGCACAAGTTTTATGGATGAAACAAACTTTGTAGGATTGTGGACTAAAATATGAAAATGTCCCAATTCGATGCAATAACACTAGTGCTATCGATTTAATAAAAAATCTGATCGAACACTCAAGAACCAAGCATATCGAAATTAGACATCATTTCATCAGAAATCATGTTCTAAACAACGATATGATCTTGAAATTTGTTGATATGAACAATTAAATTATTGATATTTTTACAAAACCTTTGAGTGAGGATCGTGTTTGCACTTTATGTAGAGAATTGTGCATCATCAAGAATGATGAATGCTAAATATTATGGAACCAAGTTGATCTAGAATTTCTTTTGGGTTAAACAAGCTGTTAAATACCATACATGCATAAACAATATCTTTTTTTGAGATAATCTGCTTTTATCTGTTACTAGTCTGCTAAAGCAACCAGCTGTTAGTATAGCGATCAAGAGCTATACTGATCCAACAAAAAATCCGATCCAACACTTAAGGACCAAGCATATCAAAATTAGACATCATGTCATTAGAGATCATGTTCTAAACAACGATATTATCTTGGAATTTTTTTATATAAACAATTAAATTGTTGATATTTTTACAAAACTTTTGAGTGAGGATCGTTTTTGCACTTTATGTAGAGAATTGTGCATCATCAAGAATGATGAGTGCTAAATATTATGGAGCCAAGTTGATCTAGAACTTGCTTTTGGGTTGAACAAGCTGTTAAATACCATACATGCATAAACAAGATCTATTTTTGAGATAATCTGCTTTTACCTATTACAAGTTTGCTAAAGCAACCAGCTCACCAGTATAGCGATCAAGAGCTCGATTAGAGGCTCGATTGCCTCAGTATTCTTCAAATCTTTGATTGACTCGCTAGTCTATCTTTTGAGGGCTCAATCCATGCCTTGATCGACTTTGTTCCTTTTTTATTTTTTTCAAATTTCTTCATACTGGCTTGCCAGTATACCATGCACCAACTTACCAGTACACGTTTTTCCACATGCGTATATATATGCTCTTCTTCTCTCTCTTCTCTCTTTTCTTTCTTTTTCTTCTCTCTCTTTTGCGCTCTCTCTCGCCTTTATTTTTCTTCTCTCTCATGCATGTAATGATCTCTTTGCTTTATGCTTCTCCATGCCTTCTAATATGCTTACTTTTGCTTATTATCTTGTATAACTCTTTTTTATGATGTCAAAGGGAGAGAAATGGTAATATAGTCAAATATAATTAAACGAGTGTTTTTGAGAACTCTTAACCTACTCTTAAAGCTTTTTTTTTACAAAATTATGGGGGAGCATTTATTAGAGGGGAGAAAATAACAAAATAACATTTACATAACTATTTGCCCTCATCATAATGGGGTGGATTGTTAAACTAATTTACTTTACATATGATTTTGAATAGAACAAAAGTTATGTAAATTTTTTATAAACACACTTCACTTGAATAAGATTGATAATATAAGGAAATTACATATGATTTTGAATAGAACAAAAGTTATGTAAATTTTTTATAAACACACTTCACTTGAATAAGATTGATAATATAAGGAAATTCATTATTGAAGAATTTGTGTTGTGTATGTATGTGTGCTTTATTTTTGTGTTTACAAGAATTGCAATGGCGAGCCGGTTTAGAAGATCAAAGCACAGCCTTGATCGAGTCCAAAATCGAAGGTGGGAAGAGGTAAAATCTAAGGCGCAATAAATTCAACTTCATGCTCTTTTTGGATCGGCATGCTCTCTCTTATTTATCAAAATCCCACTTCTCTTCCTTAAAGTCCCACATCTAAGTTAATAGCTGCTCTGTCTTATGATTCAATTCCTGTATGCTTTTAATTCCTCATCTATCAGACATTACCTTCAACGACGTTTGACCTTTTGAAAACACAAATACATATTACTTTGGAGATTCAAAAAACTTTTTAAAGAGCTTTCATTTGCAAACAAACAAATCAAGAACCCTCTTATTACTATTGTACAGTTGTTCATTACTTTGCAAATTCTGAGTAAAAGAGAGAAAATAAATTTTAGTGCTCTGTTCTTAAGGTCTATTTGGATCATCGTTTTAGTATCATTTTGGCATGTGCTTTCAAACCAAACAAATACTGAACAGATTTTAAATTGATACATATATCACACCGATGAAAAACTGATAGTTTTACTCATAAACTGACCGAATCAAATCGATATTGATACTTAACCGATATAGATAAAAATCTGACGATCCAAATAGGCCCTTATTTTGTAACTTTATAAGAGAAGACTACAAAAAGAAATGAAATCATTTATTTCTTGAGTGTTGTAACTTGTGTACTACTCTATGCCTTTAAGTTTGATATTAATAAAGTATGAAGTCCTCTGTTGGAGGCAATTATAGGATTGTGGAGAGTAGAAGAGGGTCAAACTCTACGTTAAATTTAGGTTTGAATTTTCTTTCACTATCTCTTTGATATTCTTTATAGTACGTTATTATTACTATATCTGCTATTATCAAAGTTCGATTTGATCCATTGCACAAAAATTTATTGACCAAGCATTTTAGGTCAAATACTCAGTTCATCCCTTTCTCTTAAGTATTTTCTAGTGCATTTTCAGTGAAGGTTTACGGTGAAGAATTAAAAGATTTACCTATGAGAGTACTAGATGAAGGGGAATATTTTGTGAAGGAAATAATGGATGATACATTTTCTCCATCAAATACAAAAGGATCCACTTTTAGGAAGATGTGTCATGCCCCAACTTGTACCCTAAATGTGACAGCCTGCCGTGTGCAATATTAAAACTTAAGAATGACCACCTCAATTACTCGAAAGCTTCCATATCGGTACAAGGTGTACATTCACATCAAAGGGAGACTGGTGGGGTAATGCATTTTAAGATATTGGTAGCGGAACATTCAAAATAACACTTAATATATTTCATCAAAATATAAAGTCTTGCAACTTCTACGGAGCATTCCTCTGATAATTTCCATAAAAACATAGTTTTAAAATGAAGATTAACTAAAGCTAAAGATTTTAAAGGAAATCTAATCTATGACTTCAAAATAGAATTCCTCCAAAAGCTTCTCAAAATAAAGATTCTACCCAGATGATCAAGATGGTCTAGGGTACGAAACAAAGGCCCTTCAATATCAAAAGTCTATTGGGGTATAAGCATAACTAGCTTAGTGAGATATTCTTTACGCAAAAGTATTCATAACAGGTATTCAACCAAGTTCATTAAACAAGTATATGAAATGCAACAACCATATGATCAAATAGTACATATGACTATCCGGTTTTGTATGTATTATGGATTTACCCCTCCATCGGTGGTTAGGGAATGATTTGAACTGGGCCCCAAACGACCTCCTTAAAAGTTGCACGTGTCTTGGGGTTCCAACGAACCGTACTACTAGTCATCGAGCTTTCCTTACCCAAAGCGATTGATCCGGCTCGGCTACAACTTGAGGTCGTATTCCTAATCATCCTAAATCCTTAAGATGTAGCTAAGCAGCTTACCTTTTCGGTCCCATGCCAAGGAGTAGCAGTAAAAATGCGAAATGATATTCTAAGTGATATGCATGAGTAATTTAGTATATGGGGATTCCAATCAGATATTGTAGATACTCAATTTTTGCTCAAATTTAGGGCTCTAATTTATAATAAAAATCAGTGTTACATCAAGCTCATAAAAAAAAAATAAAATAAATAAATAAATAAAAAGTAAAAAATAGAAAAGATAGGTAAAGTAATAAATAAAGTAAAAAATAAAAATAGAAAAGAAAGAAAAAATATAGGTAAACAAAAAGAAGAAAATAAGAATTTTAGAATAAAAAATAAAAAAAATAATTAAAAAAATTTAAAAAAAAAAAAAATGAAAATTAATTATTTGAGCTTGGAATAATACATTTTTGTTGTAAATTCTTCATAAAGATAATTAAACAAATTTTCAAAAATTATTTTGTTTAATTTAAGTGAATTTTGAATGAGCCTTAAAGCTTAAATTTGTTGAACCCAACCAGGCACAAGCCAACGGCCTAACGGTTAAGACCACTGACCCATATGACTAGACCAGCCACAGGACCTGGATTCGATTCCATGAGGAGGTAAATTATCCTTTTTTTTCCTTATTTTTTTCCACGTGCTTTCATTGGCTGGATGAGGTAAGCGCACGTGTTAGCAAGTTGCTAGTTGAGGTAAGCACACGTGTCAGCAAGTGGGTAGGTAAGCGGTGGGCCAAAGCGTCTAGATACAATGTATCATGGTAGGTGAGCAGTAGGCTAAAGTGTCCAGATACATTGTATCGTGGTAGGTGAGCAGTAAGCTAAAGTGTCTAGATACATTGTATCGTGGTAGATGAGCAGTAAGCTAAAGTGTCTAGATACATTGTATCGTGGTAGGTGAGCGGTAGGTCAGAATGTCTAGATACAATGTATTATGGTAAGTGAGAAGTAGGTGAACCGGTAAGTGAGCATACTAATGCCTATAAATACCAGCATACCACAACACCAACAGGATATAGAAAAAAAAAAACGCAAAAACAGAGAGAGAAAGAAAAAGACAAAAAGACAAAAAGAGAAAAAGCCAAAAAAAAAAGGAAATATAGAAGAAAAACACAAAAACAGAGAGAGAAAAAAAAGAAGAAGAAGTAGAGAATCACAAAAAAAAAAAAGATAACATAGAGAGAAAAATTCCATACAAATATCGCAGTAAAAATCACTCAAAAAAAGCTGGAATCAAACAAGTTCCTAGGAGAAGAAAGCAAATTGATTGTTGGTCTCAGTCTACCCGCGCAGTCAACGATCAATGGTCAACAGTCAGCGGTCAACGGTCCACATCCAGATCAGCGCTCTAGATCAAATCCGCTTTAATCCAACGGCTCAGGTGAGTCTGTATATTTTATTATATATTTAAATTACGAAAAAATAGTAAAAAAAATAGAAAAATGCATGAAAAATAAAAAATAAAAAATAAAAAAAAATCTAGCAAAATCCAAAAAAAAACCAGAATAAATACTTTTAGTGTAAATTTTCATGATTTATTAGTTTTTGATATTTTTTAATATTTTATGAATATGTATACGTAAGTAGATTAATTAAAAAATGTACATATGATGCATGTAATATAATTTTAGTGTGTTGTATTTACAATATAATAAATTTTGGATGTGTGTTATTTATGTATATATGATAGTAATTAAATTTGGAAAAAAAAAAAGTAAAAATGATAAAATAAAAAAATTGAGTTTTCCTTTAAAGAAAAAGGGATTTTTTTAAAAAGTAAAAAAAATGACAAAAATATTTTACAGAAAATGAAAAAATACTTTAGTTTACATAAATAATGAAAGGAGTTTTTTATCAAGATTATTTTCATATAGCATTCAATTAGCTATGAAAATGTTCATCTAAAGTTTTTAATCAAAAATATTTTCATATAGCATTCAATTAGCTATGAAAATTCTTATTAAAATTATTCTCATGTAGCATTAAATTAGCCATGAATTCTCATAAAATGATTTTTAAAAAAAAGACTTAGAAAAATTACATTTTATAAAATAAAAATTAAGTGATTAGATAATAGGATCATCAAAAATGGTTTTCATAAAAATAAAAATAAAAAAAATTAATGAACTTAAAGTGAAAATAGTTCAAAAATTAAAATAGATCAACAAACTAAGGTTCTTTTCAAAAGAACTACGTTTTGTCTGATCTCGATTAGCGAGTACGTAGGCACCTACGGGGCGACAATAAAAATGGAAAAAATGTTTTTGTTTTTAATATTGTGAATAATTATTTTGTAAATATAAGTTTTTTTTTTTAAAAAAAAGGAAATATATTTGTTGATATTCATGTTCTAAAAAAAATGAATAAAAAATAAAAATGAATGATTTAACTTGTAAATATTTGTGATATAATGTTTCACTTGAATTTTTTAGCATGAAAAGGATAAATTATAAATTTGAAATTCCAAAAGTGGTAACCAATTTGGTTTTAATAGGTTAGCCCCCGAATCCATGATATCTGGTTTTAAAAGTTTGATTTTTCAAATCAAATTTTCACAGACTAGTAGCTAAGTTAGGATCAACCGACCCATTGATCCTAGCTTTTATTTTTTCCCGATTTATATCGGGTGGCGACTCTAAATCATTTTCAAAAAATAAAATTTCTCTTAACCCCTAGTCGAGGATTCATGTTAAATGGGTTCGGGTTTAATATGAATCAGGTTAGGAGAAATGAACCAGATAATGGAAAAATCCAGGCTCGACAGCTTGGCGACTCCACTAGGGATATCAATAATTTCAAAAAAAAAAAAGAGAGAGAGAGGGCTAGCCACTTAGGAATTTTAAATTTTAAATTTATACTTGCTCAATTTTTTGTGAATATATGATTCTTTGTATATTATCTTGAGTATTTGTTTTGTAAATATATACTAACCTTGCAGGTATGAAAAAGGAAAGCAATAGCTTGTTTGTTTATGAATTTGCATTAGCATTTGCATTTGCATGATTGTGTGCTAGATACGATCGGACCCAGGCCGTCTTAAGAGCCTAAGCGAGGAAGACAAAGTAAGGTCTGGGGGCTGTGGCTTTCCACCCTCTAGATCAAGAAATGTCCTCCCACTCCGGTTTAGTACCACTAAACCGGGGGACCTATAGAACCTTATCAAATCATGCATTCATTAGCATGGGATATGACCAACTTTTTCTAAAAATGGAGTTGAAATATAAATGTACATATGTAAATAGTTTAAAAGAGAAAATTTCAAAAAATAATAAAAGCTATTAAAAAAAATCCAAAAATTTTGTAAATATTAGCTTATACTTTGTACAAATTTCCAGAAAATGATGTCTTCAAGTACTGAAACCAACAGTAGCGGTAGCTTATGGGCTCGCCTTATTAGAGAGAATCGAGTGGAACCTTTCAAAGATCCAATGCCCCTGCTGGAACGATGGTTGGTCAGTTTTAGTCCGGTCCGAAAATCATTTATCAAGGATAGGTTAGGCCCAATCCTCAGCCTACTTAAAGTCCATGTTCCATTCACCATGTTCCGGGCCCTCACTCACTTATGGGCACCCGAAGAAGTTGCCTTCCGTTTGGGTCAGCATGTGCTTAGCCCAACCATTGAGGAGTATACTAGACTTCTCCAAGCACCCCCCACTTCTGAAGGTATCTATGTACCAAACTTCAACCATAGCCAGATCCGTATTATTTCAGAATTCTTTAGGATCAAGAGGGGGCCAATAATTGAAGCCACCAATGATTGCAATGAATATTGCATCCGGCTAACCACACTGATGGACTAGTTTGGAACCCCTGAATACTTTAGAAGCAACCGAGGCATTTTCAGTGTACCACTTGAAGTTTGGGAAGAAAACCGGGTCAATGCCTTCATAGTAGCTGCTTTCGCTACCATCCTCTTCCCTAATGGCAACTTGTTCATCCACTTCCGAGTCATAGAGCTGGTTTCTCAATATTTAGCCGGCAAATCCTATATCCCTGCTCTTCTAGCCGAGCAAGTCCGTAGTCTGAACCATATCAGGACTAAAGGACGAGGCAAGAGCAAGCATGCACTTACTGATGGTCTGGTTTGCTAGTCACGCTAAACATTATGGAAAGGAATTGGCTAATGGATCCCTCATCAGTCTGAATTATGATCTCATCCAGTCTTTTACTGAAAGGGTCCACATGGAAAATGATCATCCTCTATGGGACATAATTGCAATTCTTGAAGACATACCACCTGAAGACATGATATGGCAAGCTCGCTGGTTCAAGAGCCCTGTTACCATCTTAAGTTGCAAGGAGTACATGGCGGTGCCCCTAATTGGACTTACCGGTTGCACTATTTACTACCCCTCAAGTGTCATTAGACAGTATGGTATGCTGCAAGATATTACTGTCAAGCCCAATTTGGAGCGGGTCACCCTTGATTATCTGGATCCAACCAAGACCCTAGCAACAAAGGAATTCAAGGTATATCAAATCCGAGCCATATGGGAAAATAGAGAGGTGAAGCCAGTTTTTGAAATTGAGTCAGAAAGCAAGGAAACCAAGAAATATAGAGCAACCAGGTGGTATGTGGCTAGCCAACTGAAGAAAAATAAGGATATCCAATATGAAGCTCCTGATATCCTTCAACCAGCACCATCTGAACCTGACCCTGAAACAACTGCTTACATGGAAGCAGTTTCGGTTCACTTGGAAGTATGTCACCGGGATTTCCAAGAAAGAGAGAGAGAAATGATGGATCGCCTGCAAGATGTTGGAAGCAGGATCGCATTCTTAGAAGTCGAGTTGAAGGCAGCTCGAAAGAAAATTCAAGCTCTGGAAGACAAGATTGTCTGCCCCACCAAGACAAGAAAACTGGTTTAGTTGGTTTAGGTTTAGTCCTTAGGAATCAAGGTTCTTTGAAACCATTAGAGAGTACTTTAGATCCAGTTTCTAGGAATCAAGGTTTTTAAACCATTAGAAGTTTCTGTTTTTTCTTTAGTACAACTCCTTTTAATGTTTTTTTTTTAATTATTGGTCAATATCCCCATTTGCATCCATGTGACAGCATATCTTCTTTCTTGCATATGTATATTAATTCATTCGTTTATTCTTTGTAGTATTTTAATAAAAATAAACGTCCAGGTTTTAGCAAATCCGAGTTTAAGTCAAATATTTGAAAGATAGCGCCCAAGCCAATTAGGAGCCCTGTTATTACCAGATCCCGAGCTAAGATGTCCAACACCGGGAACAACCCCACAGACTAGACCACTGAGCAAAGACTAAACACCATGGAACAAACCCTCCTTGGAATTGCTGAACAAATGCAGACTTTAACACAAAGTCTTGCACAGCTTAAGAACCCCACAACTTCTGAAGAATCCTCAGGGGCACGGAAAGGGAAAGAAATTGAGGGACAGCTTATCGAACAAGAGGACCCACCAAATGAATTTAATGCGGCTGAGCTGAAGAAGGAATTGGAAGCTCAGGCTAAAGAGATGGAGAGAAAGTTGCTTAAGAAAATGAAAACGTTCGACGGTTTTGATCAAGCCGCGATCCCAAATTTGCCTCAATATGAGGAAGGTGCCTTTCCTGAGAAATTTAAGGCACCCGAGTTTGGAAAATATGATGGGACGGGTTGTCCTAATATGCATACCAGGTTGTATGTACAGCTTATGGGCCAATATGCTAAGTTTGACAAGCTGATGGTACAAACTTTCCAGGACAGTCTTACTGGTCTTGCTTGGGCTTGGTATGCCCAATTAGACCATCAGGAAATCGATACTTGGGACAAGTTAGCTAGGGCATTTTTCAATCAATATAAGTTTAATATTGAAATGGCGCCCTCGGTGTGGGATCTAAGCAATCTGAAGAAAAAGAAAGAAGAGACTTTTAAGGAGTATACTCAGCGCTGGAGAGCATTGGCTGCAAGGATCACCACCTCAATACCTGAAAAGGACCTCACTTTCACCTTTATCAACGCTTTAGAGGAGCCTTTCTTTTCCCACCTGGTAGGGCATGCATCAGCAAGCTTCTCAGAAGTGGTGGTAGCTGGATGCAGGATTGAGAATGCAATTTCAGCAGGAAAATTGCAACAAGAGAAAAAATACACTGCCCCAAGAAATGTCCCATACAAAGGAAAAGATTCAACCGTTAGCCTGGTCAACACTTCGGGTGCAACTGGCCCCACTCAGTCATTTGTGTTGTCGACAAATCAGAATCAAAATCAAAATAAGAATCAGAATCAACAAAGTGCGGTCCCAAACCAGCAATCAAGGTTCAACAAGCGGAACTTCACTCGGATTCCGGTTCCCCTTAGTCAAGTATTGGCTAAACTAAGGGCCGATAATCTGATTAACTTTGAAGTGCCTAGAGAAGACTGCAAGCCTAGGAATTACAATCCTGAGTTGAAGTGTGAATATCACATGGGGCAAATCGGGCACTCAACAGACAATTGATGGAGGCTTAGGCATAAAATCCAAGATCTCATTGATGCAAAAGTCATTCAGTTGGATTTCATTGAAGCTCCAAACGTCTCTACTAACCCACTACCAAACCATGGACCGGTCATCAATATGATCACCGCTGAAGTGCCGGATCCAGAAATCAATCTGGATGAGTTGCCAATCACCATAGAACAAGTAGCATGGAACCTTCGCCAGAAGGGTCATTTGCTCAATATGAACTTGAGAGACCGCACCAAAACTAGGCCTGCTATTTACAAGCTACTGCAAGAAGGAGCTATTAAAAAAGAAGAGATTTTGGAAATGTTGATCCCGAAACCAAGGAGATCGAGCACACAGGCTGAGTTATGGGAAAGGTATCAGGCTGGAGATCCAACCGTTGGAACCCTGGGAGATGATGGAAAATATCAGTATTTAGTGGATCACTGGTTTGAGCCCCGTGTCTATGCTGACGCTCCTCCAACTGGATGGGGTCCGGAATTTGAAGAGGAAGATAAGAAAGCAAAAGAAGACGAGTTTGTGGGTATGATCGGAGGTGGACCAAGATCCATCAAAATCGAGATAGGTAAAGGCAGTGAAGAAGGAGCAACTTCATCAAAGCCCAAGAGCTATACCTTTCAAATTCCCCTTGCAGTGAATGATTATAAAGCCGCTCCATTTGACTATAAAGCGGTTAACCATGCTTCAATGGCCATGGTTGGTGGCCTCACTCGCTCAGGAAGAGTTTATGAGTCGACCGGGAAGAATGCAACTGCAAATGCACCACAGCAACAAAATGAAGAAGGGAAGAGAGATGACGAGAAGTCAACATTGGCAAAACTGATGAAAGCAAGTGAATTCAAAGCTGTTGAGCAGTTGGCTAAAACACCTGCCTAAATATCGCTTATGAGTTTGCTAATTAGCACTGATATACATCGTGAAGCTCTTTTCAAAGCCCTAAAAGAAGTGAAAGTTCCAGAAGGTATATCAGAGGAAGCATTGGGGCATATAATCAATTCTATTTTTGTAAATGAGCAAATCAGCTTCTCATCTCAAGAACTGGGAGAGGAAAGTGGTCGACACAACAAAGCCCTCTTCATTGTAGTCAAAAGCAGTGGTAAAATCATCTCTCGAGTGTTAGTCGACAACGGATCCTCTTTGAATGTATGTCCTTTGGCCACTTTGAGCCTATTGGGGATTGAACCGTCAAACATCAAACCAAGCTCCACTGTGGTTCGTGCTTTTGATGGGTCAAAAAGGGACATAGTAGGTGAAGTGGAGTTAGAAGTCACCATCGGGCCTCAAACTTTCACCATTCCCTTCCAAGTAATTGATATCCCCAGAACATTCAATCTGCTGTTGGGGAGACCATGGATTCATGCTGCAGGGGCAATACCGTCAAGCCTGCACCAGAGGGTTAAGTTCATAGCTAATGACCAACTCATCACTGTTATGGGAGAACAAGATTATGCCATTTACAAAGAGACAGCTGTCCCTTACATTGGAAAAGAAGGAGAAGAAGACTTCGGGCTCTAAATGTTTGACGAAGTATGTATGATGAATGATGGAAAAGAAGCTCAGGTGGGAACCTTTGGGCTGGGTTATTCCCCCACTCGTGCTGAAGTGGTGGAAATGAAAACCAGATGAGAAGAAGGAAGCTCGAGGAGTATGATCCAGTTATCAAAATCCCTCACATCAGCCATTCCTTTCCAAAGCCACATCATATCCAGCAGCCAGATGATATCAGAGAAGATGCTTCATCCAAAGAAATGGTCTTGAGAAATTGGTTCTCTGTGCCTTGCGCTAGTATTAAGTCTTTTAAGTAAGAACTTATCTAAGACTAGACTTATGTTTTGTGTTTTTCAGTGTTATGTGATGCTCAAATAAGTGTACTTAAACTGAAATAACCATAATTATATATATATATATTAATGCATGCTAAATTTGATAATTATATATGTGTATGTGTTTGAGTGGATTAGTGTGTTTGCAATGTTGGGTGTGTTATAACATATGTAATTAGATAATATGCTATGGTAAATGTATCTAGGTTGATAGTTTATTCATGTTAGAAATTATCATATTAGTGTTAATTGTTATTGTAATGAATTATATGTGTTGGATTTAAACTTTTTTTTTAGGCCTAATTTAGATCCTACACTTAGCAGATTTTTTTTTTAGCCCTCTTAAGCCCAAATTAAGTCCAACTCTAAGCCCAAATAGGCCCAAGCCTTCTCCAAATCTGCCTCCTCAAAAGTCAACAATATTAAGATAAACACAAAAGTCTAATTGTATCATTAGACTCTCCAAAACAGAGCAAGAAAAAAAGAAAATTCGTAACTCAAGAAGGCTAAAAATTTTCAAGACCCAAAACAAGCTTTCTTGGACTCAACACACCAAAAATCCTTCCCCAAGCCTTATAGATACATTGAGGTAAGTTTATTTGATGTTTGAGATGCTTTATTTCCCTCTTAATTCATGAAATATGCATATGTGGTGTAATATAAGTAGTTGTATGCTAAATTCTTGTTGGAATGTTGTAGAGTTGTTAGGAAAGCTTTAGAATACTTGAGTTGTTATAGATAGGTTGTAGAAGGCCCTCATGTGGTTTGGAATTGAAGTGTTGAAGTATGATAAGTATTAGAATTGTTTGAAGTGTACTAGGGTTGGTGAAAGTTGATGAAGAAGTGTTTGATTTATGTAGAGTAGTGTTTGAACTTGTTTGAAGTTGAGGAGTGGAGATCACTCTTGTTTTATGTTGTTAAATGTATAAGAAGTGTTGTATGAAGTTATATAAGGTTTAGGACATGTTAGGAGTTGAGAAAAGTAAGTTAAAAGTGTTAATGTTTGAAAAAAATTTTAAAACTGTCAAACGCTGATGCAAACGGCCTCGTAAACGGCCCCGTTTGCAAGGTTGTTGCGCTCACGGATCAAAATTTCATTTTCCCTGAGTGCAAACGGTCTCCCAAACGGCCCCGTTTGCTAGGGCGTTTCACTCTCGGATAGTTTTCCCTGTTGCGACGCTGTTTTGTAAATTAGTCATAACTTTTTCATCCGACCTCCGATTGAGGTGATTCAAATTGCGTTGGAAAGCTTAAAAAGAGATATACAACTTTCATGTTTTAAGTTTTCACAAATTTTAAAAGTAAAAATGCTTAAATTTTAGTTCTTTTCAACTGATACACTTTCTAAACAAAGTTTAAAACTTATTGTTGGTTGTTAAAGGTTCTCCAAGCTTGATAAATGATCATTTAAGTATTTGTTGAGTATTGTATGACAATATATGATATCTAAATGCTATGTGATGATGTTGTAATGATTTATTTGAATTTCTTTGGATGACTATACTTGAGATTTGAAGAATATATATACTTGAACTAAGTGTGAGTTTGTAATTACTTTTTTTACAGTGATTGATCCTCTTTCGGTTATTTCCATTGATTCTCGAGCTAGTACAGGTATACAATACTTTGATTGATTGTTGCTTAGGATAGGCATATATCAATTTGACCTTAATCAAAGATTAATGAAAAGATATTGAAATTGGTTGTACTTTACGTCGTTGAATCCGGATACGGGGAGCGACAACCTTGTCATGATGCAATGGCACGGTAGTTTAGGCACTTAGCCCAATCCTTTGTCATGATGCAATGACTCAAATCCATGATGCAATGGTTCACCATGATGCAATGGTGATTTCTTTTATTGGCTAAGTGGGTAGCTAATAGGGTTAACTGTATCGGTATATTCTCTACTTAGGCTCGGGAGGAAATAATATGTTTTAGTCAACGGTTATGGGACCATTGAACTAATTGATATTATAGACCGGGATAAGTAGATTGTATAAAGGAGTGTGAACCCTAGATGAAGCTATTGTTCTTTATCGGTTAGATATAGGAGATATAGGTATCCGGTCTATCTATATCAACCCCCCGAGCAGCTGCTGTTACTCAGGACCCCTAGAATTCCCAAGCTTGAGTCGGAGTTTGAATACTCCAGTGTTGTTTTTTATTAACTAAAAGATAATGAAGTTGTGGTGATTTATTGCATTGTTTTAGTTAAGTGAGCATTGCATATGTATTTGTTTGCATTATTGTGTACTGGGCCTTTGGCTCATACTGCTATCTTGCAGGTGATTTTGATGACGAGCTCTATGACGATATGGACTATGGGAATGATTGGGAAGACTCTATGGATGACTAGGAAAGAGGCCTAGTATATGCTTAGGATTCCTTTTGATGAAGATTTCTTTTTGAAGTGTTTAGGCTTATTTGTTAAGCCTTGGAATGTAATTTGTGTTGAATTGTATTTGTAATATAGTTAGGTTTTAAGTGAGATCTCTATGTTTATGTGATGTTTTGGGAAGTTGTAATATATAAATATATTATGTATGACTTGTATATAGTTAATGACCCACTACCTATGTAGTGGTAATGTTTCTATTCAAGCTTATGAATGTTATATTTGTTTTAAACAGGTAGCCATCACAAACATCTTTTTTTAAGACGACCTTACGTATAATACTTGAATATTGATCCTAATATTTGAGTATTATGTGTGTCGAAGATTTGGCACACGTAATAATTGGGTTAAGTGGGCCGGTCTTTACATAAACACCGTCCCAGTTTAATGAAATCTATTTCTGTTTGTGTTTCACATATTCTCATACATTCCTCATTCATATTCAACCAGATCCGACAATTGTGATGAAGTTCAGGGATATCTCGTGCGTGTAATTAATGAAAATATCAATATCACCTCCAACTCTACTGGGTTAGACGTTGAAGATGATATCAATTATCAATTTAGAACACAAGAAATTTGGCAAAACTTTGAACAAGGGAGGATTGAAATTCCCGAAACCATTAAAGTGATTAATTTGGGAACAAGTGAAAACCCTAGGAATCTGAGGATAGGGGGAAAATTGCCTGAAAGCACGGCACAAGACTTGACCAAGTTACTAGCCGAATACTTGGATGTTTTTGCATGGTCGTATAGTGATATGCCCGGTTTAGACCCATCCATTGTGGTTCACAAATTGCCAACTAAGGAGGATTTTAAGCCTAAAAAGCAGAAATTAAGGCGATTTAGGCCGGATTTACTCCTCCAAATCAAGGATGAAGTAAAAAAGTTGCTTGAAGTAGGATTCATTGAGGTGTCAGATTATTCGGACTGGGTATCAAACATAGTGCCAGTACTCAAGAAAAACGGAAAAGTGAGGATCTGTGTAGATTTCAGAGATCTAAATCAAGCAACACCGAAAGATAATTTCCCGTTACCCCACATCGATGTTTTAGTGGACAATACTGCTGGAAATCATCTATTTTCGTTCATGGATGGATTTTCAGGGTATAATCAGATACTAATGGCCGAAGAGGATAAGGTCAAAACCACATTCGTCACAGCCTGGGGGACTTTTTGTTACAAAGTCATGCCTTTCGGTCTCAAGAATGCCGGGGCAACTTATCAACGAGCAATGCTTGTTATACTTCATGATATGATGCACAAAGAGGTAGAAGTATATGTAGATGACATGATCGCCAAGACAAAGGAAGGAGAGATCATGTAGAAGTGTTGAGGAAACTTTTTGAAAGATTAAGGAAGTTTCAATTGAAATTGAATCCAGAAAAATGCACTTTCGAGTGACATCCGGAAAATTATTAGGATTCATGGTTAGCCAAAAAGGGATAGAAATCGATCCTGATAAGGTCAAGGCAATTCAGGATTTACCTCCACCGAAAACATTAAAAGAAATCAGAGGCCTCTTGGGAAGGTTGAATTACATTGCTCGATTCATATCGCAGTTGACTGATAAGTGCCAACCGCTGTTTAAATTGCTGAAGAAGAATGCCCAAATTGAATGGAATGACGAATGTGAAAAAGCCTTTAATCGGATAAAGCAATATCTGACAAATCCACCAGTACTGGTCACTCCAAAACCTGGGAAACCGTTGTTCTTGTATTTGACGATTCTTCCTGAATCCATGGGTTGTGTACTCGGGCAAAAGGATGAAAAAGGAAAAGAAAGAGCTGTTTACTACTTAAGCAAGAAATTCTCAAATGGAGAACAAAAGTATTCAGAGATAGAAAGGACCTGCTGTGCATTAGTATGGATTATGCACAGGCTTAGACAGTATACGCTCTTCTACTCGATTGAGTTAATTACGAAGCATGATCCATTGCGATACTTGGCAAGCAAACCGGCTTTAGTTGGTCGAATCTCGAAATGGCAGATGCTGCTTTCTGAATTTGATATCACTTATGTAGTTCAAAATTCAGTCAAAGGACAAGTTTTAGCTGATCAACTCGCAGAAAGCCCAGTTGATGATGAAGAATTGAAGGAACAAGACCATTTTCCGGATGAAGGTATCCGGATAGCGGAAACAGAAACCGAAAGCAACAGCTGGAAGTTGTACTTCGATGGAGCAGCCAACGTATACGGGTGTGGAATAGGGGCAGTCCTCATTTCGCCAAAAGAAGACCAGTTCCCGGCATCAGCCAGATTAACGTTTCCCTACACAAACAATGTAGCGGAATACGAAGCTTGCATCATGGGATTAGAAATGGCAATTCAAATGAACATAGAGGAGCTCGAAGTGTTTGGAGATTCATCACTTATCATTTTCCAAACTCGAGGAGAGTTCAAAACTAAGGATCCCAAGTTGATTCCTTATCATAACCACTTGGCTGAGTTAGCAGGAAGATTCAAAGAAATTTCTTTCACTTATGTGCCAAGAACTCAAAATCAATTTGCTGATGCATTGGCTACTCTGGCCTCATTAATCCAATTCACTGAAGGAGTAAGAATACGACCTTTGCAAGTCCGGATAAGAAGTGAACCCGCATTCTGTGCCGTGATCGAGCCAAGTGAACCATGGTTTCAAGATATCAAAATTTTCTTGCAAACAGGTAGTTACCCTGAGTATGCTACAAAAAAGGATCAAATCATTAAGGCGTCTGGCAAGTCATTTCTTGCTGAGTGGAGATACCCTATACAGAAGATCGTTTGACACAACTTTGTTGAGATGTGTGGACGAAAAGGAAGCCAAAAGACTCATGGAGGAAGTTCATGAGGGAGTATGTGGACCTCATATGAACGGATATATGCTAGCTAAAAAGATCATGAGGCTAGGATATTTCTGGTTAACCATGGAATCAGACTGTATCAAACATGTGAGATCTTGTCATTTGTGTCAAATTTACGCAAACAAGATAAATGCTCCTCCAAAGGAATTACAGTCAATGTCGACCATGGCCCTTCTCAATGTGGGGAATAGATGTCATTGGGCCAATTTCGCCAAAAGCTTCAAATGGTCATCGATTCATACTAGTCGCAATCGATTACTTCACCAAGTGGGTTGAAGCCGCTTCATATGCCAGTGTGACAAAAGCCGTAGTGGTGATTCATCAAAAGAGATATCATCGCTCGATATGGAACTCCAGAAAGTATCGTTACGATAATGGTACAAATCTGAACAACAATGCAGTGACTGACTTATGTCAGCAATTCAAGATTAAGCACGGAATTCCACTCCATATCGCCCACAGATGAATGGAGCCGTAGAAGCCGCCAACAAAAACATCAAGAGAATCATTGAAAAGATGACGATTGCATACAAGGATTGGCATGAAATGCTCCCATTAGCATTGATGGCGTATCGAACCTCTGTAAGAGTGTCAACTGGGGCAACGCCCTATTCCCTGGTATACGGGACTGAAGCCGTTTTACCAATAGAAGTTGAGATTCCTTCACTCCGAGTATTGGCTGAAACAGAGCTCGAAGAAGCTGAATGGGTCAGACAAAGGATCGAACAGTTAAATCTTTTGGATGAAAAAAGGCTAACTGCTATGTGTCACGGCAATTGTATCAACAAAGAATGGCTAGAGCGTTCAATAAGAAAGTCAAGCCAAGAAACTTCCAAGAAGGGGATTTGGTTTTGAGAAAAGTACTGCCAAATGTGCAAGATTCCAGGGGAAAATTTGCACCAAATTATGAGGGACCTTACATAGTGAAGAAGGTCTTGTCGGGAGGAGCATTAGTCCTTTCCAAATGGATGGACCTGATTTAAAGGATCCTGTAAACTCAGATGCTGTAAAGTTGTATTATCCTTGATCAATAAAATTTGTCATTTCAAGTGATCAATTGATTTTATTTTGATTAATTATAAGCAAAGTTGATATCCCTGAAATTCTCTGAAGTCGGATCAAAGCCTGACCCACAAAATTCTTCCAAATAAATTTCCAACCAAACACCATTTGAATTATCAGAAAAGTGATTTGGGCATCTCATAATGCTGAATAAATGCATATATACAGTTTTGTCTGTTGACTGTTCTTATTTTAGAAGAAAATATTACTGCAAGGGTAACGAATTTTGATAGACAAGAAAATTGAAGCATGCTTTTTGATCATCAAAGTTGGATATGGGACCAAATTGTCATGTCCTCACCAGAGAATCCCCAGTGGAATGAAAAAAACACAGTTAGAAAAATTGTGTACCCCTCAGTCTAGACTCAACAGATAGTTTAGACCGAGAAATAAAAAATCCATCCTTTCAAGATGGTGACCAATTCAAAAATCCATCCTTTCAAGATGGTGACCGATTCTAAAAATCCATCCTTTCAAGATGGTGACCAAGATCAAAAATCCAAAATCCATCCTTTCAAGATGGTGACCAAGATCAAAAATTCCAAAAATCCATTTTCAAGATGGTGACCAAATTCCAAAAATCCATCCTTTCAAATGGTGACCAAATTCCAAAAATCCATCCTTTCAAGATGGTGAACAAATAAAAATCCATCATTTCAAATCCAAACATGATGACCTGGTTCTGTTAAGTGAGCAAAAAATTGGCTATCTTTTGTCTTTGTAGCCAAGTTTTATTCAAACTTAGCCACAAAAGGGCAGCTGTAGACACCCAATTTTTGCTCAAATTTAGGGCTCTAATTTATAATAAAAATTAGTGTTACATCAAGCTCATAAAAAAATAAAATAAATAAATAAATAAATAAAAGTAAAAAAATAGAAAAGATAGTAAAGTAATAAATAAAGTAAAAATAAAAATAGAAAAGAAAGAAAAAATATAGGTAAACAAAAGAAGAAAATAAGAATTTTTGAATAAAAAATAATAAATAATAATAAATAAATTAAAAAATTAAAAAATGAAAATTAATTATTTGAGCTTAGAATAATACATTTTTGTTGTAAATTCTTCATAAAGATAATTAAACAAATTTTCAAAAATTATTTTGTTTAATTTAAGTGAATTTTGAATGAGCCTTAAAGTTTAAATTTGTTGAACCCAACCAGGCACAGGCCAACGACCTAACGGTTAAGACCACTGACCCATATGACTAGACCAACCACAGGACCTGGATTCGATTCCATGAGGAGGTAAATTATCCTTTTTTTTCCTTATTTTTTTTTACGTGCTTTCATTGGCTGGATGAGGTAAGCGCACGTGTCAGCAAGCTACTAGTTGAGGTAAGCGCACGTGTCAGCAAGTGGGTAGGTAAGCGATAGGCCAAAGTGTCTAGATATAATGTATCATGGTAGGTGAGCAGTAAGCTAAAGTGTCCAGATACATTGTATCGTGGTAGGTGAGCAGTAAGCTAAAGTGTCCAGATACATTGTATCGTGGTAGGTGAGCGGTAGGTCAGAATGTCTAGATACAATGTATTATGGTAGGTGAGAAGTAGGTGAACCGGTAAGTGGGCATACTAATGCCTATAAATACCAGCATACCACAACACCAACAGGATATAGAAAAAAAAAAACACAAAAACAGAGAGAGAAAGGAAAAGACAAAAAGACAAAAAGCCAAAAAAAAAAAGGAAATATAGAAGAAAAACACAAAAACAGAGAGAGAGAAAAAAGAAGAAGAAGTAGAGAATCACAAAAAAAAAAAGATAACATAGAGAGAAAAATTCCATACAAATACCGCAATAAAAATCACTCAAAAAAGTTGGAATCAAACAGGTTCCTGGGGGAAGAAAGCAAATTGATTGTTGGTCTCAGTCTACCCGCGCAGTCAACGGTCAATGGTCAACAGTCAACAGTCAACGGTCAACGGTCAACGGTCCACATCTAGATCAGTGCTCCAGATCAAATCTGCTTTAATCCAACGACTCAGGTGAGTCTGTATATTTTATTATATATTTAAATTACGGAAAAATAGTAAAAAAAATAGAAAAATGCATGAAAAATAAAAAAAAATCATAAAAAATTTAGAAAAATCCAAAAAAAAAAACCAGAATAAATACTTTAGTGTAAATTTTCATGATTTATTAGTTTTTGATATTTTGGAATATTTTTGAATATGTATACGTAAGTAGATTAATTAAAAAATGTACATATGATGCATGTAATATAGTTTTAGTGTGTTGTATTTACAATATAATAAATTTGGATGTGTGTTATTTATGTATATATGATAGTAATTAAATTTGGGAAAAATAAAAAAAGTAAAAATGATAAAATAAAAAATTGAGTTTTCCTTTAAAGAAAAAGGGATTTTAAAAAAAAAATAAATAAATGACAAAAATATTTTCAAGAAAATGAAAAAATACTTTAGTTTACATAAATAATGAAAGGATTTTTTATCAAGATTATTTTCATATAGCATTCAATTAGCTATGAAAATGTTCATCTAAAGTTTTTAATCAAAAATATTTTCATATAGCATTCAATTAGCTATGAAAATTCTTATTAAAATTATTCTCATGTAGCATTAAATTAGCCATGAATTCTCATAAAATGATTTAAAAAAAAAAGACTTAGAAAAATTATATTTTTATAAAATAAAAATTAAGTGATTAGATCATAGAATCATCAAAAATGGTTTTCATAAAAAAAAATAAAAAAATTAATGAACTTAAAATGAAAATAGTTCAAAAATTAAAATAGATCAACAAACTAAGGTTCTTTTCAAAAGAACTACGTTTTGTCTGATCTCGATTAGCGAGTACGTAGGCACCTACGGGGCGACAATAAAAATGGAAAAAATGTTTTTGTTTTTAATATTGTGAATAATTATTTTGTAAATATAAGTTTTTTTTAAAAAAAAAATATATTTGTTGATATTCATGTTCTGAAAAAAAATGAATAAAAAATAAAAATGAAGAAAAACACATAAAAAATAAAAATGAATAATTTGACTTGTAAATATTTGTGATATAATGTTTCACTTGAATTTTTTAGCATGAAAAGGATAAATTATAAATTTGAAATTCCAAAAGTGGTAACCAATTTGGTTTTAATAGGTTAGCCCCCGAATCCATGATATCTGGTTTTAAAAGTTTGATTTTTCCAATCAAATTTTCGCAGACTAGTAGCTAAGTTAGGATCAACCGACCCATTGATCCTAGCTTTTATTTTTTCTCGATTTATATCGGGTGGCGACTCTAAATCATTTTCAAAAATTAAAATTTCTCTTAACCCCTAGTCGAGGATTCATGTTAAATGGGTTCGGGTTTAATATGAATCGGTTAGGAGAAATGAACCAGATAATGGAAAAATCCAGGCTCGATAGATATTAATTCATTTAAAGCGATCAAGCAATAATTGCACATATAGCAATACATACATAGAAACAATTATATCAATCACAGATCGGGTTCCAATATACTCATCATTCATTGATCGCACATAACAATTCGTATACATAATTCCCATGATATCCTATATGCATATCAATTTTAGCTTTTCCTAATATCTAATACTTTATTCTACAATCACATGCGCGAATACATAAACGTACAGACAACTCACTCGTCTATAGCGATTTTCTATGAGTCGAAGTAATCCTCGGAGAAGAGAAGATCTTGGTCCTCGAACCTAAACAAAAGAAATACCCGAAATGATTATTTTATCCAAGATTTACTCAAATTCTCTAATTATATCTTATTGAATTTGTCAAAATTCGCATGAATAGAAATTCCAACTTAAAATGGCCATAACTTGCTCATTTTAACTCGGAATTTCGTATATTACATATCGAGTTCTACCTACTCAAAAAGACATATCTATTTCTACAGTTATTTTTATCAAAAGAATCCATTTAGGTCTTAAAATAGTGATGTACAGATTCATCATGAAAAGTCCAGATTTCAAAACTCAAGTTTTCAAACTTTTTTTCATCCAAAAGTTTTTGTACCAAAATATAGATATTAATATAGTTGAAAAATCCTTTGAATATATATATATATTGACTCATATCATAAGCATGAATTTAGTGAAGTTGTCCCAACAATGATTTTTGTAAAACAAGGTATTCTAAAAGTTGGAAATGAAATGTTTTGGAAATTTTTATTTTAGCTTTGTTGGAAAAGTTATTGGATTTATTATAAGTAAATATTTTCCTCTTTTTAACTTTATCTATCTTTTGAAAACATTTCATATTTTTCAAAATGATTTTATTTCTTCAACTTTATTTTTTAGGAGTTAAAAATGTAGTTTCTAAATGTTTTCTTGATAATGATAAAACATTCTTAAAGTTCACTTATTCTTAGTTTTTCCTAAAGTTAGTTCCATTTTAAAATAATAGTGGTCTTCTAATTTTATTTCCTAAGTAAGATTCATCTTTAAAAAGATTTATTCTTTGATGATTTTGTAAAACTTATCTACCTTAGTATATTGATGAAAACTTTACAAATAAGTTTAAGAAAACTTTTGTTAGATGAAGAATTAGTAACATTAAGTTTAAGTAGACTTTCTTATTTCATTAGTTTGAAAAGAGAGAATGTGGAAATTCTACTTTATGTATTCTTTGATAAAACTCTAATGTACCATTATTGCTAAGACTTGTTATGAGTTTGCTTAAATTTTTAATAAAGGTTTGTGAAAGTAAAACTCTTAGCTTTTAATGAAAATCCTTTCTTTAAGTAACCAAAATTTATTTGAAAAGAGTTCATAAAGATATTTTCTTTATATTTTTGTTGAGATAATATCAATATTCACATGCATGAACATGAATATGTAGTTATGTGAAATATAAAATAATAAGATAAAATAAATGTAATAAGAGCATAATAGTAAAGTCAAGTATTGAGAACCTTAGCTTCATCAAGGTATCATGGGACTAAGAATAGACTTGTCTAAAAAAGAAAAGAAAGAAAATTGTTTTGACTTGATAAGGATAAGTTTAAGATTAGAAAACTAGTTTTAATAATGGCATGAAATAAATAAATAAATTACAAAGCACAGAAATAAATAAATAATAAGTGAGCTTATATGCTCTAAAGAAATATATATACTTAATATACATAATACTATATAGAAGTTAGATTAGAGCAAATAATAATAACAATAATAACAACAACATAATAACAATAATAACATAATGGAAAATATGAACATGAAAAAAAAACTTGAATATTTTGTTGCTTCTTTAACTCTCATGAGTCTAAGAAACATACACTAAGCTTATACTAAGTTATATGAACATGAAGAGTATGTGTAAAAAATTTTACCTAAGGTTATGTGTTTGTTGAAGAGGAAAAGAATGGGTTATGGTATTATATAGGAAATGGTTTTATGGAGAGAAGAGAGAACTTGGGAGAGAATTTGAGAGAGAGTGTTTGTGGAGTAATTTTGGTAGAGTTTTAGTAGGAAATGAGTTGTGTGAAAGAATAAAGGAGGAATGGGTTATTTATAGAGTTTTGGAGTGGAAATTAGATGTAATTAAATAAAACGAAAAAAAATAAAATGAGAGTGAAGAGAGAGAGATAGTGGATGGCAAGGCTTGGGAAGAGAGAGGAAATTTGATTAATTTTGTTGTTTTGTAATAAAAAAAAGTAATATGTAAAGTGTGATGTGATTAAAATTATATGGGGAAGATAAATTGTAAGGTATAGGTATGATAATGTGTAAAACTAGAGTGTAAGAAAAAGCAGAGATAGTGAAATAATAATGAATAGTAAAAATAGTACTATGAATAGTAGACTAGACAATTAAAATATCGGTAGTAAAGAAAATACGCGTAAACGGCCTATATCTGATATTTTTAGTTACCGAAAAATTCTAAAACTGATATTTTTGAAAACCTTATATTTTTACGAGTCTATTGGTGTTGTCAGAATATTTTTACTATCCGATACACCAGAGCACGATTTTCAAAAACTGATCTGTTCGGATCCGAAATACATTAGAAAATTGAATCTAATATTTTGAAGCTTTCTTATATTATTACGAACCATTTTCTATAATTATCTCAATTTCGTTGTTTAGAGTTTATGAACACGGGATTGCCAATCTATATTTGCTAGACTAATCATAGAATTAAGTTAACTTTAGGATTCCGGTTTGACTTCCGGTTCTTATGGTTTACTATATTACTAAAAAATCTAGGGGCTTACAAGATGAGTATGAGGATCCTGCACTATATGCTGGTTAGATCGATCTTTTCTAAGCTAAAAGGTGCCAATACAATAGTATAAGTTGAATTGCCTCCCTTATAGAGTATGGTGAAGGGTTTTATAACGAATGTTGATTTGCTAACAATGTGGGGTATCAGATACCAGGCTGGTATGCAGGGTAAAGGTATTTCCATTGGAGATTTAACAACAATAGCATTAAGAAATCTAGGTTCTTAGCCAAGCCAAGTGCTAACCGATTAGATTTGCTCATCCAAGCTGTTGATTGAGTCGGCTTTTAAGGGCTAGGGGTACAACAAGGTACAAGATCCTAGCGTTGATGCTGAATCTAAGGGAAGCCCCAGCTCAATACCCAGCTGCTTACTTGAATAAATTGGAGAAAGAAGTAAATGAGCTAAAGCATGAGTTGAAGGAGCATAAAAGAAGTATGACAAAGATGTCTATTAGCTCAAAGAAGAATTAAAGCAAGTGATATCTTTTGTCAGGGCAAGCTTTACGGGCCTTAACAAGAATATGAACTTTTAGCTCCTTAATTGGTGCAAGTTCCAAACCAAGACCCCTGCACAACTACTTACGCCTAAAGAACTTAGTCCTATATCCAGCTTAGCTGAGTCATCTTTTGGTGATGACAATGATGCCTTGCTTCCATCACTAGCACCCTAACCATAACCCTAAACATAAACATAACCAACCTCTTCCTTACACGTTTTCCCTATACACAATATACAACCTCCTACCCTTCAACCTACTAGAAAGGGAACCTAAACCTTATGCAGATGAAGGTGGAATGGTAGAAGAAGGCGGTAAACAATTCCATGTAGATAGTGTAGAGGCTTATCTTAAAGAAAAAAGCAGAAAAAGAGAAGAAGAAGCTCAAAGAGTGGTTGAGGGAAAAGAAATAAAAAAGCCATAAACTAAAGGAGAGAACAAAAAAGAAGAATATCTAAGCTGGTTGAGGGAAGCAAAGGAAAAAATGAGAAAAGTCAAAGAAACAATGGGAATGCATAAACAAGAGAAAGAAAATTCCTTACTTGCATAGGTGTTGACTATGGAATGGGAAGAGCAAGATAGATTAGCATAAGAATATGAAAGAAAAGCTAAAGAAGATAACAAGAAAAGAGAAGGCATCACATCAGTAAGAGGAAGAAGTAGTGGAGGAAAAAGTAAAAGGGGTAGAGGCAAAAAATGATTGAAAAATTGACAAATTGTACTAAACTTTGATGATTATTTTTAGAACTTGCTTTGTAAAGTCTATTTCATATTTGATTCTTGATGATATCACCTATATTATATCTGTCATCCTTAAGTTTTTATTGTAAATTATTATATTCTTTTTTCTTTATTCATCATTCTTTATTATTTGTAAGTTAATAAATTCTTTTGTGGCAAGAAATTTATTAAAAGTATAGGGGATTTATGAGTAAGATAAGCTAAGTGTTTTGAGTAACATTTGAATCATGCCTTAGGTTTGAATCCTAAACTCTAGAAACTTTGTTTAAGTCATAAATAGAGGGAATAAGTCGTTTTTCACAGTTTTAAATGTGGTGCATTTTGTGCCCATGATTTGAAACGAAAATTTTGCCTTCTTTTATTTAAGTTAAACGAATAAAATCATAGGATTCAAAGAAAGCCGTGGTTCATCATACATGTAACCCACGATTCGAAACAGAGAAGTTTTTCTAAACTTCAATCTTTCAATCTTGCTTTGTGCTTAATTTTCTGAATTTTCCTAATTGTTTCATTATTGTCAAAAATTAAAGGCAATGTTTAGTTTAAGTCTAAGGGAAGGGTTAAGCAAGATTGAATTGAATTATTGGGTTGCAAATTTGAATAGAGTAATTTATGTTTGAATTTGATCAATTTCCTTCCATACTTAGAGGAACATAATGAAATGGTACAAGTACAAAATTGACCAAATTTTTTTGAATTTGTGTAAAGTAGATTACTACGTGACTTAAGTGATCTTAGTATTGAACACCATTCTCTTACGTTTGTGTTATTTCTACCATGTTAGAATTACTTAGTCAAATCTTTATAGGTTAGTTTTGCTTGCTTTTAAACCTAATATTTTGAAGTTTTTATTGATGTAAGGTCCCTAGTAACGGCTAATTAGTTGAATTCTAAACTTATCTTCTAGTATTTTCTTCTTAACAAACCTTGATGACTTTTGTCACCTATAAATGAAAGGTCCATATGAGATTTATAACTCGATGAATCTCTCCTTGTACTAGAAACAAAGTATTGATACAATTATCAAAAGCTTAGGTTGGCATGAGAAGGGGTTGATCCCTTAGAAGAGTAATTACTTGATTCCTCTACTAATTTAAATATAAGTTATGAAATCATGATTCAGTTAGTATGAGCATAGCTTGGTCCCTAGAAGAGCAAGATTTGACTCATCTGCTAATTAGATTGTAAAAAAATAAAGAGCAAGACAGATAAAGAGAGAGAGAGAGAGAGAGAGAGAGAGAGGGGGGGGGGGGGGGGGGGGGGGGGGGTGAGGTGAGTTGGTTAACATAGGAGCTTAGTCCTTAGAAGAGCATGATTTGACCCCTCTGTCATCTATGCTATATAAAATGAAAAGTAAAAATATGAAGAAATAAAAAGGAAAAAAGATTTAGGGAATAAGTTGATGTATATGCTTTCTCTTTAGGTTATGATTTCTTTAAGGAGTAAGTGAAGAAGTTTATACTTCTATGATAAGGGGAAGAAGTTAGCTAATTCTCTCTTTACTTTGCTTGATCTTTAATTCAATTTAACGTTAGAATCCGATTTAAACAGTAAGGGTAAAAGCTAACTTACCTAAATTAGCTTAGTAAATTTAGCACAAGCAACCTTAGCACAAGTGATAGTGAGATTGAGTAGAGTAATATATGCAATGATTGCTGAGGTTGCTAGTCAGTTAAAAGAGAGACAGTTAGGCTTAAAGAATTAAATATGTGAAATGAGATTTATCCACTACCATTGATGATTTATTTTTCTATCTTGAAAAATTTTGCTCTTGTTGTATTTGGGTTAATGAATATTTTCTTCAGGATAAACAAAAGTTTAAGTATGAGAGAATTAGATAAGTAATTTTTACTATATTCAAATCATGAGAATTTGTGTTTAGTTTGGTTGATCATTTTATGAAATTTCTATAAAATCGTGTTATTATTGTTCATTTGTTGTTTTTTAACTCCATTGAGCACTATAGGAAGAAACAAAGTCATTTGATCATGAATTGGAGCAAAAAAAACAAAGACAGATACTCAAAGATCAAATTGCAGCATCTGAAACTTCAACTAAGGGTAAGAAAAAATAACTAAAGCTGATTGAAGAATTGAACGCAACGCCAATTGCGCCCATCAACCAAAGTTGCAATCCAAGTCGCAACTTGACCCCTAACATGTGCACATACAAATCTAACAAAGTTTGTTAGAAATAATATGCAACATTAGCTAATAAAACCTTCATGATTTCCATGTCTGATGCATATGAAAAAGCGTGTATAGACGTTGTAACATTATTCTACCATATTGTCAGAAATTACTGACATAGAATAGGTTTAAATATTAAAGAGAGAATTTTTAGTGAGAGAAACTCTACTTTTACTAGAGATTTAAAGTTTTGTGGTGAATTTGAGCTATTGAAATTTATTTTGCAAGAGTTCGTATATTTCAATAGGTGATATCTATCTTCATTTTACATTATTTCTCTTGATTGTGTGTTGACTGTTAAAACCCATGGAGAAATAATTGTTTTAAACTTAGGTTTTGTGAATCAAAGACCCGATTCATGTGATTTCATTTGTGCATTAAACTGAATAGTGTTAGGTCCTTGTAATTAGTAGCTTAAGCTTTAACTTGTAGGTTTATGTGTATGCTCTATGTAAATTCATGTCTAATTTCAATTGAATAAATTGATAAATCATAATTTTGAATAGATCTAAGCTATTAATGAAGTTGCTTATAACTACCTGGAGATAGGAGTGGTGAAACTTTCTATCACTTGATTAGAAATTCATATTCTTAAACTTAATGCAAATCTAGATTGTTGATAGCTTAAGAAGATATTCTGGTGGTCTAACCTAGTTTTAGAGGTTCTTAACACTCAATAGAGGCATTAACAAACACCAGTGAATCTGTTAATACAAGTATACTTAGCAAGAACTCATTGAGTTTATTTAAGAAATCACATGATAAGGACTTGGTGAATCAAAACCTAAGTGTATTCTTGCATTTCAAACTTATCTCCTGATATTTGCCTTGAGAACATTTATACAAGTAGGATTAATTTTAGCTTAGTTTTGTGACTATTTGTTTGTCATGCCTTGTTAAATTTTCTTTAGATAGATAATAGATTAAAAGTGAGTATGGTATATACTAACAATCCACAAGGAATACAACAAATATTTTTTATGTTACTTTGATAGGTGCGCTTGCCTACAATTGTAGTTATGACCGAAGTTGAATAGAACATATTAGCAATATCTTTTTATAAATTCATTTTTAATACTTCAATCTTAAATTATGCAAATCACAACCCAAGGAGGAAAAGACAGAGCAAGTATTTATAAACTGATTAAAATAAACTTTTGAGATAGGCGTTATCTTCTTACCTTTGTTAATGGTAAGGTTACTACTCTATTCCCTTATATTTCCTTTAGAAAGAAACGGGGAGGGTTTGATTTGTTTAATAGGTGGGTATATGTGTTTGAATTTTTTATTTGAGAAGGAGAAATGGGGGTAGGCTCTCGATCGAGAGAGAGAGAGAGAGATGGACGTGAGAGTGCATGTGTGAGGTGCTTCACAAAATTGAAGAAGAGAAGTAGAGGGGACGTTACAAGTTTTAAGTACATTTGATGGTTCGTTTAGTGTTGAGATTTGAATTGTGACGTGTGAGATATTGGAATGGATTTGGCATTTAAGGCAAAATACTATGATTGTCCTTGTTTTTTTCTAAAGGGGGCAGCCACACATAGGAAGATGGAAGGTAGTATTCTTTTTCTTCAAATGCCATTATATTTGTTGTACTTGGTTATTAAATCCTTAAATATGATGTGATTTTTTTATCTTTACTTGTATATTCAATATGGATTTTGATGAGACAATATAATGCATAATTAACTAATTCAATTATGATAAACTGTACTTAATAAGTTAAATAATGCGATGAATAATATGCTAGAATATATATGTGTATGTTGTGTGTTTTTATGGAGATTGTACATGTTTTAGCAGGAACAAATTAGTGATGAATAGTCTTAGTCAATGGGCACGTTGAAAGCTATACTGCTTCATTCATTAAGGCGCAATGAACTTAAAACCAAAGCTCAACAAGTCAAAAAATGTGGGGTCATTGGTGGAGGTCACGTTGTAGGCTCGACGAGTCTACTCCTTAAGGCTCAACAAACTCAAAGTCTGAAGCTCGATAAATTCAAAAATGCAAAGTCTTGGTCAAGGGTCATGTCAAAAGCTCGATGTATTAAATGGTTAGGACACAACAAGCTCAAGTCCAACACTTGAAAAGCTCAAACATCCACAACTCCGGTCGAGGGTCAAAACCAAGATACGATGAATGTAGGGTATGACAAGTTTGAATTCAAGACTCGATGGAGTCCATGTGAGCAAAGACTTGGTCAAAGGCTAAAATGAAGGTGTGACCCTTTATGGCGTGACAAGTATTAGGGCACGATAGTTTAAATGAATGAGCTGACATAACAAAAAGTGCTGCTGAAGCGCATTTAATGCTTGGTGACTTAAATATGTTATCTCTAATAGACATTTGAATATTTGAAGGCTATAAATACTTTGTCCTTAAAAAGAAGCGAAGTGAAAGTGGAAAATAGCCTTTTATTTGCAAACTAACAAATCATTAATCTTCTTGTTCTCTTGTTCATTAATTTGCAAAATCTGCAATGAGAAAGAAAATTATTCTAGTGCTCTGTTCTTGTATCGGCCATCTAACATAGAGAATCTAAAGAGTAAAAGGAAATATTTTATTTTCTGTGTGTTGTAAAGCGGTGTATTGCTTAACTTGACGTGTATTTTTTGTGATTAATAAAGTGATTGTGAAATCCTTGGTTAAAGGCATCGGTGGATCATGGAGAGTAGGAAGTGGGTCGAACTTCACGTTAAATCTAGACTCAAATTTTCTATCCCTATCTCTTTTATATTTTATATTATAATCTGTTGTTATATTATCTACTGTTATTAAAGTTAATTTTGATATGTTACATTAAAATTAATTGATTGAGCTTTTTAGTATAAATACTCCATTCACCACCCCTCCCCCCTCTTGAGTATTTTTTAGTGGATTTTTACGTTTTCATTTGGTATCAGAGCTTTGTCTCTAACTTTGCGTGCTTAACTACATATAGAGTAAAGATCATGGCATCAAATGCACTAAGGTTTCTAGAGAGGTAAGCTATCAATAGACTACTGCTTCTAAGTGGGGGTAACTACCCATATTGGAATTGTAGAATAAAAATTTTTTTAAAAGGTCAAAATAGATTTTTGTGGAATGTAATAGAAAATGGACCGTTGATTAATGAAGCAAAAGAAGAAAAAATTATAATATACATGATTGGAAAAGATTAGATCTAAATGATATAGGTATCAACATATTGCTTTATGGGTTGAATGAAAGTGATTTTAATAGAATATGTACATGTAAATCAACAAAAGAAATATGGAATGAATTAGAAAAGACTTATGAAGGAACCTCCAAAGTTAGAGATACAAAAATAAGTCTTATATATGGACTGTTTGAAAATTTCATAATGCTTCCAAATGGATCTATAGATGAGATGCATGATAGATTCATCAACATTATAAATCATTTGAGCATACTTGGGAAGAGCTTCAATAACTTGGAAATAAATTCTAAACTTCTCGGGTCATTACTTAAGGATTGGAAAGCAAAGAGAATAGCCATAGAAGAGGCACGGGATTTAAGTGCTATGAGCAAAGAAGAACTCCTTGGAGCACTCAAAATGCATGAACTTATTAAAAAGAAATGAGAGGAATCAAACAAGAAGGCTATTGCCTTAAAAGCCACGGGTTAAGATTCTAGCGACGACGATGATGATGAGAATAAGGAACTTGTCCTAATGCCAAAAAGCTCAAGAAATTCATCAAGTTCAGTAACAAAACAAAGAGAGTGGATGATAACAGTAGCTCATCGAGATACAAAACGAAGGATGCGACAACTTGTTTAAAATGCCACAAACTTGGACACATCCAACAGTATTGTCCATCACTCAAAAAGGCTTCCAAAGGATCCATAAAAGAAGCACTCGTTGCTACTTAGATGATGATGACTCTTGTGTCTTGGATGAGAATGTGTACTTCATGGTACTAGATGATATCGAAAATTCCCCACTTCTCCTTCTTACGATGAGTTGTATGCTATATATGATACAATACTATAAGTTAGTTAAAGTAGAGAAAAAGAACAACATATTTAAATCTTTAATAATAGAAGTAGGAGAAGAACTAGAAAAATTTCAAACCAAGCATGAGGAGATTAAATTAGAAAATGAAAAACTACATGAAGAAATAAATAGTCTAAAAATTTGAAAATAATAAGATAAATAATAAATATAAGAAGCTAAAAGGTGAAAATGATGAATTAAGCAAGATCAATGAAAAATTAATAATTGAAAATAACTTGCTGGATCATGAATTTAAAACTATAAATAATAATGTTGAATGTGCTAACAGTAATAATAAAATTCAAAAAGAGCTAGATGATTTAAAAAATGAAAATATATTATTAAAAGTTAGCTTAGATGATTCAAAAACAAGTATAGCCAGGTTCACAAAAGAGAAAAAGAATTTGAACGCACTTATTAGAAATCAAAGGTGTGATTCCAATAAATATGGAATTGGCTATAGTAGAGAAGGTAGTTACAAGTCCCACAAAACTTATTTTTATAAAAGCTACCTATGGATTACAAATACTGTGGGAAATTGATCATATTGCACACAATTGTGCAATAAGAAAAACCATACATTTGAATCATAAGAGCAAGTTAGTTTAGGTTCCTAAAAGGGATATTCTTGTTACAACTAACCAAAAAGGACTTAAACTCAAATGGATACCAAAAGATGATTGTGTTTTTGTTGTACCCCAAGTGGCTACAAGGGCAAAAATATGGTATAATCTTAACTTTCTTGAGTTTAGTGGTTTATGTCCTTAATGTTCATATATAATGTGTTGATGTGCTTGCATATGCAAATTTTCATATTAAGCGCTTTTGTGCATATTTTGAGCTAAAACAAGCAAAAATTGAGTTTGCAACGCACATAATTAGATTTTCATGTTTTTGATGCATAGATAATGTTTTATCTTGTTTATTAGATCTAAACAAACTTGTACAAAAGGTTCAAATTTGAATGAAAAAATTTTTGTACAATTTTTTGCATACTTCTAAGGAAAATTCATGCTTTTGATGACTAAAATATGCACAAATTTACAATATGTGAACGTGTATGAATTTGTTTAGTTCCAACATGCTTTATATACCTTTTATACTTGCGCAGAAGTGTTAAATATGCTTAAACATGAATTCATTGATGATATGTTGATTTTTATGATCGTTTTGAACTAAACTTGTACTAAAATTGGGCTTTGAATATATGAAAATGGCTTTTCATGCTTTTGATGCAAAAATATTGTTTAGAAATGTTTAATGTTGCTTTATAAACTTATTTGAAAATTTGAAAATATTTGAACTTTAACTTAGATTTATTTGTGCACTCTTGAAAAACATATTATGTAATTTTTTAACAGCAACTTGCACAAATTTATGATATAAGTTGTTTTTTAATGTCTAAAACCTTTTAAAACTTATATGTTGTTTGTGCATCTCTCCCTATATGAAATATCATAAACCATTCATCTTTTTTTTTTTTTCTTATGAGTACCAAGAGGGTGAAGTGTATGATGCATAATTAACATGCATAAAGTGTATTTGATGAGTTCAAAGGAAGAGCTAAAATTGAATTAACTGTAGTTTGCTTTATCCTAAAATTAAGCATCAAGTCTTTGAATCAAATTTGAGAAAATTATTTTGAAACCCCAGATACTTATTTGAGGGGGAGTATGTTAAATTGAAAATGGGTTAATTGTGCATGATTGTCCTCATAAAAAAAAGAGAGATTGTTGAACTTTTATATTCAATGTAGATTTTGATGAAACAATACAGTGCGCAATTAACTATTCAATTATGGAAAACTGCACTTAACAAGTCAAACAATATGATGAATAATATGTTAAAATATATGTGTATGTTGCGTGTTTTTGTGGAGATTATGCAAGTTTTAGCAGGAATAAACTAGTGATGAATAGTCTCAGTCTAGAGGCAAGTCGAGAGCTAGATTGTTTTATTCACTAAGGAGCAATAAACTTAAGACTAAAGCTTGACAAGTCAAAAAATGCAGAGTCATTGGTCGAGGGTCACGTCGAGGGCTTGATGAGTCCACTCCCTAAGGCATGACAAGCTCAAAGTCTAAAGCTAGACAAATTCAGAAATGCAAAGTCTTGATCGAAGGTTACGTCAAAGGCTCGGCATGTTAAATGGTTAGGGCGCGACAAGCTCAAGTCCAACACTTGATAAGCTCAAACATATACAATTATGGTCAAGGGTCAAATCTAAGATACGATAAAGGTAAGGCACAATAAGTCTGAGGTGCGACAAGTTTGAATTTAAGACTTGATGAAATCCATGTGAGCAAAGACTTGGTCGATGACTAAAATGAAGGCATGACACTTGATGTCTCGACAGACATTAGGGCACAACGATTTAAATGAATAAGCCAATGTGGCAAAAAGAGCTGTTGAAGTGCATTTAATGCTTGGCAACTTAAAGACGTTATTTCTAACGGACATTTGAATTTTTGAAGGCTATAAATACTCTATCCACAAAGAGAAGTGAAGTGAAAAAGAGATTTTATTTGCGAAGTAACAAATAATTATCTTCTTGTTATTGTGTTCATTAATTTGCAAAATCTGTAAAGAGAGAGAAAATTATTTGGTGCTCTATTCTTGTATATGTTATCTAACAGAGAGCATCTAAAGAGTAAAAGGAAATATTTTATTTCATGTGTGTTGTAAAGCGATGTATTGTCCGGCTTGAGCATGTGTTTGTAATGATCAATAAAGTGATTGTAAAGTTTTCGATTGGAGGCATTGGTGGATTGTGGAGAGTAGGAAGTGGACCGAACTCCACATTAAATCTGGACTCAAATTTTCTAACCCTATCTCTTTATATTTCATATTATAATTTGTTGTTATATTATCCACTATTATTAAAGATAATTTTGATTTGTTACATTAAAATTAATTTATTGAGCTTTTAAGGGTAAATACTCAATCCACCTCTCCCCCGAGTATTTTCTAGTGTATTTTCACATTTTCCGCTCCCCATGAAGCTTGTGACAAGAAGAATGTAAGGAGAGAATTTATTTCTCCTTTTAATAGCATTTGGATATCTATAATGTATATGTGACAAATTGTCTTAATTATTTGTTAAGTATTACGGACAATTTCTTTTATCGTCTCAAACTGATATTGAAGATTTTATGTTTACGTGATAAGAGAATATTAGGCCCTTCATTTATGTGATTAGGGTTTTGGAGTTTAAATTAGGGATTTTAGTTTTATTATTTCATAACCGCTATATTGATTTTATTTATAGTTCCCATGCTTAGAATTTGAGTTGTATGTGTCATTACTCGTTTGGTATTAAATCTTATCAAATGTTTTCTAAGCTATCAATCCATCTCCAAACTACCATCTACTAACTGTAAGGTTGTGTATATATATAAATGTTCATTATGGTCTGGTCTTGCATAGTAATACTACTACTTTTCATAAACGAAAATTTTTGAGGGTTTATAATAGGCATGAACGTGAAATTAAATACTATCGATTATAACTTTTTACCTTCTCTATTGTAGACAAAAAATCTTCAGTATGATAAAGGGAGAATATTATTGTTAAGAACTAGATGGATATAAAAATTGTCCTAGAAATGTGTGTGTATCCACCATCTTTTGTGCTAGTAAAAAATGTTGAAGCAAGAGGGAAGATGTTTTTGACTCAAACCTAAATAATTTCCAATAGATGCAATGTGGAGAATGTGATGGAAAATCATGTAATAATCTCCTCTATCTAGCTCAATCGAGAACCCCATTGATGTAGAGGAAATATATTATTTAATGTTTGATATACAACCAAAATTAGGGAAAAAGGCCTACATGAGTAATGGATGATAAGATAAGATGATGTATAAATATATTGATATGAATGGAAATGTGCAAATTGAGAAGTTAAGGAAAGAAGTGCATGATTTTCTACTTCTTTCCTTGACTAAGAACCATGTAATGGGCTAGAAGGTTGATTTTTTCTTTTAAATTTTCTTATCTACAAGTATTGAAATTGATAGATTTGAAGATCGAATTGAATATAAAGTGAAAGGGGAATCACTAGAGATAAGTAATGCATGCATGGAAAAAAATGGCGGATTGCATGAGACATATCGTCTCCAGATAGGAATTACGTATAATAATTAAACAAGGAATAAGAGTGACTCGGAGACGAGTACACTTAGTTAAAAGGTAATAATATTGGAAATTGCTAAAGAGGCACACTAAATTCGTAACCTGACCTCTTGGTTCATCATCTTACAGCTTCCTCTAGTAAAAAAAAGTTATCGGTGGAACCATATGAAGGAAAATTTTATGGTCCTATCATTAATTTTGACGGACCGTTCCATTATCATCCAACGAATCACATCATATCCAACCGTGATTGAATCCCAAAAATAATTAATATTTATTTACTATATTTATTTTAATGATTAGATTATTAACAGGATGGTTCATTGTCGGGACCGTAAAAACTCCCACCATATGAAATAAACTATACATTTGTCAAAAAAAATTTAAAATGACTTAAGTATTGCTATATTAAGAAGCATATCAAACCAAGATATTATAATAAGTGTGGGTAGAGTATAGGTTTATATTTAATATTTCTTAGATATATGCTTATTATTTTTATTAATTTCTATCCGAAGAGATTCTAAGTTTGTGTTAGAGTGTTTGGAGGATTATTTCGGCTCATGAGATAACATGGTAAATTGAGTTTCTTATGATTATCATATATATTGTGCTTATGTTTTAGTGTATTAATTAAAGATAATGAAATTATAGGCTTGATGGGTACCTGCATGTTTGGTTTGAGTGTGATAAAAATTTAATATTGAAACTAAGTGTCAAATATGATGTATGTATTAGTTGTACTGATATAAATTATGAAACTTCATTTATCACTTGAAAGTGAATTCATAATGGATCATGTATCATGCATATTGTATTTTGGAGAGTAGCTAGTGTCACACTTAGCAAACTAGCTTGCATGAAAAGATCTATGTGTCTGTTTTCACCAATAAGAAACTAAGTTATTTAAGGAAATGGTCCTACTAATAGAATCGTGCCGATGACTTAGCTTAGGGATTTATATTATTTATATAGCATCTTGAAAATTTTAAAAACTGTTTTAAGAGATATAGAAAATCATTTTATAAAGGTTTTTGTAAAATACCAAGGATGCATGGTGCCTAGAATTAGCAAGTCTGAGCTAATTATAGTGACAACATAAATCTCCATAAACTTTGTCACGGAGAGTGAATTTGTACTATATATGGCAAAAACACAAATATATATTAAGTAGTATATGAGATGAGAATGGAATGAAATAAGTAGAAAAAAATGAAAATTTCCTAATTAAATTCCTTTTTTCCTCTATATTTAGTAGGAAAAAAATTATGGGATTATTGAAACACATCTCTTTCTAACTTTGAAGTAATTTAGATGATTAGCCAAATTATTATATGTATATATGTTTCACTACTATATATATATATGTATATATGTTTCTACTATTTTTTTTCTTTTCATTCCTTTATGTTACGTTTGAAAACTTTTTAAAAACCATAAGCTAACCTATGGAAAGCCGAAAGTTGGTGAAAGGAGATGGAAGAAAAGAAAATTGAATTGAAAAAATAAATTATTTAGCTATAAAAGATGAAAATTAAAGGAAATGAGTGAAAAAGAAAGAAAAATAATTTTATTATACTTCCAATTAAGGCCGTAAACAAGTCTAGTCGAGATGGTGTAATTATGAACTCAAATTTGAGTTCAACTTAAAATTTTAATGCTCGGGACTCGAGTTTGGCTTGAAGTAACACAATATAATATCGAACTCAACTTGAATAAACTTATTTAGGCTCGGTATTAGAAAAATATTTTTTCTTTCTAATTAAAATAATACTATTAATAAAAACTCAATTCTAATTTGATTAATATTTATACTCGATTTGAGTCTGATGGAGCTTGATTATACTCGCAAGCCAATCAAGTTAAAAATATAAAGTTTGAGCTTGACTCGATAAACTATTCGAGTAGCTTAAGTTAGAGTTCAACCTAACTAGTTTCGAATCAAACTTAAGTAAACATGAAATCAAACTTGAGAAACTTGTGAAGTTGATTTGCACCCTTACTTTTGCGTTTGACTTCATGAGATTGAATTTGAGTAAATTGTGAGGTTGATTTACACCCTAACTTTCAATTAATAATTTTTTTTTCCAATTTCAAGATATTTTAATAATTGTATTAGATATTTCCCCTTACCCCTTGAATTTATATCACTTCTCCCCCTTAAAATGATTTTCAACTTCCAAGCACTGTCACTCTGTTTGGTTCGATAGAAATATACCGAAATCATAAGAAGATAAAGGAAAACAGATGAATATTGTGTGTTTAGTGATTTAAAATAGTGAGAAATGGGATAAAGTGGAAACAAGTAAAGGAGAGTTGGAGTCTATTTTGTTTCCATCCAAAGTTGGGATGAAAATGGCAGAAATGAAGGGAAAGGGAATTAAAATAACAAAATTATCCCTTAAAGTAAAGTAAAAAGAAAAAAAGCAATGGGCATTTAATTTATTTCATATTTTGTTTCTCTTCCTTTATTTTATTATCCTAACTAAACAATATCAAAAGAAAAAAAATTTCATCTCATTTTCTTCCATTTTCATCTTATAAATTCAAACAAAAAATAACAATGTCTCCATTCTTTCCATTTTAGCTCTTTTCTTTTCTATTTTTTTGGGATAAATTATAATAAAAAGAACTCAACATTTGAGGATAAATCAATTTTAAGTCTCAATATTTAAAAAATGATTCAATTTAAGTTCATGTGAACACGTAGCAATAAAGAAATTATTTAATAAAAGCAAATCCTTCTCCTATTGATAAATATTCATAGAAACATAAATTAATTACTTTTTTAAACATTAAAAATCCAAAATAAATTTACTTCTAAATAATAATATTTTTTTTTAATCATTTAATATCTTGAGACCCGATGTAGCCTACCAAAATCATGGAGACTTTGGGGTATAAATTTTTTTTTCCCACCCATTTCTAGATCAAAATAACCGCCAAACACTGTTAATTTCGTGCTCTTCCCAACCATGATTCCATTTCTACTTCTGTAATGATTTGCCAGACGCTTCGACCACAAAAAAAGAAAAAAAAAATGATTTGCTAAACACGGTAGTTTCCTCAAAAGCTTCCCTCTCTCTACCAAACACTTGAACTGAACCCGGGACGATTCTTTCACGGATGAAAATATGAACCCTAGACCTCCCGGCGATTACTCCCCGTCACCGAGTACGAAGAAGAAGAAGAAGCAGCAGCAGCCAAAAGGAAAAGAGAGACTCGCTCACATAGGAACTCTCGATTACAATCTTCTCTCCATCATTTTCTCTTCCCTCAGCTTCATCGACCTCGCTCGTTGCTCCTCCGTTTGCAAATCCTGGTAGAACACACACTCTTTCTCTCTCTCCTAACTCTCTTCTTTTAGATTGTTCGTGAGTGATTTTGCAAATATAATGTATGAAACTTCGGGGTATTTAATCTAATACTTAGTAGTAGTCTAGACTCTAGTTTGGATTAAGTTAGGTAATTTGGTAATGAATTGTTGGAAAATTACCAATTTTGGCCGTTCAATCTGATGCAATTTCTATTTCAATTTGTTGTTAAAGCGTCATGGTTTGTCAAAGAATGCCTTTTCCTTTTAATTAAGAGTTCTTTTTTTTTTTAATCGATCAAGTAGGTATTGTATTTCTTGTGAATGTATGTTCCTACTTCGAAGGAATTCTCTTCCTTTTCTTTTTTCTATTTTTTTTTTAATATATTTCCAATATGAATGCATGAGTGGTTTTAACCTTTTATCACAATTGTGAAACTTTCTTTTTCTTTAAGATCTTCTCTTATTGTTTTTCTGACGTAGCGACTTTAAGCAATGACATGTGGTATGCGACTAGATCAACTAAATTGATTGCAAAGTGAACTTTAAAAAGGTTTTTGATTGAATTGCAAGACACGGTTTTTCATTTTTTATTTTTGGGTAATTATTGCATGACAAATATATGAAAAGTTTACCACTATTTGGTAATAGGCACAAATGTTTAGAACTTGTAGCAATGCACTTGCCTGAAATTTGCTGGCAATTACTGAATATAATGAAGGATTTGGCAAGTGATTTTTGTTTTTCTTTGCACTTTTTGATGTTCAATTGATTTTGAAGGAATGAAATCATCTATCACTCGAAGTTTTTCCAAGATCTGTATTACGAGCGCCAGAATGTGTCCATAGAGGCAAGGAGACCTTTAGGATTGCGTTTGAGGGAACTTGCCCTGAAACAACATTATCAGTCCCTTGGAGAAGATCATCATCCTCTCATTCACCAATGGAAAGGACACTCTCTTCGGTATATAAACTTCTCCTGTGTTTAAAAGTCTCTCTCTCTCTTTTTTTTTTTTTTTTTTAAATTTTTGGGTGGGTTGTTGGGGGTGGGTGTGGAGTTTCAAAGCATGTACTTTATGGCAGTCCGCATGCCCATGATACACATTTGCTTTTGGGACCATGGAACTTCCCATAAATCTTGATCGCTAGCACTAAACTCCTGCATTTGAATATAAGGGGAAATTTTGGTATTTTTTTTAAAGTTATCCATTGACTTTTTTTTTTTTAAATTATGAGAGTAAATTGCTTCTAGACCCCTTAAAATTTTCAATTTGTGCACTTTACTTCCTTTTCATCCCTATATATAAACTTAGCTTCTCCTTATTTCAAAAAAATGGTCTTCCTTTATGTATGTTAGAGATCTTCCATTGAAAATTCTAAACTAAGATTAAATGATAAAACTAATAGGAAAATTAATGGAAGTCCTCAATTTACTTCTTCCTCTTTTTCCCCTTTCTTTTCTTCCTAGCATACCTATACCTAACCCTAAGAAAATAATTATCTAATCCATTTACTTTTGGTGCTGTCACCAAATTTCCTCCTTCGGCAATCCATCACAAAATAACAACAGCTTCTTGTCAATCAATAGGGTAATATCTTGGATTTATCAATTTCTATGGATGGAATGTTATTGATATAATATGGGTCTGTTTGAATGTTTGTTTTTCATCTGTATCTGTGTTTATGTCTGATCCACATGTATACCTTATTTGTATCTAATCTGTATCTGATCTATTTGATCTGTTTATGAATAAAAATGTCTGTTTTTCACTTGTATCTGTTTTTTGATAAACAGTCTATTTGAAAATGTCTGCGTGTCATCTGCACACTGGCAAAACAAATTTGATATCGATTTAAAATAAAAATGATTTTTTGTTGTGTAAATTTGATCTCTCTTTTCTCTTGATCTCTCTTTTCTCCTTAGGCACATGTTAATTTATTTAAAGCCTTATATTAGTTGTTAATGCTTCAATAGATTTAGGAGTTTATTGGTGTTATTTGAGTTATGGGTTGCCAGAGTTGTAAATGTGGTGGTGGTGTCTCCATTAGAATTCAAGGTTAGGGACCTAGGGTAGAAAGAGGGAGAAAGAAGAAGAAGAAGGGGGGTTTAGCATATTCCTATAATTATTCAAAGTGATTGCTTAATATTATCTTGTTTGTTTTCTGATGGAATAGTTCCTAACATCCTTATTGGAGGTTCTTCGTGGAGTTGAGGAATGTATGCTTTTAAGGAATTAATGGGTTAAAGTGCAAAAATCAATAAGCAAAGGGAGAAGCTTATTTTTGTAGTTGAGGAATGCTAAATCCACATTTTGGGAGTTAACCAATGGGGGGAAGTGCACAAATTGGGGAGTCAAAAGGCTTCAAGCTGTAACAAAAATTGGAATTCCACCTGTCTAAGTTCAGCATTTGGATCATTGTATGTTTTTTCTAAAAGAAGACATAAGATTATATGTCACATGTCAATTCACGATAATCTATGAAAATGACTGCATGACACTAAACCTGTTTTTATTTCTTTTTTAATTTTATAAATTAAGCTAATTTATCTTTTGATCTTACCTTCTTGATCATCACATTTCCTTCATTTATCTGATTTCCCTTGATGCAATTTATATTAACGATATCTTTTACTAGGATAAGTCAATGCCGAATGAAGTCGGGCTTAATTCTTACTGGTGTAGGTGATAAGGTATGGTCATCGAAACGCATTTATTATTGGATTACCAAGATAAAGTCAAGCTAGTTGTTTCCCTTTATCCCTAATATTGTTGAACATATGGAATTTGGGAAAAGTTAGATGGGTGCAAGCTCACCATCTAACAAAAAACTTTTTTAATTTACATGCTGAAAGGATGTTCCTCTGACCATGACAACTAATAGTGTATTGGGCAATCTACTCTATTATGTTTCACTTTAGATAATTTAGTACGTATTGTCAACTCATGGCCAATGAATGCCGTGATGCCTTTGCCTTTGGCTTAGGATAAAAGGCCATCGAATGCTATGATGTCAACTTTTGTGGATAGAATATTGAATAGATGCTTCAAGATAACTGTTTGGGGTGGCCTGTATAGCTTTATCCTTGATAAGATAGCTGTGGTCTGCATTACTTTTTATGCTGAATCTGTTTATATGTTTTTGCCTTAATTAATTTGAAGACATGTGCAATAATTAAAATTTTTTTATACATTTTATCTCATGTTCGTCACACATAACATTATATGAGTTCAAATTTTTTGACTTTCTAATGGATATAAGATCGTTTATAGACTCATGGTGGAATCTCAAGTGAGAACATTAAAATTGGTAGGGATTAAGGAAAAAAATAACTATTTTTTCAAAAAAAATTACACAAATCCCATATGAAAAAATAATCCCAAAAATAGGCAAGTTGGCCTCGTTTCTTCAAGAAACGAGATCAACTTGCCTATTTTTTGGATTATTTTTATCCTAGTGGCATTTTTGTAATTTTTTTTAAAAAATCAGTATTAATTTCCTTTTCCCAATTGGTAGAATCACTAAATCATAATTGTGCACCCATTTTGTATCTTATCTTGATATAGGTATAACTGGCTATCAAAATTAAGAAAAAACAACTGAAATTTATGATATAGATGTTGTTGAAGGTGAAGTCTATGGATACTTTAAAAGTTTTAGAATTAGAAAATATAGAAATTATTGATAGCAATAAAAATGACATGTTGGAAATGACAGTGATGATGGAACTGGTGATGATAATATTGATGGAGAGTTGATGGTAGTTTTGATGATGACAAAACTGTTAATGATGAATATTTGTCTTAAATTTGTATTTTATGATAATGATTTATTTTGTAAAGTATTTTATGTCAGCACTAGTGGTTATGTTTTAGTTTATGCCTTAGCATAGTGATTGATACTTAATTTTTTGTATTATAACTTATATTTATGCTAAATTTCTCCGTGTATTTCATAGTTTTTTTATGAATATTATAAGCATATTCACATTTTTTTTTAAATTAAGCTACATAGGTTATAAAAATTTACATGTTTATGCTCTGATAATTTTTCTGTTTCTACAGACCTTTTGGTGATTTTAGTTAGAATTACAGGTTTGACAACCTTGTTGTTAACCATTTCCCAGAGCATTTGATTATCTTATTCTATCCTTAAATTTAATATTCTCTCAACCAACGGTTGCTATATGGAATGTGTGTATTTTTGCATCTGTGGTCTCTGGAAACCCAGAAATGTCTTGGACAATATACTCTTCCTGATGCAGTCTCACTGGTTGATTTTGATTTTGATGAAAGCAAGGTAATACGGAATTAAGTGTTCATTGGTAATCATGTGCCATATCTAATAATTTCTTTGATCTACTTATTTAAATGCAATACCAGAATCCAAACTATTGAAAATTCTTTGTGCAGATAGTTGGGTTGATTGGTACTCGAATATGCATATGGAGGCGTGGTGGGGAGAGAAAAATATTTCCTCCTCGTGAGAACACCATTCCAAAGGGCTTATGTATGCGGTAGGTTGATAGATTGATAAGTTGATTTCTCGCTGGAATTGCTTTTGTATCACCTTTTATGGTTGGGTTATTTGCCTTGCTATATTCTTTGTAAGCTGGCTTAAAGCAAATGCAATTTCTTGCATTTTTGAAAACTAATTTGCATTGCCTTAAACTTGTGAAGAAGCAACATATTTATATCCTGCTTTCTTCATTGCAGAACTTATTTAATTCTGCATCCCCTTTAGAAACACAAGAAGAAGAAGAGCTATTCAAGCTCAAGGGAATAAATGAAAGCATTGTACCATATCAAGGTGCCTAATGGTGCAATGAAGCATTGCATAGCTGATGAAAATAGTCCTAATTTTGTCTGTGATAACGTACCATGATTTGACATGCCATGCATCCTTAGCCTCCTGTTTTATTTCCAATTCTATTATAAAAAGGACTCGAGCTTTCTCCAGCACCTTTTTCAATTGATTGCTGAGGCATATGATGAAGCGCAATTGGTGATAAATTCTTGCTTTAAAAGAAACTGGAGATTTTTTCAATGAAAATCACTCATTTTTAGCACATCAATTATAATGCTTGTTTGCAAACTCAATTACCTCATTATAATGCTGGATGTTATGATGCTAGATCTGTATGTTTGCTTTATTTATTTATTTTTTCAGATATGTTGATCCTGAGGCAGTGATTGGGTGTGAGGATGGGACGGTTCGCATATTTGACATGTATAGTAGGAAATGTGCACGAATTATTAGGTAATGCGATCCATTTGCTTGCCTTACTTTTCTAATTGTCATTTTTGAGCTTACGCAATGATTTGATAAGGATATTCTTTGCATTTCACCGTCATTACTTGGATTGTGCTTGCAAAGGCAATGCATGAATGAAGCTTATTTTTCTCAGGTTTTAATTATAGATGTAATTAGCATCTGCTTGTGAAGACTTAGATTGTTGAGATATATTCAGCCTTGGGAGAATCTAAAGGGGAAAAGGATAGGAATGTCATGAGTGAAAATAGTAATTGTACCAAGCTAATACTCAAGAGGGGGGTGAATTGAGTATTAATGCAATTTTAACAAATTTCAAAATTTCATCAAATATTCAAAATGTAAGGAATAGAGGAATGACATATATAACAAAGTTAAAGTGCTGAAATTAAAAGAGAGAAGGGATAAAAAGATCAAGCTTGGGTTTTTAACAAGGAGTTTGGTTTGCCCCTTAGTCTCCACTAATCTCAATGTTCAAAGAGCTACAACAAGAGTTTCACTTAATAAGTTCAAGTGTAGTTTTTTTATAATATATTATGAGTGAGTTTTCGAAGCACTACACTCTCACTCTTTAAGAAATTTAAGCAAATTGATTTACAAGATGACAAATGCTAAGAACACTTAATAATTCTGTTAACTAGCAAATGAAGGCTCAGGAGAGTATTGAAAAATCTGCCCACAAGTTTATTTATACAAGTTTCCAACAATTTGGATGCTGGACATAAATCCCAAAAGGTATCTTGTATTAAATGCTTTTTGGCTAGAAACATTGAAAAGAGTCCAGATCAGTTGTACTTGATCCGAACTACTTGGCATGCTTTGCTTCATTCAGACATTTTGACCTTGAGATGATTTGGACTCCTTGCAATTGACTCAAACCAATTGGCATGCTCTAATTCATTGAGGTATTTTAACCTCTACATAATCCAGACTTCTTTGCATTTGATTCAAACCACTAAAGCTTGAGTTCTGGAAAAGGTGTAGTAGTCTGGACTACTTGTAAGTGATTCAGAGTATTGAGCACTTTGGTTTTAAGTCATCTTCATTAAGTGGTCCAGACTACTTGCAACTCAGTTTAGACCTGTTATGACATCTGCACAAAGATAATAGGAGAACTTGCCAGATCATTATGCATTTAAACTTCACAAGGACAATATAAGATTAATCAACTCTTATAACTCAATTTCATTCATTTAACCACCTGAGAGCATCAATTTGGTTTGGTTTGGTTTGAGTCTGAAAGTCACAACCATAAATAGTTTACTAAAGTATGCCAATTTAGCTTGGGACAAAGTTCTGATTTTAGTTTTGTCTTATCAAAATCAAGTGTGAACCTTTCGGTTCAACAACGTGTGTGCGTGTTTTCTTTTCTTTCTTTTTTTTTTGGGGTTAATTTTCAACAATGTATTTGTTGGTATTGTACAGCAGTGAAATGTGCTTAAAATTTCCAATACCATAGCATGGTATATCCTCATTTGTCTTTCCTCTGATTGGGGACCTGGTTGCAGGATGCATGCTGGGCCTGTAACATGCTTGTTTCTTAGTGATGATCAGCTAATCATTAGTGGATCATCTCTTGGCAGCATCACCGTTTCAGGTCTTTCATCTGATGAACAGATAGCTACATTAAGGTCAGCTGATCTCACAGGTTGTAATTTTTTCTTAGATCTATAGCTGCATGAAGTGGTATCTTATTAATATGAGAGAAGCACTAATACATACCTTTTCCTCTCATGGTTTTTACTTGTCATTTTATTTTGGGATAATATCAGGACCTAAACTTTTCATGAAAATTTAATTTAGTACTAAAACTTTGAGAATTTTCATGGCTTTTTTTACTACCTCTTTAATGTCGTTTGTTCTGTCTACTGACATGAAGGAAGTAACTTATTAGTGTTCAATATTGTTGGGAGAAGCAGTAAAATTTAGTGATAAGACTACATTTTCCATAGTAAATAGAGCAAACGATATTAGGAAGATAGTAAAAATAGTCATAAAATATTTGTTGGGTATTCAATTTATCACTTCAAAATTTAGGTACCAAACTGAATTTTTGTGCAAAGTTCAAATATCAAATTTGACATATACCCTTCTATTTTTCTTGGTGTTGCACTAGTATTGTATCATTAAGTTCTTCGTTATGTCTGGAAGTTTATCCATTTTCTTGTAAACCTGGAATTGCTCATTTCTCTATTAGGAAGAGTAATAACAAGCAAGAAAGTTAGCTGGCATTGCCTGCAAAAACTGACAGCTATATTGATCTGGTTAGCCTAGTGACGAAATCTATAAATATTCCTTTTAAGGGAGTAAGAGATTTTCAGTTGTTCACTTGTTCTGGAGCTTGTTCCAACTTCTGCATAAAACGTTTAGGCTTGGAAATGTCATTTTTGAGACCAATGAAGATACGAGTAATTTTAACTGCAGTCGTAAAATCTGTTCCTACCTCCTTGATTTTGAAGGAGTGAAGGTGAAGAATAGCTAGGATGGAAATTTGACTTGAGACCTTGGAGCATTGAAAGACTTAAATGAAGATGTAAAGTTGATAAACATCAAGGAGAATTAATGCAAATGAAAGTGATGAGATTCAATGACAATGGGGGTCCACTGATGAATTCAAGCATATGATGGATCTGTGAAACTTTGAGCAGAGAGTAGGGCTAAGCTTAGAACAAGGATTTTGTAAGCATGCAAGTTGGATTTCGTGAAGGTAAAGGATGCAACATCAAATCCCGCCAGATCATCTATTCTTTGCTAAATGAAGCAAATAATAGCACGAAGAGTTGATTTTTTGGCATGGATTCTATTGTTTGGATTGCTCTGAGCAATATTTCCATGTCAATGGCACTTCTCCTGAGATGAGGGTGCAATAGGCCCTTGTTTGCAAGGCAGGCAAGGCCATAAATTGGTTCCAACCTTTACAAAGGCAAACTCTCATGTTACTTGGGAAATGTTGATACAAGATAATATATTATCCTTGATGCCCTATATGCCGATAACCCTATGTAAGTGTGATGATTATGTGGAAAAATTAGTGTCTCTGCTAGTTCAGATCACTAGTTTAGAAGAGGAACAGATTCTTGGTTATTTTCTGAATGGCCTGAGAAATGACATAGGAGGTGCATACAAATGCATGCATCAATAACAGTGGTTAGGGCTATGGAATTGCCTTTTGATATTGAGGATGAACTAATAGGTAATGAGATTCATTGGAGTACGGGGCATAAGGGTGGATATTTTCTTTCAAGCTAGTGGATCATGCCAAGGGTCTTGCACATAATGTTCTTTACAGTCAGTTTACCCAACCAAAATCTTGAGAACTGAGGTATCAACATCAAAATTGATCACCATCTGCCTGCTGTTGGAATTGGTATTGCATGTGACCTCTTATCACTGTTATCAATAAGAGGCTTTGTTTTCAGCGTGATCAGCCATTTCATCTGTAGCATCGATGTCCAAACAAGTTAATGTGAGTTATTCTTATGGAGGATGATTTTGACGAGCTGGAGTTGGAGAGCAACGAGGCATGGAGTGTAAGGAGAATATCCTAGGAAAAGAAATCAAGGCTCTGGTCAGTTCCTTTGAACTGTTTTTGCTGGTAATGAGTGGCTTAACTGGCCTTAAAGCATTTTGGCTATGACTTTATTGTTCAAGACAAGAAGGCCTTACCTCTTATCACTGATGAGTTGAAAGTGATGGTATTTCTACATGCCTGTGTTTGGATGTGCAGAGGCTCACTGACGAAATGAATGCTGATCTTACTTTAACTGATGCAATTGGTAAAATGATGGTTAATCCTAGTAGTGCATCTGAGTTTCCTCTACATGATAGCAGCTGTTCATGGAGTCATATGTCAGTTGGTTTTCTTGGAGTCATATGTCAGTTGGTTTTCTTGGAGTCATATGTCAGTTGGTTTTCTTGGAGTCATATATCAGTTGGTTTTCTTGTTCCTACAAGATTTTCGCTTCATTATTCTTGGGGCACATTCTGACTCATCTCAAACTTATTGCCAATAGGCAGAAAACTTCTGCTTGATTGGTGTGGGGGGAAATGTCAACTAATCCGTAGCTGGATGTCAGATTTCTCAATGCATCAACTATCAAGTGACAACTCCTGCAGGGTTATTACAATTACTGACAATTCCTTTTTCCATTTGGGAGGATTTTTTTTTTCAGATGTCATCACTAGGCTACCAAAATCCAAATGAATTGTCGTTATACTGGTTGTCATATACTGACTCTCCAAATATCTGTTGAAGCATCCTTTTACTGCCCAGATGATGGCTGGCTAATCTTCAAATGAAGTTGTTCAATTATATGGGATACTGCACGCTATGGTAGGTAATAGTGATCTGAAGCTTATGAGTGTGTTTTGGGCTGTCTTTAAATTGCAAGGGATTATTTTGGCCATGAGCATGGCCTATCTACCCAAATCTGACAGCTAATAGTGGTGCTGAGAATGCCAGCTGGAATGATTTGGCTAGCCAAGTGGCAGAATATGAAAATACTCATTCAAGGGGAGTAGGGTTTAGATATTTACCTTTCGAGAGACTCATATAAAAGTAGTAGCTGTGGAATATTTCCAACTTCTAAATCAACGGTAAGGCTTTGTAATCTTCCATTCCTGGGATCAATGAGGATTCAAGATAATTTTTCCTTTCTGCTCGGTAATTGTAATGGTTGTATTAAATGAAAAAAAAAATATATATATATATATGTAGATAATTAGATCCGGTTGTAGTGATTACACACGTGCAGTATTTGACTCACGCTACACATAGCTTTAAAAGAGTAACTTGGCAATGACACATAAGGATAACTTAAAAAGAGATAATAGGAAGGAGGAGTAAGCAATTTCAGAAAGTTTGAATGCATGCATGATAGGTGGAGCTATGTAGCATCGACCCTTAGTTCTTGGAGAGAGATAATGTGTTCGTTCTGAACCCCGTTTGAATTTTGGGATTACAATCTAATAACACGATAACATTTTTATAAATCTCTGAAACAATCTCTCAAATGAGGACCTTTAGGATATTTATAGAGTTTGGCAGTTGATAATGTTCGTTGGATCATACGGGGTATCAACGGCTGAGATGAGTTTTTCTGCTAATGGTTCTATTAATGAGCTCATTTTGAGTTTATGCTCTTGAAACCTCTTTTAAGTGTATGAGCTGATTGTAAAAGATTGACTGCGGATAGGCCAGTGTCCCTTGGGTCATATCTTCAGGTCTTGCTGCTTAGTCGAAGAGTCAAACCTAGATATGTTAATATAATTAAATTAGCCCCTTTACAATATACATAAGAGGAATTACAAAATTTTCGCATAATAGGTGTGTTGCTATGTAGCATAACTGTATGGAAAAAGTGTGACGGTAAGAATCACCTTAAGATTAGCGTGAGTGAGAAACCATCAATATAATGGCCGTTTTCCCCAAAAGTGGGATATGCCTAGCTGGTTATGACAGCTGCAGCTAATTCGACCCTTCAGGAAGTAATGCATTGTCAGTAAGAGGATGAAGAATAGCCATTAGACCCCTGAAAGTGTTGTCCACAACTAGGAAACCAATTTGTTTAATGGTATGAGTGACCTGATTCTTGTATATGCACTTCTTTCTTTATTTACAAATAACGAATTCAGTGTCCTCATCCTGAGAGTTGCATATGGTACATGCTGACCATTCTGTTAATGTACAAGCTGAAAGCTTGCCTATATGTTCAGTCACTTTGTAAATATTCTTCTAGCCATATTGTCCATGGCATGAACATTTTTAGTACAAAATAAGCAATCATCTCATCCATCTTTATTTAGGCATCTGCTTACTTATTTAAATGACAACAAATGTTGGGACTTCTGTGCTCCTTCATTAATGCTTCAGGTGGGAGTATGAATGAGCTCGATCTCAGCTGAATCCCTTTTGTAGCTGCTTGGTACAGGGTTTGACTTCATTTTTTTCTTTTTGGAAAAAAGGTATAAAGACCTTGTGCTTCAACCGTGATGCTGACCTAGTTTTTGCTGGATCATCAACTGGCAGAGTGTCTTGTTGGGATCTCAGGTATTAAAATTATACTTGATAGATGTTTGTTCAGATTTTCTTGTTGCATTGGTTAGATATATCATTATGGAATGGATCATTTTTTTTTTTTTAAATAAAGGATGTCAGGAATTTATATATTCATTCTTTTTTCCACACGTATAGATCTGTAAGCTGTTTTTCTCTTTTTCTTTTTCCTTTTTTTTTTGGTGGTTTTGTTGGTTGGGAATTTTTTTTTTTTTTTTGGGTGGGGGCGGTGGGGGGAGGGGGTGAGGAGTTTGGGGTTGGGGGTTTGGGGTGGAAGTTGTTGACTGTGGAATTACTGAGTAACTGTTGCACCTCTTATTTTTATAGTCATCACCTCCTGTTCATGTTCATAGTTCACCTACGTATATTTGATCTGAATAATAATGGTATCCTTGTGTAGGTTATGTTTTTCTACACTGTATTATTTGGTTATATTAAGAAACAGATAGCTCAAACATACTATAAGAGTACCTCTTCATCTTGGATTATTTTTCTGGAAATTTTGAATGGAGGATAAAGTCTAAAGATATGATATAGATCCACTTTGTTCAAATTTTCTTTATCATCATTATTTCTCTCTCTCTCTCTCTATATATATAATATATATATATATATATAAAGCCAGCACTATCAAAATACATTATCAAATAGACTAGACAAAGCCTCTTAATCATGCCAATGTACCAACCCTTCTTCCAAGGTTGTGTGCTTTTGAAAATGAGGAATCTTGACTATCCAATCTTCTTTGTTCTTGATGACCATATATATATTATGTTTATTATTCTCTTTCACAATCTTCTTCATTAAGTTTTTTTCATGGAATAGGACTTCAAAAATTGAACATTTCTATTTCTTCATGTATGACTCAAGACATCCAATGTAGATCTCTCTCTTACGATTCTAAGGAATTATGGTCTTATGAAAAATAATGGAAATTTTTTTCCATGGATCCCTCTTTCATGGAAGGAGGAAAGAAGGCCATTTGTTTTTTCCCTCTCATCATATAGGTACTGTACACCGTTAATTAGATTAAGCTTTCCTGAATTTTTATCAAGGTGCAAATTTACCTGCTTAACTATTAAAGTGATTTTTTGATTTCTTAAACTTTAAAATATTGATATAATTAAGGATGGTTAACTTTTTCCATGAATTTGAGGGTAAATTGCACATAGATGAAAGTTTAGAGGGTGAACCCATATATAGGTGAAAGTTCAGGCTTCTTGTTTTGTTTGAATGAAAAATGTTAAGTATTCTTAATTGCGCCAATAGTTTAAAGTTTAATAGGTCAGAACGTTTACATTGAAAGTTCAAGGATGAATCACACTTAGGTAAAAGTTTAGAGGTGTAATTTGCTATTTCCTCTTAGATTAATCTATCTAAATAAAATAGCTGCAGATGAGGTGTAGACCAATTAAAACAATTCAAGCAGATCCTAGCTCCCAACAAAGTATGATTGTTCTCAGAGCTGTACATCTCTTTAGCATAACCTTGTCAATGCAGGTTGATCCCCAGTTAACTTTTTTAGTTCTTTGCCAGGCGACCAGTCCACTTAATTTGTGTTTTGATGTATCTGAGTACCTGCTAATTGGTATCTGCTTCTCAAGAATGATTGATCTTATTGTTCTTATGTCTGATTCTCGTGGTTGCCTTGAGAATTTGGTGAGTTCAATTTTGCAGCAGAAACCGAAAGGATTAGCTGTAGGATCTATTTCTTGGCGTTGTCATCCCCTGTTTCATTTCTGTTGCAAATAACCCATTTTTTATTCCAAATGGCCTTGAATACACAAAACTAAAACTCGGTTTCATCTATATTTTGAGTGTTTAATTACAGAAGACGTACCCATGTTTTTACTGTTTTCCACATTGCATGAATCTATTATAATTTTTCACACTGCATACTTGTGTTTATTAAGACATAAAAATTAGGCACATAACACGCACATGGGAAATGCCCTGAAAATGCTAGAAGAAGAACATAGGTACGCAAAGTGTAAAAGACCAAAAAAAATTAGTAAAAATACAGGTTTCTTGTTGTAACTTACCCTTCTTTTTCACGATAGGAAAATTTCTTCTTCGACTGCTTCTAGAGTAGCATTTGTGCTGGAACATTGTCTGTGACTTCTTTTTTTCATTTTTCTTTTTATTTTCTCTGGCAGAAGAATGAGAAACGTATGGGAGGTCCGAGTGAGCCCAAACGTAATTTACTCATTGGGACACATGCATAATGACACTTCAACATTAGTTGTTGGTGGAATTGATGGCTTGTTGCGGGTGTTGGATCAACGCACCGGTGAAGTGTTATCAAGCTATGTAATGGATCATGCTGCATCATCGAGTTCCTTTGAAGGGATGGAAGTAAAGAAAGGGAAAAGGCTTGAAGAAGATGCTAATATAGATAGCATTCCCAGAATTTCTCGGCCACCAATCACTTGTTTGGCTGTTGGAATGAAAAGGGTTGTCACCACACACAGTGGGAAGTACATAAGACTCTGGAAGTTTGGAAGCCAAAGGTGATGATATTGTTTGAGACAAAGTTTTGTTGTGGTTAATGTATGTGTAATCACTTCAAAGGACTGTTATTTGATGTAACCGTATCATAAGTTCGATTTTTTTTTCCAATTTAGGATGCTTTTTAAAAATATTTACCAAAATCAGCATTGATACAAATTAATTATCAAAATAATCCATTAAACTTGCCAGTCAAATATGCCATTTTCATAAATAGAAAAAATTTCCATAAATAGAAATAACCGTAACTAGAAATTGCATGTAAGAAATGTTACTTCCATATAAAATTTTGACTTGAATCATATATTCTACATATAATATATATATTTGTAATCTAATTCGAATTTTCAACGTGTGCTTGTGGGTTATTTTAATATTTGATCCTAATTCTATTTTAGTAATTAAAAAAAAAAAAGAAGATTAAACCTGCTATTTACTTCCATAAGTTGTCTCTGATTATTCTTATTTAATAAGGAAATTATTTCTTATTTAGTATCCTAATAACAATTAATTATCAAAATATAACATTAAAATCGCGTTTATTAAGTGAAATACGGGTATAATTATGTAGAGTAGCCTATCGCAAGCCATTCTCGCGATATCCATTTAACAAAATTACGGACCAAAATAAGCAGAACAACCGATGATTATGACAAAAGGCAGAGAGTGGTACAGAGCGAACAGCACGACCATAAATGAAATCAGCAAAGGGACGATTTGACTAGAAACAGTGCAACAAACCCTGTTTATTGCGAAAATAAGACGTGATATGTGTAGAAAAAATTTTATTTCTCGTTTGATACGTGATAAAAGAACAGTATCAAAACATAATATCGTGATATATATTTGTGATTTGTGTGTAACTATTTATATTTAATTTTATAAACGTGGTTTAACAATTGTATATTAATAATTAATTTTATTCAAATTGTATATTAGCAAATTTTTTTTTCAGAAACGGTATACACGTGTAAGACTCTTTTAATAAGACTGCTTTTGCACTAGCTTCTAGGTTTCCATAAAATCTACAAATTCCACCCTCGTTGTCAGATATGTTTCTTGATGTACGTATTTGATCCGAGGTAAGAAAAGCTACTGTTTATCGGGAAAACGGGTGAGGGGTGTCCCTGACACAGAAAGTTTTATATTTCGAAGCACTAAATTTTTTTATTCTCATAAAGTATTTAAACATTATGTAATCAATATTTGATATATATAAATCGTTATTAAGTGGTTGGAGTAATGCAAGAAAGGGTACAACAATGACACAATATGCTTTGAATGATTGGAGTGGGGGGATGATTCTAAATGATATGGTGTTATTTTACATTAGTGTGGATAGGGGTGGTGTCTCCATATATGTTTATAAATATCATATTTATAAAAGGAAAATGATACAAATGATATTTAAATTTTGGTAAAATATATAATTAGGTACTTGAATTTTAAACTTGATTAAATTAGAACCTGAATTTTGATATTGATCAATTTATATAAGGTAATGTTGGTGTTCATGAATAGTTTTTTAAGGTACTAAATAGATCAATTCTAAAATATAGATATATAATTACATATTTTGTCAAAGTTCAGACATCATTTATAATAAACCCTTTATGAAATGAGTTTTAAATAAGAAATAGTTACAGTTTAAGAGGAGACGTTTTAAATGGTTATGTGATGTTGGTATCACTTGTCCTTAAATGATTTATCATACATCGAAAAAATTTACAATTTATAAATTAATTATATAATTATTTATTTAATGTTACCATTTTGAAGCATCAGCCATGTAGTGCAATATCAACTGGCAATATGTGATTCTGAGACCTTTTTCATTGATGTGTCCTTTGAGTAAATAATAATAGGAGTTAGTTACTTATATAGCTATGAAGAGTTGTAAATCTTTTAAATTACATAGCATTTTATATTCTTATATAGAATGATTACTAATGCTTATATAAAAAGGGTTAAGGAAAAGGTTAATATTTTAATTAAAATTACAAAAATGCCACTAGATTGAAAGTAATCTAAAAATCGGCAAGTTAGATGTTTTCTTTATCTAATCTTCATTGATGAACCTCTAAGCTATCATACCAATATAGAAACAAAAGTTTAAGGAAATCTAAAATTACACAAGCCAAAACTATGAAACAGCTTATTAATGGCCTTAAAAAATATTTTTCGAGGTCAAAACGATCTTAATGGAGGAAAGCCAATGTCCCTTTTGTAGGGCTTAAAGATCAGTTATCAGAATGATATAGTAAGTTCTACAACTCCTCTTGGATCAAAAGTTACATCCGTTTAAGCTGCTATTGAAAAACGATTTATTTTCGGTATATCTTTTTGTAACCATTTGTTTCACTATCCATATGACAAGACTAATTCCATCCACATCAGATTGAGGAAAAAGATGAATTATGTTCATTATTGCAACAAACAAATTAAACTTGTTTCTTGAAAAGAGGTGTTTAGATTGCTATGAATTCGTCTCTTGAAGTGAAGAATTTAATTTGTCTATTTTTAGAATGATTTTTTATTTGATGGTATTTTTGTGATTTTTTTATTAAAATATATATTCCTTATTCTTTAAGAAAGTAGAGTTGGAATTGATTGATGGCACTAAGAATTGAATTTGAACCAATTTGTTGGATAAAAGTAGACACACATACACACAAAATGAAAGGGGTAGGGGTTAGGAGAATTGATTTGAGTCACATCGTGACCAAGCAAAAAAGTATATAAGGAAATAATTCATACTTCCTATATATAGAAATAAAAGACATTCAGCCTCTTAAGATTTAAGAATTGAATGTTTTTTCATTCTTTTGAGTTATTAGTAAATCATAAAAAAAAAGTTTGTGTAGTCTAAGTTGAAAAATCTGTTGGTCCCAAATAATAATCAAGAAGGGGGGTTGAATTGATTATTAGAAAAATTTGGCTTTTTAAAAAACACTTCCCTTCGGTTTTAATGAATGAGAACAATATGACAATTAAATTTGCTATAAAGTAAATTGCCAAAATAAAGAGAGAGAGATTAAGAAAATCAGGCAAGAGATTTATAGTGGTTCCGCCTTGTGCGTCAGTCCACTCTTCCAGCTCCACGCCGGGGACCCCGTTAACCTACGGGTTGTGTTTCACTATATCAATAAATCCAAAATTACAAGATAGTGCAATTCGCTCTGCTCGATTCTCACTGCTATCCTCTAGCTTTAATCGATCTACAGAGTCTAACTTGTAACTAATTCTATTATCAAAGAGGAAGTCTACAAGATCCTCTTATTAAAAAATAAAGAACGAGAGCAAAGATGAAAGCTGAAGTTTCTGATAACAAAAAAAAAAAAAAATTTTAAGAATGTTATCGTAAGCTCTTGTGTATTTCCCTTCTTGGAGTCACTCGTGTAATCTATTTCCGAAATTGAATATGTTCTATATATCCTTCTTCTATAACACCGTGGAATTAAATCTTCAGGATAAGGATTGTTCCCTGATTCTCGGCTTGCATAAGATCTCAAGGATAAAGATTGTTCCCTTATTCTCGTCTTGCATAAGATATGCTCTTATCTTCCAGCTGATTTGAATGTTTGAAAAGATTGTTGAGAGATAACACTATCTTCCAAAGATATCGGCAGCAAGATAGTCTTAGATCTGTCCTTTATGATAACAATCAACAGATATAAAAAGTTGTTGATAAAATCTTCCATATATCTCGGCTAAGAAAGATTATTTGACACTATCATAAAAAAAATTTATCAACTTTATATATTTCGTAAACATAAGGATTTTACTTATCTATACTATTTTCTTTACTAAATGATTTTATTGAAAATTAGGAACGTAATTTTTTCATAAAATCGAGAGAACAAAAATTATATGAAATCGTATCACATTAAAAACGTTAAGAAGAGAACTTATAAGATATGTAGATCCCTTCAAAAAATCCCCTTGATATAAAACCAACTTAAGTGAAACATATCAAGTATATTACCCAAATATACTTGACACGTGGAGCTAGGCCTTGAAAAGCATCATATCTTCAATCGGAGATGAACACTTGAATAACACAATGTACGTCGTCAAAGGTTCTGAAAAAGATTCTGATGACTTGTTTTATGCTTTCGAAAGTTCTGAAAATGCTTCTGATAAACTTATCTTAAGACAACACGTAAAAAAAAACTTTAAAAGCTTGATTAAAAATTATGAACTTGCTTCTGACTTTAGAATCAATATCCAAATTAAGATTCTGAAATAACTTCTGACACAAAAAAATATCCAAACACATAAAATACAAGATTTGTTTCCTTAAACAATTATATCAAATAGATCATCTTTCTTTTGTTATCATCAAAATCATATTAGAATAATTTTAACAAAATCATATATAGGAATCGAATTGGACCAGCTAGATCAATGGGATCTTGTCATTGTTTGTTAAGGAAAATGAAGGGATGATTAAACTAATTTCAAATTTGAATCCAATTAAACTTTATTATATTGATTGAATCACTTGCGCTTGAGTTTTTTGGGCTAAGTGACAGAGCCCAGAAACTCAAGTACATTAAATTAAGATAACTAAGGGAGATTTGGTATAGTGAGCTTAAAGTAAGGATCGTTGGACCGAATTGACTTTCCACTCTCAACCTTTTCTCAGGGAGACTCATGCACTTGAAGAGACTTCTAGAGCCAAAGGATCCATCAATATGATGACTCATCTCACTCGTTGATGGTTATAGATGATTAAATTTAACTATAAAGGCTTTGAGTCTAATTATTTCGTTTATATTTAACTCTTTGGGTTAGGGGCTCAGGGCTAGGGAATTAGGCCCAGTTGTGTGGTATGATCATGGAAGAATTGGCATGAAAGGCTTGGAGTAAGGTTTGTTGAAATTGTTTTGCCCAATTCCAACCTTTCTCAAATTAGCTTACAAACTATAAATAAAGGCTTTAATGAGTATAGGTTCATAAGGAAGCTCACTTCTATATCTATTATGAAAAGGACTTGTATTAGCCATTGACCGTTCATCCTATCCGATGGATGACATTGATAGCTAAATCCCTTATAAATACCACTAGTCCCCCCTCAATAAGCAAAATTTGGGACAAATGCTGTCGTGCTACTGTATTTCCATCTTAGTGAATCAAACACTTGTCTTAATCAAGAATAGTTATCGATTCATCATACTTAGTAAGGTTGATACTTTATAACTCCCTCATCTGTCATACGTGTGTTAGAGCCTATTAAGATTGCCTACTCCTCCTTGTTGCATAGTTCTCTGTTGACCTTACATGTGTCATTTTCCTACATAATGTGTAGCATGATAATCACGCGGCATACACATGATTGTTGTAATCAGATCCTTACCCACTCAATGGTCTGTGTGATTCAATTGATGTCATTAAGAGTAAAACTCTATAAATACTCTAAACTCCTTATTTGGGATTCAGAGAATTGAAAGAAATGTCATTGTGCTACCACAATACTTCCACAAAAGATGAAACAAAGCTCATGACAAAGAATACATTGCCTTTCTTTAAGAACAATAAGGATGATAATGTATAGCTCCTCCATCTATCACTAGTATGTTTGAACTTCTTTAGATTGTTTTTATCTCTTCTCTACCTTCCCACCCTTAATGATTTCTTACTAGTGTTTTTATTTTAATCTTTTGAAGCCATGTTTGGCACGATACGCACACTACATACACATGACTATTGTAACCAAATCCACTCCACAAAAACAATATTCATAGAATATATTTTTCCTGAAGATTTGCAATTTTAAATATCTTAGTTGTAAATAAAATAATTTAAAATTATTTAGTGCGTTTCAATTTTCTTTTTTTATCAATAAAAACAAATAACACTTTATGTTTGAATTCATTCTAATCTAAGTTTAACTTTATAAGCTACTATGTTTATGACTTATCTTAAATATATCAATAACCTTGGGGAAAAAAAAAAGGAAAAGACCTTATCTAATTTGTTTATATAAAGATGGAACTTTTTTTTATATAAAAATATTTCATATTAGCATCATTCCAAGAACAAGAGTTGCTTTTCTTTTTTCCCCCTTTTGATGGCTAGGAAGTTGTAGTAGTGTAGTATAATAAAAGGATAACAACAGTTTATACAAAACTTGTGCCTTTCATGGCTTCGTCAGCAGCTACTGCCATAGACAAATCTGAATATAGTCTTATGTCATTTATATGAGAAAACATTAAAGTAACAATCTACTACTTAATAAAATTTTTTAAACTATTAAATAAACATGATGAAAGCATATACGATGGATGTGAAAAAGCCTTATCATTTTGCTAAACAATAGTTACCAAATCATGGGCGAGTCCACTCTAACTGGACCATCAATATCTTCCTAAGTACTGCCATTTCATTCGACATTCGATTCGTCCACTTTAACCGGACCATCAATATCTTTCTAAGAAAGTCCTTGTATTTAATAGTGACACTGGCAAAAAAGTTTTTAAACTATTAGATAAACATGATAAAAGCATGAGGGCTGAATTATATAAAAGGTATCAATGTTTGGGGTAAGTTTATTTAAGGTATAAAACATTCTGAGTGATTAAAAAGAGATATCAACGTTGGGAGAATAAATTTATTTAAGGTATCAATATTTTGAATAGTTAAAAAGAAGTATCAATGTTTGACAAAGTGAGTCAAATAAGATATCAATAATTAACCATTGATAGAAAATTAAAGAGATTTAATTGAAAACCAATCCAAGTGTCGATACCTCAAATGAATTTTATAAAGCATTGATAAATTATTTGATACACTTTATCAAACGTTGATACATTTCTTTTAACCACTCAAAATGTTGATACTTAAAATAAACTTATTCATAAACATTGATACCTTCTAATGTAATTTTATTAAAACATAGGTGGTTGTGTAAAGACTAAAGAGGCCTTCCGCCTTACCATATCGATGAATTTCAGTCACTAGATCATCGGCAATGTCATTCGCCACTCAGTTTGTCCACTTCAACTAGATCATCGACGTCTTCCTGGTTAAGTCCTTGTGTTAAATAGTATCATTTGGTAAAAAGGTTTTCAAACAATTAAATAAACATGATAAAAGCATAGGTGGTGTTTGTGTAAAAATTTCCTCCTCGTTATGAAATTTCCAATCTACAACGGCTAAATCCTAGGCCATGTACCACTTGTCATTTGCTTCGTCCACTTCAACTAGATCATTAGCATTATCTTGACTAAGTCCCCACATCAAGTAATAACATGTCGTAACGAGAAGTCATTATTTGATGGAAGTAGTGATCTAATCAATAGCAACTTTGGAATTTAATTCAATTATGCAACAGTAAAAAATTTAAACAGTGCTATGTGCAAGTGCAAGCTCCAAAAGATGTCCTAAATTTCAATCTCAAGAGGCATAACAGATCTATCAAGTGAAACCTGCTCTATAAGTCCCTTGTAAATCTGTGACAATTCAAGCAACTCAAACAAAATATTTTTACTCACAAAAGGTAGCATCATTATTGATATTCAACGAACCATTTGGTGTAGGCCTCCAGTAAACAGAAGAAGATGACGATGTCATCTGTTTTGATGCCTTGTGTAATTAATAATCAATGGTAGTGGTTTATTTATATGGCTGAAAAAAATCATCCATCTCTTTCTTTTGAAATTCCTCACAGGATGAAAAAAAAATTTGTGTCCATGGCCATTGTGTCTTTCCTTACTAAGAATGCTGCAGTATAGCATTTTGTTGGACCCCGTCATGAAATACTAAGAGAAAAGATTGTTAAAATTCATTTGATTTGTTAGGTTGGCACTAGATTGCACTAGCCCATGGCATTTCATGAAAATATATTGGACTTCTTCACCATGTAGTCCACAAAGAATACATATAGAAGGAATTTGAAAGCCCTGTCTATTTTGATTATCCTTTGTAAGCAAGCTACCCTTAAGGCATCTCCATATGAAACATTGTATTTTAGGTGAAATAATAATTTCAAAATCCAATTAAATTTGGAATTTTAAATTGACACATCAATTTCTTCCTGGCACAAAGTGTTGTATGCAAATTTAAGAGAAAAAACATTCATTAAATTCCTTTAACCATGCCTGACATTTGTTTTAGAATTGTTTAGATTTAGGATGGTGATACCCATAAGACTATAAATAAATTCATTCAACTGATATTTAATATGTCCTTTCCCTAGACATAAGCATCAACCCATACAGATGCTAAAGTTAGCTTTAAAAGCATCCTTAGGAAAAGGTTCACTCAATAAACTTCTGAGAGAAGCATTGCCTATCCAATTAATAAACCAAAACAACGTATGTTGTCCATTTATTGGTCTGTAATTGCAATGACTATCAGTCCATTCTTCCATTTCTTATAAATCCTTAATTGTTTTTGGACCCTTGCTAACTTTTTCTTGAGCTCTCTAATTTGTCTACCAAATTAATGTCAATTGTGTTCAAAACAACTTTGATCATTTAACTTTCACATAAGTCTAGCCAAGCATGTTTTGTTCATCCTCTACAAATTCCAAATACCAGAGCTGCCCATATCGTTTGGAATTGAAACTTGTGCCCATTGAAACCCATGAAATCCTTTGCGACCTCCAACCAATCCCCAAAAAGGTCATAAATTATTTGTTCATCTTTGTAAAGAAATATTGTCAGTAAAGAAGCTAATTGCATAAAATAGTTCATTGTACCTTTGAGCATTGACCAAATCAAAATTTTGTGTGCTGCCATACTTAGTAAATTTTCTTTTAGAAAGTGTCAAATTTGGTATCTAAATTTTATATAAAAATTTAATTTGTTACCTAAACTTTGAAGTGGTTAATTTAATACTTAATTAAAATTTTCATGACTATCTTTATTACCTTACTAACATCATTTACTTTTTTGCCTAATATAGAAGAGGTAGTCTATTAGTGCTAGAAGGTATTAAGAGATGTAATGAAAATTAGATGATATGTTGTCTCTTCTACATCAACAAATAAAGCAAACGATGTTAAGAGATACTAAAAATAGTCACAAAAAATTTAATTGAGTATTAGATTAACCACTTCAAATTTAGGTACCAAATTGAACTTTTGTGCAAAGTTTAGGTACTATTAGTTTTGCGCGAATCTTTGCTAAAATAGAGTTTATGCTTTCCTTCATTAAATCCCATGTGCTTCTATGAAAACCACAATATTTCCTTACTGATGAAGACACAATTGCACTAAGCTAGCCACAACAACTTCAAATACTCGGAGGCATGATCAAGCAAAACTAAGCTAAGAAACTCCGAAACGAGTTCAATAGATACCGCAAGAACTTCATAGAGGATCGAGCAAAGCACATTGAATCAACTGCGGAAGGAGAAATAAAATTGTTCAACATTATGGGATGAATTGGCGAAGATCCGAGCAACTTCATTATGTCGGATGGTACCAAGGAATAACAAGATTAAACCCGACCCAAAGCTACCAACTTGTATTTCAATGCCTCCTAAAAGCAACTGGCGTAAGGAAATGCACCACTGGCCTTCAGCCAGCCTTCCTGTTACGAATTTTGATCAGTTTCGTGTTTTTAAAGGTTACCTACTTAAGCTGCTAGCCTTCTTGTTTATGCCGCCGGTGTAGAGACTTAAGCCGCCGGTCTATTGCCGGCTTACAACTTGTACAGGCCAACTTCTATATTATAGGTCGCCAGCTTAGATATTTAAGCTGCCAGCTTTCTTTGGCCGACAATTTTGTTTTTATTTTATGTCATTTGAGTTTCCATGTATTAGCTTTTATAGATTTTTTGCTCTTGTTCTTAAGAACATATTACTTTTCTGAGATCGAAATCCTTTGAGAGAAATTCTTCTCTTTGAGTTCTTTCGAGAGCTTGTGAATTTTTTAAGAATTTGATATTCTTGTTTTATTCTTCGTTATACCAAGGTTCTTGGTCGGTATTTCCTACAAGATTGAGATTCTATATCAAGATTATTAGGATTACTTAACCAACAGGTTAAGGTTTTTCTATCAATTCATACCAAGATTCATGAAGTTCTTAGATCTAGGATCACGTTCAATTATACCTCTGATTCTATTCTAGATATTTCACAGGGTCAAGGTTCGCATTTTGATTTTTTAGAGTCCTGGAATTCTCAAAGCCGTGCCAAGCATGCATTGTATTGGTATTAGAGCAAGGCTTTCTAAGAATCACCAATCCAGTTTGATTTAAGGGTGGCAATCTAAAACCCTAACTCATACCATTCATATCTATTTTGATTTGAATCTTTTTTGTTTTGTGAAGTTGTTTGATCGATCTATTTGTTCTTAGGGCTCTTGTTAAAAAAAAGGAGAAAAAGAAAAAGAAAATCAAAAAGAAAACAAAAGGAATATAAAAAAAGGGAGAGAAAGAAAAGGAATATATAAAAAAAGGAGAAGAAAAAGAAGTGTTAAAAAAATTGAAGGATTTGTTTAGTGAGAAAGAAAGCCACAAGTGGATTTACGATCCATCTCTGTTTTTGCTTCTTGGAGTATTTTGATCTTGTTATATACTTATCAAGAATTATGGTATCACAAGGAACAACACAGGAAAGAGAATTCACGAATTAACGTCACAAACTAGATAAAGAACCATAAGACGAAGGATTGAGAGGTAAGGTGGTAAGTGTATTGCTGAGTTTAAGTGACACACAAGGTTGAGTGTCATATTTTGCGAGTGATACATGTGAGGGAATGTGGTGAGGTCTCTTTTCCTTTTTATTATAATTTTTTAAGTTATATCCTAACATCATAGGATGTCAAGTACCTCAAAGAAGGAGGGAGGAGAGGCTAGTGACATAGCTCGAATGTTAGAGATGTTGCAGGGATTGACAGCACTAATGGATCAACTTGAACGGTAGAGATTGAAGGGAGAATCGAATTCTAATGATGAACAGAATTATATGACGCCTACTAGAGCCAAAGCAAGAGTAGTTCACGAGAAAGCACTGATCGAAGAGGTGAGAAAACTTAATATAAAATTCAAGATTTCACCTTTTCATGGCTGCAGTGACCCAGATGCTTATCTAGAGTGGGAGGGCAAAATTGAGTTGATCTTTGCTTGTCACAATTATTCGGAGGTTAAAAAGGTTAAATTGGTTGTTATGGAATTCAGTAGATATGCTAACATCTGGTGGAATCAACTTACCATTAATAGGAGAAGAAATTTAAAGGAGTCAATTAGCACCTGGAAAGAGCTAAAGCAGATCATGAGAAAAAAGTTTGTTCCCTTACATTATTATAGGGGATTATACCGTTAGTTACAGGAACTCACTTAATGAAGTAGGAGCGTAGAAGAATATTATATGGAAACGGAGATGTTCATGATGAGGATTGATGTGACAGAGGATGATGAAGCAACTATGGCTAGATTTATGAATGGGTTGAATAAAAACATTGCAAATAAGCTAGAACTACAACATTATATGGAATTGAAAGAAATGTACTAGATGCCATTAAAATTCGAGAGCCAATTCAAGAGGAAAGAAAAGTATAGTTATGGAGGTTCTTCTACCTCATGGAAGAAAGATGATAGGGAGAATTAGAAGGAAAAATCAACGTAAATTATGCTAAAGGAGGAAACTCTTAATAAAACCAAAGGTAAGCTTAAATCCCATTTTCGTTTGAGTAGATTACGTTGTTTCAGGTGTAATGGTGTTGGACACATAGCTTCTCAGTGCCCCAATAAGAAAGTTATGATTGCTTTGGGTAATGACGGATATAAGATGGTTAGAGAGAGTGAAGAAGATGCTGATGATTTACCTGAGTTAGAGGATGTTACTAATAATGAGGAGGTGGATACTTCAAATTTGTCATTGGTTATTAGACGCATCTTGAGTACACAACTGGTGGATGAGGGCGACTTTGAGCAACAAAAGGAGAATATTTTCCACACTCGAGTTGTAGTAAAAGAAAAGGTTTGTAGTTTGATTATTGATGGGGACAACTGTGCTAACGTCTTGAGTACTAATTTAGTGGAGCTGCTTAAGTTACCTACGCTTCAACACTCCAAGTCGTATAAGTCACAATGGCTGAACAATTTTGGAGAGGTGAAGGTGAATAATTAGGTGAAGTTATTGAGCTGCTGCAAATGTATATATAAAATAAAAGTGAATTCTTCCAGTAAGTATACTGGTTCAAATCAAGTAATATAATAAGTGAAGTGTCGATCCCATGAGGATTACTTAACTACTAAACTTATATTAGCTTCTACTATTATTTAGGCAGTTAAATTTAGAGAATTAGCTAATCAACTATTGATATATCTTGATTATAATTGTCACTAATAGCAGAAAAAGAGTGTTTGAGGAAAATATATTGATTGAGTGTAAGAAAAACAAAATCCACTCTAGTTTCACTAATCACTATCATGTTATAACAACCATTAGCTATGTGGATATTCATATGAAATCGTTAAAGCCTTTAATTGATAAGAGTGTATCAGTCGTATCAAATAATAAATAATAAAACCCAATAGAAATCCTATGATAAGCTCTAAGGTAGTGCACCTATCGATTACAGAATAAAATTACTATGAGTATCGTCATCTACGATCTAGATATCAAGTACTAGTATTACTCTTTCTCTATTATTTAACCTAACAATTGATATGATATTATGACTATGTTTCTAATCAATAACCTTAACAATTAAATATGAGTGCTTTCAAAGGATAAGTTCAATCACAAGACCTACCCTTCATTTTGATCCACCCTAAACCTTAATTTCTTATAACAAAATATTGATCAATGAGTTGTTTATGCTTTGCACTATAGAATCACGCAATTAATTAATTACTCCCTTGAGTTAATTAATTCCTAACCCTATATGAGATAGTAGAGACCTATCCTCACTAACGCAACATAAGATTGCATTAAAGATCAAGATTCTTAAATAAAGAAGAAATCTTTATGAAGAAACCAAAGTTTCCCTACTTCTAGGTGAAACATGTAATCTCTCTATTCATGAAGATCTATCTTATTAGATTAAATCTCTTTCTAACTAACAAAAATCATACAAGCAATCAACTTTGCACACAAATCAATTACAAGACAATTAAAACACAAGAATAGATACAAAGGAATAAACTTTTCATAAATCAAAATCAATTCAAATCATATGGGGATTTAGGGTTTCACAAGAATTAGGGCATACAGATCTACTCCTCCATGGAGTTGACAATGAAAACAAAAGATATAGAGAAGTAATCAATAAACATGATATAAACAATAAAACCCTTTTTAATGTCTTATGATTTCCAATGAAGCTCAAGCACTTTTCCTCCTTGAAGTTCGTAGTTTTTGCTCTCCTAAGGTTTAGAATATGTCTATGGTTAAAAATATAAGAAGACAAGCAGTTATAAATAGATACAAAAGGATTATGAAACTGTTGAGATTCTATACGACATCCTTTGGAATGCGTCTTTTCCACTCCTAGGGTTTAGAGAAATGTGAAAGGATGAGTAACTGAAAGGTTGGGACGACTATTTATAAGTTTGTAACCGTCTTTGGTTCTACATGGCCTTCTGCACTCCTGTTTCGTGCCTGTATATTCAGGAAATTCTTCAATTTCTTTGTTGATCAAGTTCTTTCCTTCGACACAGCTTTCTACACTTCTTGGGCAGTAACTAGGGTACAATTTGGAATAGTTTCTGGTCCTTTTTTGTAGCCAACACCAACGTCTACATGGCCATGTTGAAAGTTGTGCACAATTGAAAATCAACCTTTTGTACACTTTGTCAAATCTTGTCTTTTCTTGGCTTGAATCATCCTTAAATCTTTAAAATATCTTCTTAAAACCTTGAAATCAGATATTAATACTTATCTTAATAATTTCACATAAAATCCATATAAAATCATATGCAATGAGTATTAGAAATTAGGATTTTTTAAACACTTATCAAACTTCCCTACACTTAACTGTTTGCTTATCCTCAAGTAAACAAAATGAGGATAGAAGAATCTATCATCAATTATACTTCATTAACAAATATCACATAAAAAGTAACATTTTTTTATTCGATTAGTTCAAAGCAACTCATTAGTGCCAACCGCTCAAAGCTGCCATAATTGTATTTGTACCTAGTATACTATAATCAAATTGTTAATATTAATCCAAGTAAATCAAACTATTACCCTCATCATTTAATAACCACTTCCAAAGTTATAAAAGAAACACAAAGTCAATCAAAGTAAAAGCGGCTTGGTTACATCTCACCACTAATAAGAGAGTAAATAAACCATTTAACTACCCCTCTAAACTCAACAACCTAGAATGAAAGTATATGGTATCCATCATTCCCCTAGGTTTTCTTCTCTTTGATTGAAATCTCTCCAAAAAATACTTTTAACAGCCTTCAGAGGGACGGTTTTTGCCTGCATTTTTCCTTTTCCTATGGACGGGGTGTAGCCTGCATCTTTTCAACTCAATTGTTCCCTTTTTTTTTCCATCAATTGTTTATAAGAAGCTTGTATAAGTTAATAGCTGTGTCAGACTTTGCTCTTCTGAGGGACCAAAGCCCGCTTTTATCAACTAAGTTTTTATATTCTATTTAGCACAACAATTGATTTATTTTTTAAAGAGATTGTTCAACAAGAATCACTAAGTGATTGATTTCATATACTCCTTTCACTAGGTTAGAAGGGCTCTCAAAGTTTTTGAAAAGTAAATATACTAACTAACAAGCTTAGAAACACAACCATTTAACTTTAAAACTAAAGACTTCGACCTCTTCCACAACCTTAGATTCAATCATTAAATAGCAAGTAAATTTTCCCACTTAGATTTCATCTTAAAAAATTAGCTAATACCAAGTCCAAACTAGGTGAATAAGGCATAGAAAGTCAATACACTTTTATCTTTTGAATGCTCATCACAAATGAATGAGTATAATTTCTAGATTCTAAACTTCAAAATGTATCAACTTTAAAGTTCATTTGCAAACTTATAAGTGGGAAGCTTGATATCAACAAATGCATGTAAAATATGTCAATGTAGGATCCTTACTGATAGTAATCATGCACACGTGGTGTGGATCTCACGCGTAGCACGTGACTTCGGAGTGCTGCTAAGAAAATGACACTTGATAACGAGATGACTTGGAAAGAATAACAGGGGAGAGGAACAAGTAGTCTCAGTGTCTCAAATGCACAAGTGATAGGTAAGGGAGCTTGAATAGACATCACGCGTCAACCTTACAGTTCTTGAACAGTTGGAGTAGAAATCACTAGAGTTGCCTTATTTGATCTTTCCGATTAGAACTTACTTTAGAGACTGTTGTTCGTCTTCTCTCTCTAGAAGTTACAAATGAGGAGGAATGACTGAGCATTTATAGGCATTTGTTGTGGATGACGACTGTCGGATCACCTCAGTGATTGACGGATGAGATGGAGTAAGCTCAATTCTCGTTTATCCTGAATGAGCTCCTCATGGGCCAATGCCAACAGTTATATCCTATATGTGCATGAGCCTGCCTGAGAAAGGTTGGATGCAGCGGACCGGTCCAACGATCCCTATTCCAAGCCCACCAAGCCAAATCTCCCCAAGCCATCCCAATATATTGAGCCGAACTCGTTAAACCCTATCACCTAGCCTACAAGTCAAGACTAAATAAATAAATAATATTTTTATTTTTATTTTTAAAGCCCTATTACAAAATATAAGCAAATCAAGACCCAAATTCTTCTCTCTATAAATATCCTTTCCCCACACTTATCTAAGACATTGTCCCCAATGTCTTCGCAATCAAGCATCAATAAGGAAAAAGGGAAAAGAAAGAAAAATAAGAAAAAGGATACTAGAACTTCCCCAGATATTCAAGATATCAGCAAGGAGTTTCCATATCCAGTCACTTGAAAACAAAGTGCATCGTCAGTCTATTTGTGAATCCGTCAAAGTTTATGCTTGAAAACAAAGCAAAACTAAAAGCAGCAAAAGAATACTAAAAAGAAGTTAGTCTATCCTAAGGTCTAGCAACATAAGTCTAAAATTCTTAAGGGAAGAGAGAGAAACAACAAAAAAATATATGTAGGAAAAATTTCTTCCTACCCAACCTCCTACATGACCATGCCCGGGGTTATGTAGAGCCTTAAAAATCCACTCAAGAGCTTTTCTTTGAGAGCACCATAGTGCCTTGCCTCCTGTACGCCCATGTTCGAGGTCGTGCACAGTCTAAAATATTAATCCGAGAGCTCTTTTCATGAAAATCAATTGAGCACTACTTTCTACATAACTATGCTTGATGTTATGTAGGGTAAAAAATGTCGTCCAAAAGCTTCTCTACTTGTGTGCCTCACTTCAAGCACTTCTTATGCTCAAGGTTGTGTGGCATTCAAAAGTTATACATAAACTCTAAGCTATTTAACCATGTTTTTATTTAGTGTGCATCTTGCCAAGATTGAAAGATTATGAAAGATACATATTAGGCACACTTAGAAATGACAGCTAGAAGTTTCTTACTTATGATTGGTGGGGATAGAAATGACAGCTAGAAGTTTCTTACTTATGATTGGTGCATCCCCACACTTAAGAATCAACTCTTACTCCTTCAATTAAGCTCAATTACTTCCTTAGAAAAATCTACAATTTTGATAGCAAGAAAGACTTGGGATAATGAAAACAAAAGCAAAACAAAAGGAACTTAACATACCTAAGTTAATCATGGGTTGCCTCCCAAGAAGCGCACTTTTCTAATGTTGTTGGCTCGACATTTGTTGTTAAATTTTCCACCTGGATCCCATGAGAATGTGTCCTACTCCCATATGTCTAAAGTCAACAAAGGGAATTCTTTTCTCATTCTTATTCCAAATCTTTTAAGTTTAAGTCCCTTGTTCTCAAATATCATGGGCTTTTGATAGGCAGCAGATCTATAAATCGATAGTGGTTCAAACTCTATGATATAACCTATAGGCTCCAAGTACACCTCATAAAGTTCATCATCTCCCGAACACCCAATCAACCCATTACATGGAGAGGAATCAATATCTTCAATCTCCAACTTTTGCTCAATCTCTCCAAACATGTTTCTTTTGGGGTAACTTGAGGAATGTCCTCTAGATATGTGTTCTTAATAATTGAAGCACTAGGGAAAGGATTAAGATATATCACATCAGTCTCCTTACCATCATCCTTTTTCTTTAGTAGACTCTAACTCATCTTCATGACTGTTCAAATCTACCTTATAATCTTCAATTTCATTTTCCTTCTCTACCAATTCATCCTTCACTTTGGCTGACTCCTCAAGTTGTATAATTAGATCATTGTCACTCGATGCATCAAAAGGACTTTTAACTATCTCCTTATTTACTTCCTCATGTCTCCTAAATGCTTCTAAAGATTCAATCAATCTATATACCCACTCTTGGGATGGTCCCAGAAGAGTTGCTAATTCTTCTAAGCTTATGAGTTTTTAAATATCAGGAGCATAAAATTTTGATGAATTAGCTTCAAAAGTGCCTCCATCGTCTTAACAAACAAATCTATGTTATCATATCTTGAATCAATGATGCTTTCCAAGATAGATTTTTCCTGAGGATCTTTTTCAGTATGGCTCAAAGACAAGGATAATGTGGCAATGTGGCTTGAGTATGGTTGTTATGCAAGTCTTGAGAAAATTGTGAGACTGGTCTCTCACTTGGCCTTTCAAAGGTCCAATGTCTACCAGTACACTCCCTGCAAATCATATCATTAAGAGTCATAAGGTCAGTATCTAGAAATTCCTGATAAGAAGCAATAGGGGATAATGCATTTGTATAACATGAGTAAGAAGGATAATAACATGGATTAGGGCATTTATAAGACTCATGATCACCCCCACAACATAAACATAAAAATCTAATGAAATTCATTATTCACACAGTCAGGAAAACTCAAGAACACATTCAGCCAAAACGAATTACCCCAAAAGTATAAGAAAATGGTTAAAGTAGTAGATACTAAAGCTTTTTCTAATATTAACTTTCCAGATCCCCAATTTCCAAGGATTGGCTTTCCAGATCTCTGGCAATGGCACAAAAAACTTGATAAGAGTGTATTAGTTGTATCAAATAATAAATAATAAAATCCAATAGAAATCATATGATAAGCTCTAAGGCAACCCACCTATCAATTGCAGAATAGAATTACTATAAGTATCGTTCTCTAGTATCTAGATATCAAGTACTAGTATTACTCTTTCTCTACTATTTAACCTAACAATTAATATGATATTATGACTATTTTTCTAATCAATAGCCCTAATAGTTAAATATAAGTGCTTTCAAAGGATAAATTCAATCACAAGACCTACTATTCATCTTGATCTACCTTAAACCCTAATTTCTTACAACAAAATATTGATCAATGAGTTGTTTGCGCTTTGCACTGAAGAATCACACAATTAAATCAATTACTCCGTCGAGTTAATCAAATCCTAACCCTATATAAGATAGTGGAGACCTATCCCTCACTAATGTCACATAAGATTGCATTAAATATCAAGATACCTAACCAAAGATGAAATATTTATGCAGAAAATCAAAGTTTCCCTATCTCTAGGTGAAACATGTAATCTCTCTATTCATGAAGATCTATTCTATTAGATGAAACCTCTTTCCATTTAACAAAAATCATACAAGCAATCAATTTTGTGCATAAATCAATCACAAGACAATTAAAACACATGAATAGATACAAAGACATAAACTTTTCATAAATCAAAAGCAATTCAAATCATATGGAGATTTAAGGTTTCACAAAAATTAAGGCATAAATATTTACTCCTCCATGGAGTTTATAATAAAATAGAAGATTTAGAGAAGTAATATGTAAAGATGATATAAACAATAAAACCTTTTTTGACATCTTGTGATTTCCGATGAAGCTCATGCACTTTTCCTCCTTGAAGTTCATAGGTTTTTCCTCTCCTAGGATTTAGAATATGTCTAGGGCTCTGAATATGTCTATGGTTAAAAATATAAGAAGACAAGAGGTTATAAATAGATACAAAATGGTTATGAAACTATTGAGATTCTATACAGCCTCCTTTGGAATATGCCTTTCCTCTGCTAGGGTTTAGAGAAATGTGAAAGGATGAGTAACTTAAAAGTTTAGACGTCTATATATAAGTTTATAACCGACCTTGGTTCTACACGGCCTTATGCACGCCTGTGTTCGTGCCCGTGTAGTCTGGAAATTCTTCAATTTCTTTGCTAATCAAGTTCTTTCCTTCAACATAACTTTCTACACTTCTTGGGCAGCAATTAGAGTACAATTTGGAATGGTTTCTGGTCAATTTTTATAGCTCAACACCAACATCTACATAGCCATATTAAAAGCTGTGCATAATTGAAAATCAATCTTTTGTATACTTTGTCAAATCTTGTCTTTTCTTTACTTGAATCATCCTTAAATCATTGTAATATCTGCTCAAAACCCTGAAATCAAATATTAAGCAATTAAGTATCCTTTTCTCAATAACTTCACATAAAATCCATATAAAATCATATGCAATGAGTAATATAAATAAGGATTTTTTTAACACTTATCATTAATCCTTTCCAAGTTTTAAAGTCTTAAAACCATAGATTAATCCATTAGCTTCTGCTAGACAAATTAACAGTGGACTCTAATTTACAACAATGAATCTTCTAATTTTATGATTGATTAATGACCTAAATTAATCTCTTCTAATTCCTTAGTGAGAAATTAATTAAAAACACTGTATTAATCTCTAGAATAAATTGTAATTCAGATTAAATATACCACTTTTGCAATTGTTATTTAACATAAATCAAGAGATCCTTTTGAACCCTAATTTCTCTTTTGAGTTATTAAGATTCTTATAAACCTAGTTCAATCAAGAAACATGATTTATAGTAGGAATTACAATATGAATACTCCACATACCCAATAATTCTATAACAATTACAATCATCATATTAGCAATCCTGGGATTTTATCATATTCCCACAAGAAAAACTTAGAACATCATGAAGTGATTAAAATAGTCACAAATCAAAGAAATTACAATAAGAGAATTTATTTGTAAAATTAAAATCAAGGATTGAATTTTCATAAAATAATAAAAGTTTAGAAGTCACTAAATCAATCACAAGTATATCCTGTTCCAAATCTTCAACAATTTCTTTAATCTCCAAATTTGATTATAAGCTTCTCAATCAACAACTTTGGATTTGGAACAACTCTCTCAAAAATATAATATAGGATCTATTATAGAGTATTAGCTAATTGAGATGTGATATATCTTATGGAAATTATTTTCAAATACAACAACACAAGGCAACTTATAGACAAAGATGTAGAATTCCATCCGACACAATATACGCCAGCAGCTTTTGAAGATGGTGTAGGAAGTACATTGGCCAAAAGGCTGGTAATGTTGAAGCCGGTGCTAATGTTTTTTAATCTATACATGTGTAAGGCTAGCTTAAGGCAGTAGTCATGAAATTACAATTGCCAGCGTACATGTAATTTTTGAAGGTTGATGAAGTTTTGTGTTGTTGTACACTAGCGGCTTTGTTATTATTGAAGGCTGCCTTTGAAGGCTAGCGGCTTACTTTTAAGAATGGCCAACCTTGAATTTTCCCAAAAGTCCTATAAATTTCCTATATTTTCATTTTAAGTCCTCAATGACCTGAAATATCACATTAAGCATAATTAAGTACCAATTCCTTTTGATTTCTATAAAATCAATAATGATTGAGCATAATTTAATATATGAAAAGTGAGTAAAATATGACTTTACTAGTTATTGTTTTTTTTCTGGGAAACTACAAGGATGAGGTGATATGTGATGTAGTACCTATGATTGCATGTCATATTTTGTTTAGCAGACTATGGTAGTTCGATAGAGAAGCTATTCATGAAGGGCGTTCAAAGAGATTTATTGTGTGAAAAGATGATAAAACATTCCATTTGAAAACTTTAATACCACAACAGGTCTAGGAGGATAAAAAGAAATTGAAACAAGAAGATGAAATGTTGAGAGCTAGTGAGAAAAAGAGAGAAAAAAAGCGAGCTAGTGAGGATGATACACGGGTAACAAAGAGAAGAAACAAAGTGGCTAGTGAAAAAAAAGGAGAGAGTGAGAAGAAAAAGCAATTGAATTGTTTTTCCACCAAGAGTGAGATCAAGAGTGCTGTGAGTGGGAAAAAGCCCTTGATTGTACTTATGTATAAAAAGGCAATGATTTCTACTAACGATCTTAACTCATCTCTTCCTAGTCCTGTTGTATCTCTTTTGCAGGAGTATGAAAACCTGTTTCTTGAAGAGATTCCTGGAGGGTTGCCATCAATTAAAGGCATAGAGAATCAAATCGACTTCATACCTAGAGCTTTTATTTATGAACCGACTTGCATATAGAAGTAGTCCTGAAGAGACTGTAAACTCTAAGATATTTTTATATACAAGTAGAAATGAATAGAAATATAAATGTAGAAAATAAAGTTAATATAGGACTCAACAAAGATCTTAGAATAAAATCACAAGTAGTTTATGAACTTATTTATATCTATAAACCCTAGAACAAACTTCTATAGATAGTAACATATATCAAGAATAGAATTTCATAGCCAGTATCGAAAATTCAAAGTATAAAACTAATTTAAATAAGATTTCAAGAGTATAAGAAAGTAAATAATTAATAAAGCTTATATTTAGAAAATGGTAATTTAAGGATGAACCGTCACAGTTATAAATACACAATAAGAACAAAAACAGATCCATAACTCATAATATAGACTTCAAATAAATATTTGGATCACACCATTGTTCTAGTTAAAGAATTCTAAAGCTATTAGAGACTGAAACGAAACTTAGCCTATTAAGCTTAGAAAACCCTAATCGCGGGAGATAAAATCCTAAAATAATTAATCGTGTAAACTTTAAACCCAAAGTTTGGACTTGATAATAACCTAGAAAATTTGTTGTAGCTTTAAATAAATTTTTGAGACAGAACCCTTAAATAAATGTCATATTTATACCAATTTAATTTAATAAACTATCATAAAACTAAGATAATTAATTAATTAAATAATATTATATAAATTATGAAACATTTTTTGTGCAAATTAGGAAGGATGTACGGCTGGGATTCTCTTAAAATTTGCACAGCCAAATTCTTGAGCAAATTGCTCAAATTTGACTAAGGCTAAGCCAACCACAATTCACCAACTAAGACCCCTCATTAATGTAGCAAACTTAAGCCTAAAACAAAGAGGAAATTGGTGGAGAATTTGCTCCATTTTGGTCGAGAGTTGCAGCTTCCCTTTTGCATATAAATACACACATTATTAACTCCAAACAAAACCCTTAATGCACAACAAAACAAACCCAAAAACAACCACATAAACACTCCATCTTAGCTCCGAACAACAGCAAAAAAAACTCAACACAACTCCATTAGAAACAAACTTCATTGAAACACAATACAAGTTTGGAAAAATGAATAACAAGATAAGTAGAAATTCGTTTTAGTTGATTTAAGTGTTAAAACATTAGCTTAAAAAATGTTATTATTAACCCCAGGGTCGTATCAAGCTTTAAGAGAGGGTTTAGCACCACCACACCAGCCCTAACAAGGTAATATCCACCTTAACCCTCTATATGTGTGTTATGATGTATGTAGTAGCTGGAAACCTAGTATGATGATTATAAAGTATCATTTGGGAAGATATGTCACAAAAAATACTTGTCGAGCATGTAAAAACACTTAGAAGTAGTATAAATACAAGTAACATATACATATGACATAATAAAGATAGTTACAGGCAAAGGAAAAACGAAGAAGATGATGAACAATGCTTACACTGGCCCTACGCCGGCGGTGAAACTATCTAACATTGACGGCATACGTAGATAGGCTAGCGGTGCACAAGACAGCATACACTGGAATAGAAGCTATACAAAATTTATTTTTACGAGAAATGACCGAACGCTGGCAAATTAGAATGCAACACCAAAGTCATTAATGCTGGCGTACATTGTAAAGTTGGCGGCCTTAAGCCAGCATACGCTGATACAAGAAATATGTGAAATCTACGAACACCGGCATCTAGAACACAACGCCGGCAGCATTGGATGCCGGCGTCTGTACAAAATATATCTGAACATAGTCTGTTTCGTCCATAACAATTTATTAATATATATACATATATATATAGGAGAAGAAGAAGAAGAAATAAAACAGGAAAATAATAAATACAAATATTTCAATACTAGCATGTACAACTAATTCTTAAGTGTTGAACTTTAAAAAAAAACTTTTATAAATAGAAAAAATTATATTATTATTGATTTGTCGGTCGATCTCCTCCCTATTCATCACTAACTCGAGCGAACTTAATCCTTACTTTCTCATGACAGCGGATTCTCCTTCAACTCAATATCCTTCCCGTTCATATCCTTAAAATTCACCTTCTTCTCTCGACAATCTATCATAGCTTTAACGCGGGTCAACCAACTCATGCCAAGAATTACCTCACACTTGGTCATCTCCAACATAATCAAGTCACTTGTCGTAGGGTGTCCTTAGATCTCTAAGAGACATTCCTTCAACATCTCTCGGGTAGTCACGACACTACCCGTGGTTGTTTTTATCTTGAAGCTAGTAGCGGTGGTGACTATAGGTAAACTGGTCTTCTTAGCAAGGTTGGGGGTGATAAACGAATAGGTGGCTCCAGTATCAAACAAGGCATAAGCGGTCTCACTAGTTACTCGTATACTTCCTGCACTCAGCACGTACTAGTTACTAACCATGCCATACTACACTTATCTATCTGTTCAAGAACGTTAAGCTATAGAGATATTGGGATTCTATTGCTACGAATTTCATAACGTAAAAAGATGCTATAAACAAACAATATAACAGCTTAGGGTTAGGGCTAACCTGCAACTAGCCCATGGACATAGCCTTCGTCTTCCTCCAAGGCAGCAAACTCATATCTTTCTTCCTCATCGTTAGCCTCTTCGCACATCTACTGGCCTTCCAGGTTTTAAATTCTCATTCCATGCATCAATGTGCCAGAGCGGTTCCCATTTTCATTGCCATTGTTGGTTCTAACAAGGGAGGATCCTCTCGAGGTGTTAGACGGCCTCACTATAGCGTTTTTCCTCTTCAGGCATTCGTTTGCAAAGCGCCCTGGCTGCTTACACACATAGCAGACATTGGTGTTCTTTTTGAGACACTCTAGGATTTTACGATCCGGGCTTCTGCAAAAATAACACTTGTGTTGTAATTGCGGGTAAGACTTCAGATAATGCTTGCCTTGGCATTTCCAGCATGTGATATCCACCTTGGTCACTTCCTTCTAATTGCTTCCACTTCCTTTGAAACTTCCAAAGGTCTTAAACCTCTTATTCTTGAATCCAGAACTCGATCCTTCATAAGGCTTCCTTCTAAACACAAACACTTTCCTCTCTGGAGCTTTTGTCTTCATCTTTTTGGCTCCTTCTATAATTCGAGCCCTTTCCACTAGCTCCTAAAACTTTTGATATCAAACTCCACCAAATGAATCCTCAGGTCCTCATCTAATCCACTCAAGAAAACTTGTCTCTTTAACTCCTCACTATGCTTATAGGATTCAAGAACAAACTGTAATAAGCGGCTAAACTCGGTTTCATACTGCTTGATGGTTCTCCCCCTTTAAGAAATATGTAGGAAGTTAGCATTGTACCGAACTCGGAGACTTCCCAGGAAATAGTTCTCTAAGAACTCTTCTTGTAACATATCCAAAGTAACTGGAGCTGGCAATTCTCGCTTCTTCGATTCCCGCTATACTCGGGCATTGAATTTCAATAGGTATATCTCAAAACTAACTCTTTAATGGTGGAGCACTTCACAATTATCAAATGATCTCTTGACATGGGCCAACCAGTCTTTGACCTCATCTAGTTTCTTGAAGGCTCCATCGAAGTGGTTGCTACTTTTGATGAAGTCGGGGAGCAAGTTTTGATGTGATCTCGACGGTGGCGGTGGTGGAAATGGTGCAGCATGCGACTGTTCGCCGGGTGCTTTGACTGTGGCTTCAGGATCATTCTGAGGTGGATTAAGAGCTAGAATACTTTGATTCTGTTGATGAATCAAAATAGTCAACAACTGGTTCATCTGTCCAAGGGCGGCAGCAAAGTCATTTTACTGGTTTGGGGTAGGAGCAGGTTTATTCCCTTTGGTTTTGCAGAGGTACTCTTTATTCAGTTGGTATTTCGCTGGAATCTCGTTGCTCTCTATTCCTACGTGTTCTTGGATGGCTGCTTAATCATTTACGTAAGCTTTAGTTTTTCTTTTATACGCTCTTATACTAACGTTTACGAAAATCAGGGAAATCTCAATTATAAGGATTAGAAATCAAAATCAAAAGACAAAACTTAAGGGAGTTAATTTGCAAGATAGAAATAAACAGAAGCTTGATAAGAAATCATGGAATTCAAATACTCATTACAAAGAAGTCACAAGGTAAGAAATCAAAATCAGGAATTTTACTCATAAAAAGAAATAATATAAATGCCATAAAAACAAGAAAAAGGGATCACATTATTAATAAATCATTAGATCACTTGTTGTCTTTTAAACACTTTACTACATCTTTTAATTAATTGCGATTTAACAACTGACGCATTACGTCTTGGGTGAACACGACGCTTTCTTCACCTCGTAGCTCCTTTACTTCTTTTCTTGATCTTTCCATTGAGATTTGAGGGAATCTGGGGTTGGTTTCGCCTTCTTCCCATTTTGATTTCTTGAAAGAACATCCTTGCTTCCGATCCTTTGATGGCGCCTACGAGACATGTTTCCGTCGTTACCTAAGGTTGATTGCATAGTCTTTTAGGTAAGCATATTTTTCATTATCAAAAAGTCGATTAACTTTGTTTTCTTGCTATTTGCAACTTACAAAGGTTGTGTTTTCTTGAGGCTTAAAATGGTTTGGAAATCCACCTATTCTAGTTCTATGGCCATCTACATGTCTTAGGTATGGTCATAAAACATGTGGTCTCCCATATATCCCCACTTTCTATGATTCTACGATTTTTCCTAAAACTCTTATGGCTTAACTTTAAACTTAATCATGTCTCTAAGACTTCTATTTCTAAACTTATTGTTTCCTTCTCTAATTTGATGCTCTGATACCAACTTAAATTGTCACGCCCCAATGGGTACCATAAACGTGACAATCCACCGTACATAATATTAAAACTTGAGAATAACTATCCTAGTCACTCAGAAGCTTTCATATCGGTACAAGGCATACGTTCACAACAAAGGAAGATCGGTGGAGTTATGCATTTTAAGATACTGGCAGCAAAACATTCAAAATAACACTTAATATATTTCATCGAGATATAATGTCTTACAACTTCTACGAGGCATTCCCCTGATAATTCCCATAACAACATAGTCTTAATATGAATATTAACTAAAGCTAGAAGATTTTAAGGGAAATCTAGTCTATGACTTCAAAACATAATTCCTCCAAAAGCTTCCCAAAAGCATAAGTTCTGCCCGGATAACCAGGGGGAGGGGTCTCAGGTGTAAAATAACAATCCTGCAATATCAAAAGTCTATTGGGGAGTAAGCATAACTAGCTTAGTGAGATATTCCTTATGCAAAAGTACTCATAACAAGCATTCAACCAAGTTCATTAAACAAACATATGCAATGCAACAACCATATCATCAAACAATACATACGGCTATCTGGTTTTGTATGTATGATGAATTTATCCCTCCATCGGTGGTTAAAGAATGACTTGAACTGGGCCCTAAACGACCTCCTTGAAATTTTGTGCGCGTCTTGGGAAGCCAACAAATCGTACTACTTGTACTGGGCTTTCCTTACCCAAAGCGATCGATCCGGCTTAGCTACGACTTGAGGTCATATTTCCCGAATGTCCTAATTCCTCAAGATGTAGCTAAGTAGCTTACATTTCCGGTCCCACGCTAAGGAGTAGTGGTAAAAAAGCAAAATAATATTCTAAGTGATATACATGAGCAATTTAATTGGAGAAAATATCCAATCTGACATTAATTTATTTAAGGTGATCAAGCAATAATTGCACACATAGCAGTATATACATAGATGCAATTATAATAATCAACAAATCGGGCTCCGATATACTTATTGTTCATTGATCACACATGGCAATCCACATACATAAACCGTCACGCCCCAATGGGTACCCTAAACGTGACAGCCCGCCGTACACAATATTAAAACTTAAGAATGACTACCTCAGACACTCGAAAGCTTCCATATCGGTACAAGGCGTACATTCACAACAAAGGGAGACCAGTGGAGTGATGCATTTTAAGACATTGGCAGCGGAACATGCAAAATAACACTTAATATATTTCATTGAAATAAAAGTCTTACAGCTTCTAAGGGGCATTCCCCCGATAATTCTTAATAACATGGTTCTAAATATAACATAACTAAAGCTAGAAGAATTTAGAAGAAATCTACCCTATAACTTCAAAATAGAGTTCCTCCAAAAGCTTCTCAAAATAAGGATTCTACCCGGGAAATTAAGGTGGTCTCGGGTGCAAAAGATAATCCTGCAATATCAAAAGTCTATAGGAGTATAAGCATGACTAGCTTAGTGAGATATTCCTTATGCAATAGTACTCATAACAACAATCAAACAAGTTTATTAATCAAGCATATGAATGCAACAACCATATGATCAAACATTACATACGACTATCTGGTTTCGTATGTTTGATGGATTTACCCCTCCATCGGTGGTTAGGGAATGCTTTGAACTGGGTCCCGAACAACCTCCTCAAGTTTGCGCGCGTCTTGGGGTTCCAATTAACCGTACTACTAGTCCCCGGGCCTTCCATGCCCAAAGCGATCGATTCGGCTCGGCTACACCTTAAGGTGTATTCCCCGTACGTCCTAACCCTCAAGATGTAGCTAGGCAGCTTACCTTTCCGGTCCCACGCTAAGGAGTAGTAGCAAAACTTCGAAATGATATTCTAAGTGATATGCATGAGCGATTTATTATATGGGGATTTCTATATGGCATTAAATCATTTAAAGCGATCAAACAATATTTGCACACATAACAATACATACATGGAAACATTTATATCAATCACAAATCGGGTTCCGATATACTTATCGTTCATTGATCACACACAAAATCACATACATAATTCCCATAATATCCCACATGCATATCAATTTTATCTTTTCCTACATCTAGTGCTCTATTCTACAAGCACATGCGCGAATACATAAGCGTAAAGGAAACTCACTCGTCCATAGCGCTCTAGGAGTCGAAGTAATCCTCGGGGAAGACAAGATCGTGATCCCGACACCTAAACAAAAGAAATACCCAACATGAGTATTTCATCCAAGATCTATTCAAGTTCTATACTTCTATCTTAAAGAATTCGTAAAAATCGTATGGAATGGAAATTCCAACTTAAAATGGCCATAACTTGCTCATTTTAACTCGGAATTCCGCATATTATATACCGATTTCTACCTACTCGAAAAGATCTATCTATTTCTAAGGTTATTTTCATCAAAAGAAGTTATTTGGGTCTCGGAATAGTAGCGTACAGATTTGATACGAATTTTCCAAACTTTAAAACTAGAGTTTTCAATCTTTTCTTCACTCAAGGGCTTTTGTACAAAAATATAGATATATTGTATGGTTGAAAAATCCCTTGAATACTCATATGTACTCAAACCATAAGTGTGAATTTAGTGGTATTGTCTCAACAATGTTCTTGTAGTACAATATGTTTTGAAAGTGAGATAAGCTTAATTTTTGTAAAGAAATTAGTTTTGTTAAGAAAATTTCTTATTTTACTAAAGGTGAGCATCTCTTTCTTTTAACTCCATTTCTTAAATAAAAGTAGTTTTAATCTCTTTCAAATTTCTACTACTTTATTTCTAATGTTTTGGAAAACATAATCTTTCTAAATACTTCATGGTTTTATCCACTTTTAAAAGAAATCATCTTATAAGTAAATTTTGAAAAACTTATCTTAGACTTTAGTGTGGGTGGAAAACTTCGACAATTGAATTTAAGAAATCCTTTGTTTAGGTCTAAAGAAACTTTCTTATTTCTTTGAAAAGAGAGTTTATAATAACTTTACTTTATGTATTTCTTGATGAAAACCACATATTATTACTAAAACTTGAGCTAGCTTATCTAACTTTAGAAGAATATTTGTTTAAGATAAATTTCAAACCTTTAAGGTATATAACTTCTTATGTGACAAAATTTATATTTAAAAAGAGTTCTTATTCTTTATTTTAAGAAAACTCATTTCTATTATGATTGAGACAATAACAACATATTCATGCATGAATGAGAATATATATAACATAAAAGCTACATAAATAAAATAAGAGCATAAAAGTAAAGTCAAGTATTGGGAACCTTAGCTTCATCAAGGTATCTCAGGACTAAGAATGGACTAGTCCTCAAAGAAAAGAAAATCAAAGAAATAAAATTGTTTTGACTTGATATGGACAAGTGTAAGACTAGAAAGACTAGTCTTAATATTTGCATAAAACAAGTAAGTAAATAAATTGCAAGACTTGAAAATAAATAAATAACAAGTGAGCTTATATGCTCTAAATAAATATATATACATAATATATATAATACTTTATATATGTTAGGTTGGAAACAAATAATAATAACAAAAACAACATAATAGTAACATAAAGAAAACAAGAACATGAACAAAAACAAAACATGAATAAATTGTTGCTTCTTTAACTCAATGAGTCTAAGAAACATACACTAAACATGTTAAGTTATATATGATGAGTAAATAAGAGAAGTTTTACCTAAAGTTTATGTGTTGGTTGAAGAAGAAAAGAATGGGTTGTAGTATTATGTGGGAATGGATTTTCTTAGGAAAAGAGAGAACTTGAGAGAGATGTTGGGAGAGGAATTTTGTGGAGTGATTTTGGGAGAGTTTTAGTATGAATTTTTGTTGTGTGAAAGAATGGAAGAGGAAGGGGGTATTTATAGATTTTTGGAGTGGAAATTAGACGTAATAAAATAAATTGGAAAAGAAAACAAATTGAGAGGAAGAGGAGAGAGAGAGTGGATGGCAAGGGCATGGGGAAGAGAGGAAAATTGATTAATTTTGTTGTTTTGTAATAAAAAGAAGTAATGTGTAAAGTGTTATGTGATTAAAGTTGTATGGGGAAGGTAAATTGTAACATATAGGTATGATAGAGTGTAAGAATAGAGTGTAAGAAAAAGTAGAGATAGGTGAATAGTAGAAAAGTACTATGAATAGTAGACTAGACAATTAAAATACTGGTAGTAAAGAAAATACACGTAAAATGCCTATATCTATTATTTTTAGATACCGAAAAATTCTAAAACTGATATTTTTGAAAACCTTATATTTTTACGAATCTATTGGTGTTGTCGGAATATTTTTGCTATTCGGTGCTCCGGGGCACGGTTTTCAAAAACTGATCCCGATCGGATCCGAAAGACACTAGAAAAATTCGAATATGATATTTTTAGGCTTCCCTATGTTATTACGAACCGTTTTCCACAATTATTTCAATTTCGTTTTCTAGGGTTTAAGAACACGGGATTGCCGGATCTAGATTCACTAGACTAATCGTATAACTAGGTTAACTTTAGGGTTTCGTTTCAACTTTAGATTCTTAGGGTTTGCTAATATTATCGAAAAATCTAGGGACTTCAATAATTCCCATGATAACCCGCATGCATATCAATTTTCTCTTTTCCTAACATCTAGTGCTCTATTCTACAAGCACATGCGCGAATATATAAAACGTAAAAGAAACTCACTCGTCCATAGCAATCTTCTATCGATCGAAGTAATCATCAGGGAAGAGAAGATCTTGGTCCTTGACACCTAAACAAAAAAAATATCGAAATTAGTATTTCATCCATGATCTACTCAAATTCTCTAATTCTATCTTATTGAATTCGTCAAAATTCGCACGAATAGAAATTTCAAATTAAAATGGTCATAAGTTGCTCATTTTAACTTAGAATTTCGCATATTATATACCGTTTTCTACCTACTCGAAAAGATCTATCAATTTCTACGGTTATTTTTATCAAAAGAAGTCATTTGGGTCTCGAATAGTGACGTACAGATTCATCACGAAAATTCTAGATTTTAAAACTCAAGTTTTCAAACTTTTCTCCATTCAAGAATTCTTCTACAAAAATATAGTTATTTGTATAGTTGAAAAATCATTTGAATATATATATATATATATATACTCAAATTATATGTATGAAATTTAGTGGTGTTGTCTCAACAATAATTTTTATAAAACAATGTGTCTTAAAAGTGAGAAAATGCTAAGACTTGAAAATTTCTTAAATTATTATAAGTAAGTATTTCTTATTTTAACTTCATTTCTTAATCTTTGAGAATATTTTAAAATTTCTAAAAATAATTTTAGTCTTTTTAAGATTCTTATAACTCCATTCTAGTGGTTGAAAAATGTAGTTTTTCTAAGAATCTTTTGGTAGTGATTAAAGTTTCTTAAAGTAGTCATGTTTATGTGTTCTTAATTTTCCTAAGATTATTTCCACTTTAAATAAATAATAATAGTAATCTTCTAAGTTATTTGCTAATTTTATTTCCTAAGCAAAACTTATCTCTAAAAGTTTATTCTTTGAGGATTTTTGAAAAACATGTCTAAGTCTTAATATTTTAGAGTGTTGATGAAAACTTTACAAATGAATTTAAGAAAGCCCTTTGTTAAACCGTGATTTAGCAATATTAAGTTTTAGGAAAATTTTTCTATTTCATTGGCTTAAAAAGAGAGTATGTGATAACTTTACTTTATGTATTCCTTGATAAAATCCCATATACTGTTATTACTAAAAACTTGTGATAAACTTCTCTAACTTTAGAAAATATTTGTTAAAATAGAATTTTATGTTTTTATGGAAAAATCATTTCTTATGTAACAAAAATTTATTTTTAAAGAGTTCTTATTTTTCTTTACTTAAGAAAACTCTTTTTTATAGTAGTTGAGACAATATCAACATGTTCATGCATGAATGAGAATATGTAACTATGAGAAATATAATAATATTAAATAATAAGATAAGATATATACAAGAATAAATAAGAGCATAATAATAAGATCAAGTGTTAGGAACCTTAGCTTCATCAAGGTATTCCGAGACTAAGAATAGACTAGTCCCAAAAATAAAAGAAAAGAAAAGAAAGAAAATTGTTTTGACTTGATGATGACAAGTCTAAGACTAGAAAGACTAGTCTTAATAATAGTATGAAATAAATAAATAACAAGTGAGCTTATATGCTCTAAAGAAATATATATACATAATACTATATAGAAGTTAGATTAGAGCAAATAATAATAACAATAATAATAACAACATAATAACAATAATGACATAGTGGAAAATATAACATGAACAAAAACAAAACATGAACATATTGTTACTTCTTTAACTCTCATGAGTCTAAGAATCATAAACTAAGCTCATGCTAAGTCATATGAACATGATGAGTATATGTGAAAAGTTTTACCTAAAGTAGATGATGGTGTGTTTAGAATTTCTCTTAAAGAGAAATGGGTAGTTTATGGAGAAGAAAGGAAGAGAGTATTTGAGAAGAAAGTTATAGAGAGAGATTTTGAGAAATGATTTTGGAAGAGTTTTGTTATGAAAATGAGTTGTGTGAAAGAATGAAGGAGGAAGGAGATATTTATAGAATTTTGGAGTAGAAATTAGATGTAATTAAATAAAATGAAATATAAAAAATAAATGGATTGATGTAAGAGAGAGGGGGCACCGGTTTTGGTCTTGGAGAGGGGGAGGAATAGATATTTTTGTTATTTTGTAATAAAAGAAATAATGTGTAAGATGTGATGTGATTAAATTGTATGAGAAAGGTAAATTGTAAGGTATATGTATTATAGTGTGTAACAGTAGAGTGTAAGAAAAAGTAGAGATAGTGAAATAGTAATGAATAGTAGAAAAATACTATGAATAGTAGACTAGATAATTAAAATACCAGTAGTAAAGAAAAGACGTGTAAACGGCCTATATCTGATATTTTTAGTTACCAAAAAATTCAAAAACTAATATTTTTGAAAACCTTATATTTTTACAAGTCTATTGGTGTTGTCGGAATATTTTCACTATCGATGTACTAGGATACGATTTTCAAAAACTGATCCCATTCGGATCCGAAAGACACTAGAAAATTACGAATCTAATATCTTTAAGCTTTCCTATACTATTACGAACTGTTATCCACAATTATCTTAATTCCGTTGTCTAGTGTTTAAGAATACGAAATTGTCAGATCTAGATTTACTAGAATAAACAAAGGACTAGGTTAACTTTAGGATTCCAGTTTGACTTCCTGTTTTTAAGGTTTACTATATTTACAAAAATCTAGGGGCTTACAAACATGATGAAACTAAAACGATAGAAAATAAATACTAGTTACCATATAGGTCAACTAAGAAAACGATATAAAAGTAATAATAACATTAGTGATAAAATATTGATCTACTAAAAACAAACTCTACATCTACCTAATAAAAATATAAATATCAAATAAGATCAAGAAAAACAAAATGAAAATAAAATATTAAATATAATTGTTACCATAAGACCATTAAAGGATCAATATAGTAATAGGAATGAAATCAAATACCAATATAAAGCATTTAGGCACTCGCAAGAGTTCAATTATACAATATATGTTTTATTGATGAATTTTTTTTATTAATCTAAATAGGTGATCTTGATACTATAGAAGATTTCCCAGTGGACTATTATAATTAGTCAAGATGAGCAGGTGAGTAACTTAAATCTATTATACTGTTTGTGTTTGTAATTAGTGGCATATGAAATGCGAAGATAATAGTACAATTGTTGTGAAAAGCATGATAAGAATAATTTATGACTTGAGTTGATTTCTTATGATGCCAATACAAGATAATGAAAGTGATAATACAATTGTTTGATAATTTGGAATAGCATGTTAATTAATGTGTGTAATGTATGATCACTGTATATCTAAATAAGAATTATGGACTTGTTAAATAATATGGTCATGCATTGCAAGCAGTGCATTATTGCATATTCAAAAATAGGTAGCAGCCTGCTACGTATTAATATTTCGAAATGCTTGGTTTTTCTAAAGTGTTAGTTCTTCCAAGATTTTCTTTATTCCGTCGATTCTATGGGAACTAAGTGGCAACGAAGAACGCTACCCATAGTATTGCTTTGAAATGATTAATACTTAGGGAGTTTCTAAGAATTGTTGCAAGAAATGGTCAGTTAAAATACCTATAAAATAAAGAGATAATCTTAGGACGAGAAATCGTTGATTTTCCTGCAAACTTAGTCTCTCTAAGGCAGGTGGGTCATAAAAGTAATTGTTCTTCAACCTAAAAAGAGGGCGTAAATCCTTTTCCTGTTTGGATTCTAGATCATCTAAGCTTGTATCTGCGTATATGCTTGATTGATGTATTACATATGATTTGTTAATAAACTTGCTTTATGTGTAATATTTCTAGTTATTCACTAAGCCTGTGGTTTGCTCACACTTATAAAGACCTTTCAGGTTGACTTTACGGCCATGGCTAGTTACTTCCAAGAGTATGGCTCTAGTAAGAACTTAGAAGCTAGAAGAATATGGATCTTCGGGTTATGTTATCTATTTTTATTTCTAGTCATAAGATAGTTAGTATATGAATTATCAGTTATATGTTTGGAGACTTTTAGAATAGAATTATGGTCTGTAATACTACTATGATATTCACTACTTGTGATGGTAGATATTTACCAATTTATGTCTTATATATGTTTATCATTTCTTATTAATGCAACTAAAAGATCCGGTTGTTTGAAAATATATCATTTCTTATAAATCTTAACCAATGTGATTTACCGAAAAATTTTTCTAAATAAAACTAACGACTAGAAACCTAGGAAATATCACTTATCCATAACCCAGACATAATTTACGCAACTGCGTTGAGTGTTAAACTAGGATCTATAAACATGTGGACCCCAACCCAAAAAATTTAAATAATGATAACAAAAAAAATTTTGACTTAGGTTATTTCATACATTATATAAGTCTTTTAACTTATGAATTGCTACTAACGGTTAAGCTTTGGAAAAGAAGAAAAGGTTTTGGAGATGATTAATAGGTTTTTAGAAAATACATGCTTCTTACTAAGTAGAATTAATAATAAGACTAATACTTAAAATGAACTTTATGGCATATAGTTTGTTGCTTGGTTACTTGTTTCAGTTATTGGCATAGATAGATTGGGTTGTAAGTGTGTTCGCAACTTTGAGATGATACGGTAGTTAGGCACTTAAGCCCCCATAGAGTGCATGGTATAGCTCGACAAGTAGTTAGAAGGGGAGTCTCCTAGATTAGACAATTAGTTGGAGTAGGTTTGAAGTTGCAACAAGTTAAACGAAGTAATGAGACCTTTGCATAATCATCACAATTGGTTGTACACATTGATGGTTGGATATGAGAAGTGAATTGTACAAGGCTACTTCTTTCTTTCTCTTTCTAACTAGTGATGAATGTTATTTATACCCACAATGCTTGATTCAAGACCTCTTTCGTTCCTCTTTAATATTTGGTAGGAGTCATGAGTACTCATGTGCGTGTTGGTTTTTCAAAAATATTAAAATACTTGGTTGCGTGACTTATAATTAATTAGATTAGACCTGTGCTAGTTGCATTGGATCAAGAGCATATGACATGCAATAATGTAGTTGTTTGCTATATACTGGACTTCACTAGTCATTCTCTTAGCATTTCAGGTTCCATAGATAATCTTTATATGGATGTTCTTCATGACGCTTTAGGATAGGAGACTGATGTCATGGAGTGAGACTATAGTTAATGTAAACCAATGTATAGTAACATTTAGTTTGACTTCATTCTAAAAATTTAAGGGTTTTATGTAGGAAAATCTTTTCTAGATTCCTATGGATGACTGTAAAAATGTATTTATTAATTGTTATGCTCTTATTCTTCAAAAGGTCTTGTGGACACCCCATTTTTTCCCATTTAAGGCTTTAATTTATAGTAAAAATTAATATCATATCAAGCCTACAAATTACCAAAGTAGAAAGATTAAAAAAAACAAAGGGAAAGGAAAACAAACAAAAAAAAAGAAAGAAGAAAAGAAATCATTATGTTGGTCCCAAATATGCAAACAAGAGGGGAGGAGTGAATTGTTTGCTTTTAAAAATTTTGAAAACACTTAGTAAATTAAAAACTTTGGAAACTTCTTTTAACAAATAATTTAGAGAATCAGATTATAACTTAGATAAATATTGTTGCTTTGTAGAGCTTAATAAGAAAATGATTTGAACAACAATATAAACAATTATAACCAATAAAAATTGCAGAGTAGTAAAGTGCAGAAAATTAAATGAGCCCAGAAATTTATAGAGGTTCCTCCTTGTGAGTACGTCCTCTCTTCCAGCTCACTGCTGGGGATCCGTTTTCCAATCGGGTCGTTCCACTAATCCAATTAATCAAAAAGAGATTACAAACACTAATCGAATCTTGTTCTGTCTCACAAGCCTATATCCTTTGGATAAACACAGACTACAAGATTACTTGTAATCCTCTCAACAATTCTCAACACACTCAATACAAGAGTAGAGAATCTTCAATCAAAAGTTACAATAGACAATCTAATTATTTGAGCACAAGAACACAGAAGAAATAAGTTTTGGAGCTTTGCACAAAGTGTCTGACTAGTATTTGACTAGTGTTGACGGAACGTTGATGAAGTAGAAGTATAATATTGAAAGTAAAATTTCAGCTCGTGTAATTATGGGTTTTTTTCAATCTCGTATCTTCAGTTCTGTTTTTCACCTGAAACATATATATATATATATATATAGATATAGATATAAAATATCCTGGTCTTTTTCCTTCAGTTCAACGGACTTCAACAACTTCATCCTTATCCATCAAAACAAAATTTTGCCATTTGGAGTATAATGATATCCCGTAATATCTTCAAAAAATACAACTTCTAGTTGGTAAAAGAATACGAGGAGAGAGAGATAGATAGAAGAGAAATTATCTCGTATTTTGAAAAACAAATCTTGAGAGAATTCCGTATAAGGTTCCTTACTGGGATATTTTCCTGATACTGTGGAATAAAATCTTGAACAACAATATAAGTTGTTGCTGTAACTGAAAAGATATCATACAGTTCGGAAAGATCCATATCCTTACGATTTAGAACAGATTTGAAATTTATTCAAATCTTCCCACAAAATCCGAGATTTAGATATGTATCTTATCCAAAAAAATCCTCAGCTTGATACAATTCACGTGATATGAAGAAGTTAGAAGAAATCACTGTGCGTCTGAACCAGCAAGCTTTTTTAAGAAGATGAACAGTAAAAAATTAACATCTTGAAAGTTCAAAAACCCCATGAATTTTAAATCCTCCTTGTGGAACGTATTAGATATTCTCAAATATCTAATAAAGTGGAGCTAGGCCTTCAATCAATTACTTATGCAAGAAATCAATCCAATAAATCCGATTTAGAAAAAAAACTGATCTGAACTTGACAGCTTCTTTATACTGTCTGATGAAGAACCAGAAAGTCTAACTTTCGTCTGATATATTAATATTTCACCCTTGAATTTTCTTAGTGTCTGATGTTCAAAAGATCAGAACCTTACTTTCTGACTTACTGTTTGAGAATCTGCACACTTAATAAATCTTATTCTATTTTATTCTTCTTTTGTTATCATCAAAATAAAATAAAGAGAACCTAACACGTTACAAAAGTATTTAAAAAAAAAGAAGAAAAGGAAAAAATGATGATAAATTTTTTAAAACATTTTTGGGCTTGATATAATATTAATTTTCATTATAAAATTTATTTTTGACCTAATTATTTAATTAGATCCATTTTTCTTGAAATCCTTAAATATAATTTCAATGCAAAACTAAACCGAGGCATAGACCAACGGCTTGATGGTAACACACACGCATGACACCCAAGTTCGAATCTGTATGGAATCAGATTTGTTTTTTTCCTCTGGCACGTGCAAGACACGCAGACACGCATGGTGCGCGTATGATGCGTGTGCACTCCTCTAGCACGAGCAGTTTTCCAACACGAATGGCTCACTTTAAGCCGCTTTTGACCCATTTTCGACCATTTTTTTAACCAAATTGATGGGGAGATCTTGAAGAAAACATGGAATACTATGGATTTAAAAAAAAAAATAGCTTGAATGCTCATGTTTGGGTGCTCAACTTTTGATTAAAAAATCACAAAAAAAATTCATTTTTTGCACAAAATCAAATTTCGGAAATTCAAATTCGATCCATTTAAGCTTTTAGAACCCTTATATGATATCCTTATCCTCATTCTAGAAGATTATTTGGTTCGTTAATTACCAAAAAACGTTGTAGAATATGCATTCGCACGCAAAACACCAACCTTGATCTCGAATAAATCTTAGCTACTTCGAGTCCTAAATGCTATAAATAGGAGTCAAATCCTATTCACAACATCCACTTCAATCAATAATCACCAAAAACACAAGAATCACTCCAAAATCATGAGTTTGAAAATTTTTTGAAAAAATTAGGTTTGAGATTAAAGCTTCAAATTTGAAGCTTTTAGAGTTGCTTTTGAACCTTTTGGTCATTAGGAAGAGCTTCCAGGTGAGTTAAGTTATCGATTGATCGTTTCGGCTTGATCCAAGGAGCTTGGCCACCACTCCTGTGAAGAACCATCGACGGCCGCCACCTTTGGAGCTTAGACCAACACTCTCGGCCATTTTGGATCAAATCACTACCCTAACACTCACCATCCTCCACTTGCTCTTTCCGAAATGTCCAAGGCCATCGAGACCCCAGAACACTGCTAGGAGCTTCCATCGTTCGCCTCTGCTATCGGATTCAAGTCCGACCCAAACTACTCCAAATCTGAATCCGCCCGACTCCAACCCAAGTTAGTATATTATATTATCATTACTAATATATTATTATATAGGTTTTTTCAAAAAAAAAAACAAAAAAAGGAAAAATATAAAATAACAAAATTGACAATAAATACATCTGCACATGAGGATACACCTATAGTATTCTTACATGTGTGTGTGTGTGTGTGTGTGTGTGAATAAAGTATAGCAATATATAGTAAAAATGCAGTACTTATAAATATACACATTTTTTTCTTTTCTATCGAAAAAAACCTTTAAAACATAGAAAAGTCTAGTAGCTATTAAGGTCTCACATGAAAATCCATTTCAAAGAAAATTTCTAAGATTTAATAAACTTTAAATGAAAAGAATTCAAAAAACTTAAAATAACCAACAAATTAAGATTTTCTAAAAGAACTACGTAATGTCTTATCCTTATTAGTAGGTATGTATGCACCTCTAGAGTGACCTAAAATCTAAAAAGAATTATTTTTGTTCCACCTTTTTTTTTTTTATTTTGAATTAATCAATTGATTGTAAATATTGAATGATTTTGTCCGGTTTTGTTAATAAAGTTGTAAATATAGAAATTCATGAAATTTGACTTATTTATTTTTCTTTTCTTTGGGCATTAAAAGGATAAATTTTAAGTAGTAACCATATGGTTTTAATAAGATAGTCCTTGAATCCAAAATCTCTTATTTATAAAATTTGGTTTTAAATCTACTTCTTCGTAGACTAGTAGCTAAGTTAGAATTAACAAACCCATTGATTATAACTTATATTTTTTCCAGTCTTAATCGGGTGGTGACTCTAAAATATTTTGAAAAATTATATTTCTTTTAATTCCTAGTCAAGGGTTCATATTAAAGGGGTTCAAGTTTAATACGGATCGTATTAAAAAAAATAAAACTAGAAATTGAAAAAAAAAAATCCAGGTTCAATAGCTTGACGACTCTAGGGACCACTTATTTTTAAGAGGGCTAGCCATTTAAAAATTAAAATTTTAAGTTCATCCTTTTTCTGCTCATTCATGTATAATATTCGTGTAATTATTTATTCGTAAATAGTTGTACTAATTTGTTTCTTCCAGTAATGCAAAAAAAAAAAAAAAAAAAAAAACTTCTATAAAAAACCCTAATAGAGGCATCTGTCTTTTTCAGAGTTCACAAAAATGTGTGTTAGATATGGTCAGAACCAGACCGTCTTAAGACCCTAGATAGGGAAGCCGCTAATAGGATCTAGGCACTGTGGCATTTTTTGTCACGCCCCGAAGGTACCCTAATAGTAGTAAACAAGATATACTTGATTACTATTACTAGTTTACCTTCTGAGAATGACATATTTTTCAATAAACAGGATCTTTTAGTTACTTGGATAAGATGATCAAATATGTATAAGAGATAAATTAGTAAATAACTACCACACTAAGTTTGTAAATCATAATAAAAGATTACAAACCATAACATTCCTATAAACTCCTGCATATACATAGCTAAAGTTTCTAATGCAAGATACTTGCATCTAAAAATAGAAATATATATTCTTATCCTATACTATTCCTTAAGCTTCCAGCTCCTAATTTCTTATCGGGATCATGAACCTGGTAGTAATGATCCAAGGTCGCAAAGTGAACTTGAAAGGACTGTTGGAGTGTGAGCTAAACCACGAGCTCAGTAAATAACCAGAACTTATCACATAACACATACAAGTTATTTAACAATCATATGAAATGCATCAAATCAAACATATGTATAAATACAAGCCTGGATAACCCAGAATCCAAACAGGATGAAGATTTACACCCTCTGGGTTAAAGGATCACAATCTATGGCCTACCTACCCAGGAGAGCTAAACTTTCAAGAAATAGTAATGCTCAATTCAATTATCTCTTTGAACTTATTGTGTCTTAATATTCATTTCCTGTTTTAGCTTTAGAAACTCCACTAAGAGTTAGTTACTTCCACGCAATACCATAAGCGGCATCCTTCATTTACCATTTAGTTCTATGGTATCAACATAACAAAGATAACCTTGCAATTAACTAATACTTTCCTTGCCTAGATAACCCAAGCATTACCAGAGATCCGAAAGACTAACATGTAGTAGGCTACCACTTACTCAAATGCTATTTTATGCAAAATATGCAATTCATGTACAATTTCCATTATGGTACCAGTAGTTTTTAATTGATTTGAAGGCGATCAAGCATTACAGACATTCAATCATGTTACATAAGCAATATAGTCATACATAATTCTATTGTCACTTTTATTAGAGCGACTTAGCAATCAATACAATACACAGTTCCCATAAACCTTACAGTACACCCAAATTATTATCTTTTATTTAAGGTTCGCTAGATTTACAAGCACAATCAATGTAATAAAATTGAGTTGCTCACCTGCTCATGTTGTTCAGTTGTAGTAATCGTCAGAAAAGTCCTCACAAATACCCAAGTCACTTATTGAGATGATTAATATAATCATTAATGACACAAAACTATATAACTCACTCCTATGAAATGTAAGTATCCTATCGTGCTGCTGGGTCTTTCGTTCTATTACTATATTAATTCTTTGGAGATCTTACGATAATTAAGTATTAATCCACTTTTATTTTCAAGTTGCTTCATTTGACTTAGTTTGATACTTAAATCTATTAAATGGGTATTCATGAAATTTTGACAATTTAGTTAATTCACTTTTATAATTTTTATTGTTTAGAACTATCGATTTTTTTCTTTTGGTTTACTTGATAAATTTTTCTCGTAAAATATAGATATTCCTATATTCACAAATTTAGATTATTTAAATTTTCATTGTTGTCTAATTATTTATAATTATTCATTTAGATAAATACTTAGTATTTACTAAACTTGTAATTTTTCTTGTAAACTAATTAAATACAACCCTAATGACAATAAATTTATTAACATAAAAATTTGTTAACTTAAATAAAGTTACTTTCAAAAAACTCTTGTTAATCGAAAAATAATAATAATAAGAATAGCAATACTTAATAATAATAATAATAATAATAATAATAATAATAATAATAATAATTGTGGTGACAACATTAATAATAATAATAATAATAATATAATATAATAATTACGAAAAAGACAATAAAAAATAAAATAAAATGTTTTTTACAATAACAATACTTGTAATACTTGTCTTATAATTTAATCAATATTAATTTATAAATTCTTACTATTAAAGTTGGAAATTAGTAATAATGTTACTAAAATAGTTTTAGCCTTAGCTTTTGAGTTTTTATTATAGATACTACAGATAAGAATATTTAAGAAATGATAATTTCAAGAACATTAGTAATTTAAGAATTTTTAATAATATTACAAATATTAACAATTATAGTGGTAAAACTTAATGAACTTGGATTAAATTAACAATAATAATTTATATTACTAATAATCTTCTCTTGTTAATTTTAATAACTCATTATATATTACTTAGATATTATATGTTTATTAATACCGAAAAATATTTCATTTTTAAACTCAATTTTTCAAAAATTTTGATATTATATTACTAAATAGCAATATCACTTGTAATATATACAGAAAAAAATAATTAAATAGTAACAGTCCTAAAATTACTTATACAATTAAATATTATATCTTTTAATGTAATTAACTTCGTTTTAAAAAAAATTGAGCCGAGAGATACACGGGATGGAACACGCCGGTGATCCCCCGTGCTCATTAGGGAAGACACTATTCATTGTCTTCTCGGATGGGCTCGGCCGATTCCAGCCTATTCCTGACGTTACAAGGCCTCTTTTTCAGCTCCTATGGGTTCCTACAACACTATACTATCTAAATATCAAATCAAAACATCAAAATAACAACATGTTCCGTGATTTTCAGATCATCAAAGAAAAACTAGGGTTTTCTAAAATCACCTTTGTTAAGCCACTCCGATGGAATTCGAAGCTTTTTTTCGTGTTGGTTATGTTCCTATGATTATCAAAAGTCAGTTTCAATCCTTAGTATCGAAAGAAAACAACTCGAATTACATCAACTCACCTCAAGCTCGTTCCAAGCGTTTTTCCGTGTTATTTTTCCTCTGATTCGAACTAAGATGATAGGAGCGGTTTAAATTCTGTTTTCAGGTTGTTTTAGCTATTGATGACAAGTAGATTTGATATGGAAAATTTGAGAGGAGGTTATGTTTGTTTGCATACTCTTTAAGAGCCTTAAACACACACCATATATATATATAAAGAAAAAGAAAGAGTTTGCTGCAGTATTTCCTACGACATTTGATCCGAATTGTCTCCACTTTGCTACTGTTTTATCAGTTGTTCTTATTGTCATTAATGTGGAGTTGATTTAGCAAGGTTGGATTGGCTTAAGAGTTGATTTTTGTTGACTTAATATGCATTAATTGGGCAATTTCGGTTCCCACATTTCAAGAACATCTACACCCTACATATATACAATCCAACGTATCCTGCAAGTGTATATGTATATATATTAATATTTAGATAGTAATTAGCTATATTTTCGGGAAGTTTATTACATTAATCGGGTATAAATTAGCTAATATTTGAGAGTTTTTACACAAAAATATTTTTATTGAGTCCTACAAAATATTTAGTTTATCGAACATTACAAATTTAAGTTTTAATTTTACGCGATTAATTATTTATGAAATTTTATCTCCCATAATTAAGTTTTTTTAAGCTTGTTAGGTCAGTTTTTGTTTTAGGCTTCAAGAGCTTAAGAAAACCCTAATTTAAACAATGGTATAATTCAAATATTTATTTGAAGTTTAGATCTTGAGTTATATATCAATTTATGTTTTTGTTGTGTATTTATAATTCTAACGATTTATCTTAAGGTTGTCATTTCCCAACTATAAACGTAGTTGATCAATTACTTTATACCACCTTAGATATAGAAGCTAAATTATCTATATATTTTAGGTTTAGACACCCACTATGAAATCTTATCAGTAGTATTTATTACTATCTAAGAATCTCGATTTTTAGGATTTAAATCCAGATATAGGTTCATTACTACTCATTGTTCTAGTCTCGAGTCTTTATTGAGTGCAATAATAGTCATTTAATTTCTATATGTATATTTTTCTATTTAATCTATTTGTATAACAAGTTTTGGATTTGAAAATTTGAGTTTCCTTTAATCATATCTTGAATTATCAGTTCAAAATACAAAATCTCGTTTTTTGTATCAGTTAGGGTCAAAGAAGTTCTTTATTCGGTTCATAGATCCTAACCAGCCAAATTTAAATTATGGATCTATTCTTAGGTTTTTGTTGAATTTTAGGTTTATTAACTAGTTCATTCTTTCTATTCTAGAGTCGTGTATTATCGTGAAAGTTTTCGGGGTTTACATTTTTACCTTTGGTTCACGAAATGACCTCCCACTCTAGTTTAGTGTCGACCTACAGTCTGCTAAGCTGAGGAACCTTTAGAACCCACCAAATCTTGCATTCATTATCACGGGATGGTGACTACGTTCTCATGGTGAATCAATAATAAAAAAGAAGTTGTATTGTCTTTCTTAAGAAAAAAAGGTATTTCCTTATAAATAGTAGTGTAGTCTATTTCTATCTAATGTAAATCTCGATTTGTACCAGGGAACGATGTCTTCAAGCTTAAACACCAATGTCAGTACCAGCTTATGGTCCTGCTTCACTAGAGAACATCGTGTAGAGACTTTCAAAGATCTCATGCTTCTGTTAGACCAATGGATGGTTAGTTTCAACTTGGTACAACAATCATTCATTATAGATAGGCTTAGCCTGATTCTTTATCTACGAAGGGTTCAAATTCCTTTCATCATGTTCTGAGCCCTTATTTACTTATAGGAGTGTTAGATTCTCTTAAAATAGGTTTTGATGATAACAAAAGAGTAAAAATGATAACTAATGAGTTTATTAAGTGTGTAGTATCAAGTTAAAGAGAAAGAAGAAATATGATGAAAAGGGGGAGGATGTTAGATTCCCTTAAAATAGGTTTTGATGATAAAAAAAGAGTAAAAATGATAACTAATGAGTTTATGAAGTGTGTAGTATCAAGTTAAAGAGAAAGAAAAAATATGATGAAAATTATTCGGAATCTAGAATGTTTTCCAGAAGGTTGCTTTAAGGATAAAGAATTTTTTCAGAAATCCAGAACCTTCTTTCACTGCACTTTTGATAGCTGCTCTATATCACATGATTTCACTGTTCATCTTTTCCAACTTGATGCAAATCATTCTAGTTCGATACAAAAATGAATCTTGAAGACCTAGCTCCGAGTAAATGAGTTTATTTGGGTAATATACTCATTTGTTCCACCAAAGTTGGTTAATATTCAAGGGGATTTAAAGATTATCTCAAGTTTCTCTCTCTACAAACGGAAGAAAAATCATCATGAACAGTACCAGAACTTCCTTGAACAGCCGTTGCACGTTTTTCTCCTTTAAAACAAGTGAAATATCAGTATCTACAATGTTTCAAGACAAGGATAAGTCCATCACTTACCTATTTTTATGGGATTCATGTGTGAGTTCAAAAAAAAAGAACGCTATCTATTTTTAGTTTAGATAAAGAAGAAAAGATCAGATTATGATGAATCCGTTTCGGTTTTCAGATTTCAAATCAAGATAAATGTCACCACAATATCTGCAAAAAAAAACATATCTCACCTTATCTTCTACTCAATTGAAGAAACGGGAGAATTCAAATTTGAAAAGGAGATAAGAAACAAAAGATTTTTTTAACCGAGATTTTTGGGAAAGCTTATCCATCTTCCAAATAGCTTTTGGAATGAAAAGAAGGGATATATAATACAGAAGACAAAGAGAAAAAGAATAAGATCGAAGTAAAAAAAAAAGGGAGCTGACACTATTCACGCACAAAAAAGAAGCTCTTTTTTCCTTACCCTGTATATACAGAACAAAACCCAGAAGTTTCATTTTGCCTAGAATATTCATAATTTCTTCTTACGGTTCAACAAGCGAGCTGATCTCTTTGCAATTTTTCTTTTTTCTTTTTGATCTCGAAAATTTCTTTTCTTTTTGTAATTGAAGGAACGTGTTGTTGCCTTCTTAGTTGATAGTTCAATTACAAGTTTAGACTCTGTAGATCGATTGTAGCTAGAGGATAGCTATGAGAATGAGCAGAGAGAATTGTACAAGTTTGTAATTTGTTCTTGTTGGATATAGCGGAACAAAACACATAGGATAACGGGGTCCCAAGCTCGGAGCTGGAAGAGTGGACTGACGCACAAGGTGGAACCACTAAAAATCCTTGCCTGATTTTCTATACTCTATCTTTTCAATTCCGCAATTTATGTTCATATTTGTTTAATTGCATATCTGGTTCTCATTTTTAAAACCGAAAGGGATAATTTTTTAAAGGCAAAATTTTTTTAATAATCAATTCAACCCCCCTTCTTGATTATTATTTGGGACCAACAAAGAGTCAAAAGAAGTAGCTTTTCATTTAGGCTAGCATGTCCTAAGCCCAACCATTGAAGAATATGCTAGGTTACTATAGGCTCCCCCTACCTCAGAAGGGATTTATGTTCTAGATCTTGTTCGTGGCCTAGCTTGCATCATCTCGGATTTTTTGGGAGAAAAGAGGGGACCAATAGTTGATTCTATGAAGGCTTGCAATGAATACTGCATAGGCTGTCTTCCTTAATGGATTGGTTTAGGACTCTTGATGATTTCAAAAGTAAGAGAAACCTTTTCTGTGTACCATTCGACATTTGGGAGGAAAACAAGGTCAACGCCTTCATAATTGCTACTTTCGCCACCATTTTATTCCCTCATGGAAACTTATTCATCCACTATCGGGTTGTTGAGCTGGTAACTCAGTGTCGGTAAATCATATGTCCCCACCCTATTAGCTGAGTAGATTAGAAGATTGAACCACATTAAAGCCAAAGGTCGAGGTAGTTTCAAGGCTAGTATGCACTTGACGATAATTTGGTTCACCGATCCCACCAAATACTATGGACGTGAACTAGCTAATGGGGCCTTTATCTGCACTAACTATGACCTTGTTCAGTCTTTCATTGGATAAGTCCATATTGAAGATGATCAACCCCTTTGGAACGTAATCGCCATCTTGGAAGACATGCGACCGGAGGATTATATGTGGTAAGCCTATTGGTTCAAGTGCCCGATTGTTACTTTGGGCTATAAGGAATACCCTGCTGATAATTGTCATAACACCCTTAATTCTAGGATGATTTGTGGAGTTTTTTAATTGTTATTTGATTGAAAATCATCTGGAACTGTGACTTAATTGATCAATATGTTGCTTTCAGGTTCTACAAATTCAAATGTGATGAAAACAAGCCAAATTAACAAGGAAAACAAGAAGAAATGAAGACAGAAGCTACCACGCCCTTTGGCATGGGGTGTGGTGAGGGGCGTGGTGAGCCAGACCCCACTTGCCCTACTTTTCTCTCTCCTCTAGTGTATTGTAGCTATATATATATATACACACACACATTTGTGATAAAGAAAACAAGAAGTCTGCTAGGGTTTTTATTTTTAGCACATTTTATATTTTTCTTTACAAACAACAAGCTAAGGAGATCCAATTTATTGAAGCATTCAAGATCAAATCTTTCAGGGTTGTAATCATGAACTCCGGTTTCTCTCTTACTCCTTGTATGTTCATTTTTAATATCATGAGAGAGTAGACCGCGAATCTAGATCTCATTTGAACCCACTTTGTCATGTGATGAGGAATTGTTCTTAATGAAATTATATTGATGTTCTTATGTTCCATTGCTTGTTCTTCATTGTTATCTTAGATTCATATATTCGGAGTATGAATTTATGTTTGTTATCATTTAGGTTAATTGAGAAATTCCTTTTATGATCAGACCTATGCAATGGATGAGATTCGCTTGCAATTCTAGAGATGGAATAACAAAAATCTTCCGTACTTTGGTTAACAGTGGATGGGTTCATGTGTTTAATGCAATTATAGGTTGCTATTGGTTGAGGAGAGATCTTAACTGATAAATCTAGGGGTTTATTAGCTTTTAACTTGAGAAAGTTATTAGCCTGCATTCTGGAACTCTGCAGCTTAAGAACTCAATAAGCATGGTTTTTAGTCCAATGATTCACATGATAAGAGAGGTGTAGAATGAGATCTAGGTTGTTTTGATAATTGATTTAATTCTTGTTTTTTGTTGGAAATTGAATCTAGATTGGTTTAGCATAATTTAGTAGTTAATTAGTTAAAAGTCTATGATCCTGGTCACTCTTAATCGATGGTTAGATAATAGGGACAAAGTTAGTACTAGTAATTAGTGGCTTCTTACGAAAAGACCCTGTGCTCAACATTATATTACGTTTACAATAGGTATACTTGCCTATTGCATCGTAGTTGGAACTAGGAACATGTATTTAATTTATTAAAGCTGCGGTTGGCAACAATCAAGTTTTTGGAGCCGTTACCGGGGAAGTTTCACTAATATTAGGAATACTTTTTACTTGTTAATCTAGCCAATTATTTTCTCTTTGTTTGCTTGTCTTTCTCTCCTTCTTGTTGAACTTATCAGCTATTGATTGATTAGGGTTATGTTTTTACAATGTATGACCAGAAGCCGCTCTAAGGGACTTGTTAACTTCAATCCAGAGCCGGAGCGAACTATTTTAAGGCATTCTCAATGAAGCAAGCAAATAGCTTAATCTTCTTCAACAATTGCTGAGGAGGAATTACCAAAAGAAAAATCTGATCTGATAAATGATCCTCCTCATGAGCTCAATCCAATGCACGACAATTGCAGAACAAATTCTGATTTTGCTATATCAAATTTGGTGGATGTCAACTCTAGTATAGTTCGACCTCGAGTGGAAGCAAATAATTTTGAGCTCAAGCCAAGTGTTATTCAATTGGTTCAACAATATGCCCAATTTGATGGTTTGGAGGATGAGGATTTGAACTCACACATTCAGCTTTTTTGGAGATATGTGACACATTTAAATTCAATAGGGTAAGCGAAGATGTTGATCGTCTCATACTCTTTCCATTCTCCTTAAGAGGCAGGGCCAAGCAATGGCTAAATTCATTACCGAGGGCCTCTATCACCACATGGCAAGAGTTGATTAAAAAGTTCATGGACAAATTCTTTCCTCCCTGAAAGACTGCTAAACTCAAAGCTGAGATCCAATCCTTTTGCCAACATGAGTTTGAAACACTTTATGAAACATGGGACGCTTTAAGGAGTCAATGAGAAGGTGTCCTCACCATGGTATTCCAAAATGGCTTTAAGTACAAATCTTCTACGGCGGTTTAAATTATCAAACTAGGCAAATGATAGATGTTGCAGCCGGTGGTACTTTGAATCATAAAACTCTTGAAGAAAGTTTAACTCTCTTTAAAGATATGGCCACAAACAACTATGAGTGGTCACACACCAGAAGTAAAGAGAAGCGACTTGCAGGTGTTATAGATGTGGATGTGGCTACCACAATCATGTCTAAAGTAGAAGCTTTGTCGAGAAAAATAGATGGTTTGGCGATTTCTCAATAGCAGTTGCCTGCTATAGAGCCTTCCTTTGGGGAAGAAGCGAGTAATGAGCAAGTAGATTACTTGGGAAACCCAATTCGATCTCAGAACAATCCTTATAGCAGTACTTACTATCCAGGATGGAGAAATCATCCCAATTTCTCATGGAGCAATAACAGTAATGTTCAGAAAGGCAACTCTAATCCTCCTCCCGGATATCAGAGGCCACCTGGTCAGAGTTCTAAGCCACCAATACAAGATTTGTTAGCAAAACTTATCAAAGATTCAGATGAAAGACAGAAATCGTTAGACTTGATGTTAAGAAATCAAGAGACAACTCTCAAGAACCATGGAGCTTCCATATATAATTTAAAAACTTAGATTGGGCAGATAGCCAAATTACTTTCAGAAAGGCCCCATGGTTCTTTACCTGGAAATACATAGCCAAACCCGAGGGAACATGTCAAGGCAGTCACTTTGAGAAGTGGCAAGCAATTACAATCGCAGATGCAAACAGATACAAGTGGAGTGACTGAACCAGTGAGAGAGAAACTTGCTGCTAAGGAAAGGGGGAAGCAACCTGAGAGCTCAACAATAGATAAACAATCATTGCACTCAACTTTAGAATTCATGTAAACCCCAGAAATTTTCCACATTAGTACACGACTCTAAAGTAGAATGTATGAACTAGTTAGCAAACTTAGATCCCAATAAAAACCTAAGAATAGATCAATGCATTGAATTTGGCTAGATAAGGATTTAGAAATCAAATAAAGAACTTCTTTAACCCTAATTGATACCAAAAACGAGATTTCGTATCTTGAATGGATAATTTGAGATATGATTAAAGGAAATCTAAATTTCAAACCCAAAACTTGTTATACAAATAGATTAAATAGAAAAATATAAATATAGAGATTAAATGATTGCTTTTGAACTCAACAATGATTTGAGATTAGAACATTGAGTAGTAATGAACCTATGCTTGGACCTAAACCCTAAATTCAAGATTCCTAGATAGTAATAAACGCTACTAATAAGATTTCATAATAGGTATCAAAAACTAAAGATATATATATAATTTAGCCTCTATATCAAATGCGATATTAAGTAGTTAATCAACTACGCTTATAGACAGGAAACGATAACCTAAAGATAAACCGTTAGGATTATAAATACACAATGAAAACATAAACTGATGTATAACTTAAGATCTAAACTTCAAATAAATAATTGAATCACACTATTGTTCTAATTAGAGTTTTCTTAAGCTATTGGATCCTAAAACAAAAATTGACCTAATGAGCTTAGGAAACCCTAATCACGGGAGATAAAATTCTAAAAATAATTAATCATGTAAGTTTAAAACTTCAAGTTGTATAGTTTGATAATCTAAGTATTTTGTAGAATCCTATAAACATATTTTTGTACAAAAACTCTCAAATATTAGCTAATTTGTACCCGTATAACTTATTAAACTATTCTAAAACTAAATTAATAAACTAGCTAATATTAATATATAATTATTGCTGTGTTTGTTTTTTGCTACAAATTGCTTCATGGATGGCTTGGATTACATGGAGAAAGAACAGCCGAAATTTGCTTCAATAATGCACCAAATTGTCAACAAAATCAACACACCAACCAATCATATATTGCCAACTTAACATGCTCATTAATACAACAAAACAAATGAAGAAAACAGCAATCAATGAGGAACAATCGGACCAAAAACCAGAAGGTAATGTCTTCTTCTTTCTTCTATATATATATATATATATATATATGTTTAGGTCCCTTAATGAACAAACAAACAATCACAACCTTTTCTCGAAATTTCCAGATTAAAACTACTCCTAATCAATAGCCAAAACAACCTAAAAACAGAAATCAAACCGCTCAAATCATCCTAGTTCAAATGAGAAGAAAAACTAGTACGAAAAATGCTTGAAACAAGCTCAAGGTAAGTTGATGTAATTCGAATAATGGTTTTCTTTTAAAACTAAGGATTGGAACTGACTTTTGATAATCATAGGAACATAATCAACACAAAAACAAGCTTCGAATCCCATCGGATTTGCTCAACCGAGGTAAAATTCGAAAACCCTAGTTGTACTTTACTAGAATCAAAATTTAAGAATATATGCTTGTAGAAGCATTATGAGTTATTGTATATATATGCACACACACACATACAAGATATGGAAGCACTTAGGAATGGTTTAGGAATGTTTTTGACGTAGAAAATTTAAGAATTATGAATTCGTTCATCGGGGAAGATGATGAACAGTGCTATCACTGTCCATAAGCCGGCAGTATAAACGTTCAACGCCAGTGGTTTACAAGGGTAGGCGATGGTGTATAAACGGCTTACATTGCAACAGAAGTTATGTAAAAATTATTTTCACATTACATGAACGAACGTCGGCTATTTGGGATTTTACGCCGGCGGTGTAGAGTCCGGCGTACGTGGAAAACCGACAGCTTTCAAGCCAGTGCAAACGATATGAAATAATATGCAAATCAAAAGAACGCTGGCACCTGAGTTTCAACGCCGGCGGCGTAGGAGCCGGCGTACAAACCTGTTTTCCTTTTTATACAATCTATATTTCGCGAATGAATAATTATATAATAATTATAATTATATTATATATGTTTATATGTCAAAATAGAAGTTACTAAATAGAAAAATGAATACAAATATTTACAACATTTTGATTAAGATTTGATAATTCTTAAAATCCTAAAATTAGAGAGAAATATTAAGTGTTAATAAAAATTATAAATAATTAAATATTTGTTCTAAATAGATAAAATAGATAAGAATGGAAATTGAAATAAGCTAAATTTACTATTAATGTGACTTCTAAATATAATAAAATAATTATATAAAATAAATTAAGAGAAACACGACGACACTAAGTAATAATAAACAAATATGATTTACTATATTGAGTTCGGTATAGAATAACATAAAATTAGTATTAATCACTACAAAACTTGATAAATATCAAGTTTAGGACACTAGACACATATAGGAATTTAGCTATATAATCTATATTATATTGATGAATACTTTATTCATCTCAATAGGTGACTTTGATACCCTAGAAGATCTTCCGGCAGATTATTACAATTAAGTCATCATGAGCAGGTGAGTAATTCAGTCATATTGTACTGTTTGTGCTTGTAAATAGCTGAAAGACAATCAAATGAATGTTTGTTGGAAATATGTTGTGATATGATTGTATGATTGTTAATCTACCATTACAAAAGTGATAATACAATGATTTGATGTTGTGAAGTGATATGATGATGATTGTGTGTAATGTATGATCACCATGAAATTGAATAAGAACTATGGACTTATTAAAATATTTTGGTCATGCATTGCACGTACTGCATTATTGCATATATAAATAAGTGACAGCCTGTTACGTATTAATATTTCGGTTCTTTGTTAATGCTTGGTTTTTCTAAAGTGTTAGTTCTTCCAAGGTTTTTTTTTTGTTCCGTTGGTTCTATGGGAACTAAGTGGTAATGAAGAACGCCGCCCGTAGTATCATTTTGAAATGATTAATACTTAGGGAGTTTCTAAGGATGGATACAGGAAATGGTCAGTTAAATCTATTATATTTAAAGTGATAACCTTAAAACGAGAAATCATTGATTTTCCTGTAAACTTGGTCTCTCTTGGGCAGGTGGGTCATAAGGTAAATGTTCTTCAACCCTGAAAAGAGGGCGTAAATCTTTTTCCCTGTTTAGATTCTAGATCATCCAAGCTTGTATCTAAGCATATGATTGAGTGATTGCATTACATATGATTTGTTAATAACTTGTTTGTTTGTGTAATATATCTAATTATACACTGAGTCGTTGTTTCGCTCATACTCCAACGGTCTTTTCAGGTTTACATTTCGACACTGGTTAGTCACTTCTAGGAACATGGCTCCGGTAAGAGCTTAGGAGTTGGAAGTTTATGGTTATACTTGGGATTTATGATTATGTTTTTCCTAGAATAAATTAGCTAGTGCTATTTTATCAGTTGGGAACTACAAGAAGACTACATGGTTTGTAATAGTTCTGTAATAACTTATGATTAAGATAACAGTTATTTACTAATTTATTTCTTACATGTATTTATCATTTCTTATCAAAGCAACTAAAAATCCTGTTGTTTTTAAAACCTATCACTCTCTGAAGGTAATCTAGTGATAGTATTCAAGTGTGACTTGTCTATTTTTACTAGGGTACCCTCGGGGCATGACAATTCAAGCCTACTATTCCATATCAATCTAGGCTTAAGAAGGATAAGGTGGATGAACATTATGGCAAATTCTTGGAAATTTTCAAGCAATTACACATTAATCTTCCATTAGTAGAGGCACTGCCACAAATACTGAAGTATGTCAAATTTTTAAAGGAGTTATTGACCAATAAAAGGAAGTTAGAAGAAATTTCTACTATTACCTTTGGAGGAGAATGTTCTGTAGTCATTCAAAATAAGATTCCAAGGAAGCTTATGGACCCTGGTAGCTTCACTATTCCTTACTTGATTGGGAATTTATCTAAAGAAAGAGCTTTGGCAGATTTGGTGCTAGTATAAACCTCATGCCACCACATGTTTTAGAAGTTAGGTTTAGGAGATCCTAAACCGACTAGAATGAGCTTGTAGTTAGCAAATAGTTCAGTAAAGTTCCCTCATGGTGTCGTGGAGGATATGCTAGTCAAAGTACATGATTTCATTTTTCTAGCTGATGTTGTTATCCTTGATATGGAATCTGATGTGGAGGTTCCTCTCATATTAGGGAGACCATTTCTTACTACTGTTAGGGCTATCATTGATGTTGGAGATGGGAAGCTGGTGTTGAGAGTGGGTGATGATGAAGTTATTGTAAAAATGCTAGAAGTACTCAAACAGAGCCTACATCATGATGATGCTTGCTACGCTATTGACTACCTTGATTTAGCTATTTCAGATTCACTGGAAGAACTCTTGAGCAGTGATGCTTTATAGTTTTGTTTGATGAATGAAGATCAAGGGGGAAAGGGTAACTCATTATATGAAGTAATTCAAACTCAGCTTGATGCTAATGAAGACTTGAGGAACAAAAGGGGTTTTGAAGCTATTAATGAGTCCACTTTACATAACAGCTGCCTGAATTGGAGTTGAAGTAGTTGCTTGATTATCTACAGTATGCATTTTTGGAAAAGGACTCCAAACTTCTAGTTGTTATTGCATCAGATCTTAATCAGGATTAAAGGAACAAACTTCTTCATGTTCTTAGCTAGCACAAGAAGGCCGTTGCGTGGAAAATTTCAGACATAAAAGGGATTGGTCCTTCATTTTGCACACATAAGATCCACATGGAAGATTCTATCAAACCTGTGGTTCAATCTCAGCGTAGATTAAATCCCAACATGAAGGATGTGGTGAAGAAAGAGGTTATTAAATTGCTTGATGCTAGGATGATCTATCCAATTTTCGACAATTCATGGGTAAGCCTAGTGCAAGTAGTTCCAAAAAAAGGTGGCATGACAGTGGTACCAAATGAGAATAATGAACTCATCCCTATGAGGACTATCACTGGCTAAAGAGTTTGTATTGATTATCGTAAACTCAATGAAGCAACTTGCAAGGATCATTTTCCACTTCCATTCATAGATCAGATGCTGGAACGATTAGCTGGACACACTTATTATTGCTTCCTAGATGGGATGTTCGTATATCTTCAAATTCCCATTTCCCTAGAAGATCGGGAAAAGACAACGTTTACATGTCCGTTCGGTACATTTGCTTATCATCTAATGCCTTTCGGTTTATGCAATGCTCTGATGACTTTCCAAAGATGTATGTTAGTAATTTTTGAAGATATGGTAAAGGAAAGTATAGAAGTGTATATGGATGATTTCTCAGTTTATGGCAACTCTTTTGATGAATGTCTTCACCATTTAGAATTGGTCTTGCAACGTTGTGAAGATACCAATTTGGTATTAAACTGGGAAAAGTGCCACTTCATGGCACGAGGAGGACTTGTCTTAGGGCATAAAGTCTCTAAGAAAGGTATTGAAGTGGATGATGCAAAGGTTGAGGTCATTTCCAAATTACCACCACCAACTTCAGTGAAAGCTATTAGGAGTTTTCTTGGTCATGCAGGTTTCTATCGAAGATTCATAAGAGACTTTTCAAAGATTGCACGACCATTGATGAAACTGTTGGAGAAGGATGTGCCTTTTGAGTTTACCCAAGAGTGTTCAAATGCATTTAATACTCTCAAGTATAAACTCGCTCATACTCCTATAATGGTTACTCCAAATTGGAATCTTCCCTTTGAAATTATGTGTGATTCTAGTGATTCAGCTGTAGGTGCTATTTTAGGGCAGTACAAAGATAAGCATTTCCAACCAATTCATTATGCTAACAAAACATTGACACCTGCACAAGAGAACTATACAACTACTGAGAAGGAATTATTGGTAGTTGTCTTTGCTTTTGATAAATTCTGCTCTTATCTTATTCTGTCGAAGGTGATAGTGTACACAGATCATTCTGCCTTGAAGTATTTGTTGACAAAGCAAGATGCTAAGCCACGACTTATCGAGTGGATTTTACTTCTTTAAGAATTTGATCTTGAAATAAAAGATAAGAAAGGAACTGAGAATTTAGCAGCTGATCACTTATCCAAACTCGAAAACCCTCATCTACAGAAGTCACGTGAAACAAACATTAATGATGAATTTCCGGAAGAAAGATTGTTCTTTGTGTTATTGATAGAGGAATCTGATGTTCCTTGGTTTGCCAACATCGCCAATTACTTGGCAACAAAAGTTTTGCCGAAGGATCTCGGTCGCCAACAATAGAAGAAACTTTTTGCTGATTTGAAACACTACTTATGGGAAAATCCATATTTGTTTCACATTTGTGTAGATCAAATGATTAGGAGGTGTGTATCCAAGAAGAAGGATGGAAAATCTTATTTCACTACCATACTGGACCCATTGGAGGACATCATAGTGCCAACCGAACAGCTCATAAGTATTAGAAGCGGGATTTTATTGGCCTACATTGTTTAGAGATGCTCAAAGCTATGTAACCCAATGATAGATATCAGAGATCTGGAAATATCTCTAAAAGAGATGAAATGCCACAACACTATATCCTTGAGTGTGAAATATTTGATGTCTGGGGCATTGATTTTATGGGGCCATTTTCCCTTTCATTCGGGAACAAATATATGCTTGTAGCTATAGATTATGTTTCCAAGTAGGTTGAGGCGCAAGCTTCTCCAACAAATGATGCCAGGATGGTAGTAAAATTTTTAAAGAAGCTTTTTTGGTAGAGTTGGAGCTCCAAAGGCACTAATTAGTAACTGAGGTACACACTTTTGTAATGCTCAAATCGAGAAGGTGCTCAAAAGGTATGAGGTGACACATTGACTTGCAATATCGACTTGCAACTCCCTATCATCCTTAATCAAGTGGCTAAGTGGAACTTTCTAATAGAGTTGAAGCGGATTTTGGAGAAATCAGTTGCAACCAATAGGCGAGATTGGGCAGAGAAGTTAGATTAGGCTCTATGGGCATATCAAATCGCTTATAAAACTGCTCTTGGTTTCACTCCCTATAGGTTAGTCTATGGGAAGATGTGTCACTTCTAGTTGAGATAGAGCACAAGGCCTATTGGGCTATCAGAACGATGAATCTAGATTTGATCAAGGCTGGGGACTAAAGAAAGTTGCAACTAAATGATTTGAATGAATGGTGACTTATAGCTTATGATAACACGTACATTTATAAAGGAAAAAGCCAAGAGGTACCATGATTCAAGAATTCAACAATCAAAGCAATTCAAGGAAGGATACTTTGTCTTGTTGTTCAATTCCAAGTTAAGGTTATTCCCAGCGAAACTCAAGTCTCGATGGTCTGATTCGTTTAAAGTACGAAAAGTTTTTCCGTATGGCACTGTAGAGTTGGAACATCCTGAAAAAGGCATTTTTAAAGTTAATGGGCGAAGGTTAAAGCTTTATTTAGGAGATTATAAGAGCCTGGAGAAAGAGAAAAACTCAATCTTCTCTCCACAGCCACTTGAACTTGATTGTTTCATCATGTCAAGCTAATGGCATTAAATAAAGCATTTTGGAGAGGCATTTAATGCCAAAATTTTCAGTCTCTTTTGTTCTTAATTTCTATTATTTCATCTTTTTGTTTAAGCAAGAGTGATTATCCAAGGGCGTTTATTTTGTAGGGGACCAAGATTTGCTTTGAATATAGGAAATTGAGAGGAGTAATGGAGTGAAAATACAATGGGGTTAATCCAAGGAGCATGGAACACATTTTGCAAACCATAAGGGACTTGGAGAACCAACCACACCCTAGCCAAAGGGGCACGTGGAGGGAAAAAGTGCTGAGACGGTACCACGCCCATTGCCATGGGGTGTGGTAAGGGGCGCATCAGCCCAGCCCCTTTAGTAAGGCATGGTCAGAATAGGTCACGCCCCTTGCCATGAGGGCGTGGTGAAGAACCTACTAGTTGCACTCCATGGTTAGAATCAGCCACGCCCCTTGGCACATGGGTGTAGTGAAGAGCCTATTAGCCCATCCCACGATTAGAACCCACCATGCCCTTGCCATGGGGGCGTGGTGAAGGAAGCATACAGGTTCGACCATGCCCTTTGACACGAGGAATGGCAACCTAGAAGATTATATACAAAGCCACCACGCCCCTTACCACGAGGCGTGGCGTGAGAAGTGGGTATATTTTTTTTCTTTGCTATTGTTCTTTTAAACCCCATGTGCCTATTTCAATTATTTCAAAACCTACTTTTTCTTCTCTTCATCCTCTCGTCCTTTCACCCTTCCCTCCGTTTCTTTTGCTCTCATACACCGCACACACATCACTTGCTCCACATCAAGCACGATTATACAGGTATGATCTTCTCCTCACTTCTCCTCTCTTCCTCTCTCTTTTATTGTATTCTTTCCTCATTTTCTTCCATGGTTGATTTAGTACTAGATTTGGAACATGCACTTTAGTGTAAAATTGGGATGGCTTTGTTATAAAGTGTTGATGTATGGTTATTTCTTGTTGCTTCAAATACTCATTATGCTAGTCCTAGTACGAATTTGTGCCGATTTTGTTCATAGGTAAACTTTGTGAGTGCAATTAGGGTTCATATTCGAATTTTTTGCTTAAGTGATGATTAACAAAGGGGTTTTTGCTTTTCAAAGCTTAATATGCTATGCTTGAATAGTCTAATGCATTTGGACTTCGTTTAACATGCTAATCTCCATGTTATGTAGATCTACATAGGGTTTCATGAGCTCCTTGTTGTTCAACACTGATTTAATCTTGAACTTATCCAGATTGTGGCCAACCACAGATTTATTTGCTAAATGCAAACACTAGGTTCTAGCATGATGCTCCATTTAGAAAACCTTACTGTTTAGGAATTCTTATTCTTAGCTTGGTAACTTGAATTTTGCCCTTCCATGCATGACCTTGAATAGTTAGCTATTGATATACATCTATTCTCTAATTTCGGATGGCACCCAAGAAACGACCACCAAAGAAAAGAACCAAAACGGAAGGTGCCAGTAGTTTATCTAGAGTTCCTCATGGATTGACTGGAGAGGCGCTTAAACGGTATAGGGCAATGGTTGCTAACAAGGAGATCAAACCAAATGCTTACTTGAATTGGGAAGTAATTCAAGAATGCAATCTCACTTGACAATTTGAGCAATTATTAGCTGATCCAGCATAGGCCAATCTTCTATTAATTAGTGAGAAGATTTATCGTGAGGTGACTTTAGAATTCATGGCTTCTTTCAAAATTCATAAGCATGATCGATTGTTCGGATTGAATAATGAAGTATCCTTCTCTGCTTTTGGAAACACTACTTCATGTCCATGACTAAATTTTGTGAGTATACCGGATTGTCTCCTCTTGAAGACATCTAACAAGCCACATTCAGGCGTCTCCCCACCCAATGGCCTACTAGGACACTTTCCTATGCTAGATTCTGGTCAACTATTGCTCGAAGGACCCCCTATGATGCTTCACAATCCCATGGTTCCCATTTGAAGAAAACCAATCATCGAATTCTTCATTCTCTGCTAATCCATTCCCTAAATGGAAAAGTAAATAGTGTGGGGGTAGTGAGGTCAAATTTCAAGGAAAGGTCTATTTTGCGGTGCTTATGTTACTCAAATTTTAAAGAACATGTAGGTAATCCCAGAAGTACCCCCTGATGATGAAGTAGGAGAATCCTACCCCATGACGGATGCTACACTTAAACAATGGGGCATCTCAAAGTTTTAGATGGTGATGATTCTTCCTAGGAATAACCAGGTGATAAATCTACTCAGAGCCTCGATGAGCTGACCCAGGAGGTAAAGAAGCTGAAGAAGAAGAACAAAAGTCTTAAGCGCTATATTGGCTCTATTGCTGAAGCATTTGCCAAGAAATTGAAAGTTAAGCTTCCCGATTGTATCAGCTCATCGTCATCATCATCTAGCAGTGATGGAGAACCAACTGAGCTAGAAGAAGGAACTGAAGTAGAGCAGGGAGAAGGATTAGGGGCATAAGTTAAAGAGGAGGAGGAGAAAGGCAGTACGGATAGAGAAATTGATGCCTATGTATCAGGAGAAGGGACTGAAGCTGAAGTGGAGGATGATTGATCATCCACATTCTGTTTTGTTTTTTTAATTTGTGATGTGTTGCTGTGGATGAAATAGGAGTTCCTTTTTTGTTGTTTTAGGAACCTGTTTGTCAAACTCTTTACTACTTTTGTTTTTCTGTTTTGGTATAACTTCCTTTCTTTAGATTTTTTGCAACTCTCAGCTTTTGTAAGGTCAACAGATTTATGGCTTCAACAAGCTTTCTTTTAGCAATGTGGCTTGTTCATGAACTCAATTTGCACTATCAAAGCATCAGGGGAGTGCTAGTTCTTTTCTTTCCTTTCTCTTAGCATTGATTTGTTTACTTGTTTTTCTTCCTTCATTTGTTTTGTGACACCGAGACATTGAGGACAATGTCTTCTTTAAGTGTGGAGGAAGGGAATCTGATTTTATAAGAAAGGAAAAGAGCGCTAGGAGTGTTATAGACTATCAAATTTTCAAGGAAAATTTCTCTGAATTTTCCAATATGCTATCAATTTTGAGTGGAAAATTTTCAAAATTTTTCTAATCTTTCTCTCAACTTATCAAACTTTGAACTTATGACTTCAACTAAGAATTACATTAACATTCAGCAGATGAATCCTTCCAAGACACATTGTGCTTTTTTACCTTGTTTTGACTCGAATCCTTTTTACTTTGTCAAAATTTTAGAATGATATCATTGTGAAATAAGCTTATTTCTCATTTAAGGATAGAATTTAGAGTTAGGATTAAAACCAAAATCCTTGGCAAGAGGTCAAGTGGTCTAAATTTTAAGCTTATTAGGATTGTATATTTTATGCATCAAAAATTTTGAGAGCTCTTCAATCTTGGATAAAAGAGCAAAGGAAATTTTTCTCTTAGAATTTTCTCCGTAGTATTCTTGTGAAGTATATACATATATATATATGAATTTATGTTTAAAAAAAAACACAATAACAACAAGCCTTTACTTCCATTGACTCAAGTAAGTGAGTTGAGAGTATACAAATCTTATTGTTAGAGTGCGCAAGAGTTCGTTGGGGTCTTTTTAAAACCTGGTCACTTAGGCGATGAGTCCGGGATATGCTGACTCAATGATCTCTTATAACAAGATAGATAAAAAGGCAAATAAGGCTAAAAAGATATGGGCAACACCCCATCCATAGGAAGAAAGAAAAGATGGAGGCAACACCCTTCCCCTCTGAAGGCCAATTAAATAAACAAGTGCTAAATAGCAATTTTAGTTGATATGGGTGGGTTTTGGTCCCTCAAAAGAGTAAAATTCGATCTCCGCTGTCAGCTTGAATTATTTTATAAGAAATGAACTTGATAAAACTTCAGAAAGACTTACAAAAAGGAGAGAAGCCTAGGGGAAATTTGGATGCAATATGCTTTTACTCAAGATTTTTGTGCTTAGAGAAATTGTTGATGGTACTACATGCTCTCAAATAGACAATTAAAGTAGACCAAGTTTCCTTTTTGCTCTATTTGATTTTATGTTTAATTTTAAATTTTGAAAGTTATCCTTAAAAGATACAGGTAAAATCTTGGTTTACCATGATTAATTCTAAAAGTCTGACTAAGGTATTCTTGGTTCAATACTACATGATAGGGTAAGGAGCGAAATTTATTAGATTAAGGACTAGGAAATTCAACTGATTGGTGAATGTGGACATTTCAGATCATATTTGTTTTATATTATCAGTCGTGGGTGATGATTAGTTTAATTTGCTTGAAGACAAGCAAAGACTCAAGTGTGGGAGAATTTGATAATCGTCATAACATCCTTAATTCTAGGATGATTTGTGGAGTCTTTTAATTGTTATTTGATTGAAAATCATCTAGAACTATAACTTAATTGATAAATATGTTGCTTTCAAGTTCTACAAATTCAAATGTGATGAAAACAAGCCAAAGTAACAAAGAAAACAAGAAGAAATGAAGACAGGAGCCACCACGCCCCATGTCAAGGGGCGTACTAAAGGAAGAAATGGAGACCGAAGCCACCACGCCCCTTAACATGTGGCGTAGTGAGGGGCATGGTGAGCTAGACCCCACTTGCCCAACTTTTCCCTCTCCTCTAGTGTCTTGTAGCTATATATATATATATATATACATACATTTATGATAAAGAAAACAAGAAGTCTACTAGGGTTTTCGTTTTTAGCACATTTTATATTTTTCTTTACAAACAACAAGCCAAGGAGATTAAATTTATTGAAGCATTCAAGATCAAATCTTTCAGGGTTGTAATCATGAACTCCGGTTTCTCTCTTACTCCTTGAATGTTCATTTTTAATAGCATGAGAGAGTAGACCACAAATCTAGATCTCATTTGAACCCACTTTGTCATGTGATGAGGAATTGTTCTTAATGAAATTATATTGATGTTCTTATGTTCCATTGCTTGTTCTTCATTATTAATTGAGAAATTGCTTTTATGATCATATCTATGCAATGGGTGAGATTTTCTTGCAATTCTAGAAATAGAATAACAAAAATCTTATGTACTTTGGTTAACAGTGGATGGGTTCATGTGTTTAATGCGATTCTAGGTCGCTATTGGTTGATGAGAGATCCTAATTGATAAATCTAGGGTTTTATTAGCTTTTAACTTGAGAAGTTATTAGTTTGCATTCTAGAATTTTGGCAGCTTGAGAACTCAAGAAGCATAGTTTTTAGTCCAATGATTCACATGGTAAGAGAGGTGTAGAATGAGATCTAGGTTGTTTTGATAATTGATTTAATTCTTGTTTTTTGTTGGAAATTGAATCTAGATTAGTTTAGCATAATTTAGTATTTAATTAGTTAAAAGTCTATGATCCTGATCATTCTTAATCAATGGTTAGATAATAGGGACAAAGTTAGTACTAGTAATTAGTAGCTCCCTACGAAACACCCTATGCTCGACACTATATTACGTTTACGATAGGTATACTTGCCTATTGCATTGTAGTTGGAACTAGGAATAGGTATTTAATTTATTAAAGCCACGGTTAGTAAGGATCACCTACGATACCCCTTATGAGAATAGCAGGTTACACAAGTTATTATCCCTCTAGCGTGATAAGACAATATGGCATGTTGCAAGATATTACTATTAGACTAGATTTAGAATGGGTCATGGTTGATTACTTAGATCCGACCAAAACCGTTGCAGCGCTAAAAGCTAAGGTTACACAAGTTAAAGCTCTATGGGATAATAGGGAGATCAAGCCCGTTTATGAGGTTGAGTTAGAAAATAAGGAAACCCAGAAGTATAAGGCTACCAGATGGTACATAGCCAATCAATTGAAAAGGAATAAGGACATCCAATATGAAGCCCATGACATTCTTGAACTAACACCACTTGAACCTAACCTAGAAGTTATTGCTTATATGGAAGCTGTATCAGCCCGCATGGAAGCATGCTACTGAAATTTCTAGGAAAGGAAGCAAAGCCTGACCTTCAAACTTGAGGAAGCTAAAAGTAAGATCCTGGCCCTAAAGGCAAAACTGAAATATGCTAGGATGAAAATTCGCATGTTGGAAGAGAAAGTCATATGTCCAAGCAAAGCAAGAAGACTGGTTTAGGGGTCCTTATGTAAAAAAAATAAATAAAATAAAATAAAAAGAAAGGAAGAAAAAATAAAAGAAGAAGTGAATGTAATAATGGGGATTTTAGACTCCTTTGTTAAAAGAAATGTAACTCTAATGAAATATTTAAGATTCACCACAATCCTTTAGTTAACATCCTCTTTTGCATGTGTGTGCCTCATCTTGCATTTTTGGCATATGAATCATTCCTTGACTTTTTTCCTAAAAAAAAGAAGTGAATTTTCAAAATATAACTAAGTAGATCCTTAAGTCTTTCCTAGGTCTTGGAAGATAAGGTCCAAACAGCCAAGAAGTCCCATTAACACTAGATCTTATGTAAAGGTGGTCGATTCCGGCAACAACACCTCCTACCAATCTACCAAACAGAGGCTCAATGCGATGGAACAGACACTACTTAAAGTTGCTGAACAAATACAAGCCCTGACTTAAAACTTCAATCAGTTCAAGGCTCTTGCACCACAGAAAGGGTTTTAAGAATACATAAGGGGATTGATGGCCAAACCCTCGACAACGATGAATTCCAACATGAGTTCAATGCTGTTGAACTCAAAAGGGAGCTTGAAGCTCAAGCTAAGGAAATGGAAAGGAAGCTGTTTGAAAAAATGAGGGCATTTGATGGTTTTGATCAATCTGAGATCCTAAACTTACCGCAGTTTGAGGAAGGCACGTTCCCAAAGAAGTTTAAGGCACCCAAATTTGAAAAGTATGGCGCGACCAATTGCCTTAATGTTCACACAATGTTGTACATATGCAGGATGGGGCAATATGCCAAATTTGATAAACTAATGGTGCAAACGTTCCAAGATAGTCTTACGGACCAATGGTGGCCTAATATGCCCAATTGGATCATCAGGAAGTTGATAGCTGGGACAAGTTGGCAAGGGCATTCTTCAATCAGTATAAGTTCAACATTGAGATGGCACCATCAGCCAGGGATCTAAGTGACGTGAAAAAAAAAAAAGGATAAGTCATTCAAAGAATACGCCCAATGGTGGAGAGCTTTAGTTGCTAGGATCACTACTCCGTTGCCAGAGAAAAACCTAACATTTACTTTCATCAATACTTTGGATGAGCCATTCTTCTCACACCTTGTGGGGCATGACTCAGCTAGCTTTTTTGAAGTAGTGGTGGCTGGATGTGGAATTGAAAATGCTTTTACAACTGGAAAGCTACAGTCTGAAAGGAAACCCCTAATGTTAAAAACCGCCCTAAAAGGATTTGACTGTAAGTGTGACCAACACTTCAAATTTTGCTAAACCATCTCATCCTTTTGTTCTACTGACCAATCCAGATTCAAATTTGCAAGCAACAGTCCAAAATGAGTAGCCTAATTTCGATGGGAAACAAAAGTTCCCTCAGATCCTGGTTCCACTCAGTCAAGTATTGGCTAAGTTAAGAGCCGATAACTTAATCAATTTTGAAGTACCAAGGGAAGATTATAAACCCAAAAATTATAATCTTGAAATGAAATGTGAATACCATTTCGACAAGTAGGACATGCTATGGACAATTGTTGGAGGCTCAGACATAAAATCCAAGATCTCATTTACGCAAAGATCATCCAATTGGACTTTGTTGAAACCCTAAATGTTTCAACCAATCCTTTACCAAATCATGCTCCCATTATCACCATTGAAACTCCAGAGCCAAAGTAAAGTTGGATGAATTGCTTATCACCATAGAACAAGTGGCGTGGAACCTTCAAAAGATGGGACATTTGCTTTACATTAATCTGAGAATCGTATTAAGACCAAACCGGCTATCTACCAACTTTTGCAAGATGGTGTCATCAAGAAGAAAGATATCAGGGAAATGTTAGTCCCGAAACCAAGGAAACAAAGTACCAAGCAGAGTTATGGGAGAGATACCAAGTAGGAGATCCAACTATTGGAACTTTGGGAGAAGCAGGAAAATACCAATATTTGGTAGATTATTAGTTTGAACCACGAATTTACACTGACGCCCCTATAACTGGGTGGGGCTCATAGTTTGAAGAGAATGATAAGGATACCCAAGAAAACCATGATGAAGAAGAATTTATAGGAATGATCAGGGAAAACCCGAGGTCAATTAAGATTGAGTGGTCCAATAAAGTCGAAGAAGCGGTTGCCTTGTCAAAGCCCAAAAGCTACACTTTTCATGTACTGATTGCTTCAAAAGAGTACAAATCTGCTCCATTTGATTACCGAGCAGTCAATCACGTTTCCATGTCCATGATCAATGGTCTCACACGATCAGGAAGAATTTATGACCTGAATGGGAAGAATGTAATTAGGGAATCGTCTCATCAAGACAAAGAAGAAACAACGAAAGAGGATGAGAAGTTAATTTTGCAAACTTGATGAAAGCATGTGAATTTAAGGTGGTGGAACAATTGGCTAAGACACCTACCTAAATTTCACTCATGAGTTTATTAATAAGCTCTGAAGCCCATCGTGAGGCTTTGTTTAAAGTTCTTAAAAAAGTAAAGGTTCCCGAAGGTGCATCAGAAAGCACTCTTAGGCATATAGTAAACTCCATCTTTACAACAAATCAAATTACGTTCTCACCTGAAGAATTATGAGAGGAAGGAGGGCAACATAATAAAGCCCTATTCATAGTAGTTAAGAGTAATGACAAGATCGTCTCACGAGTCCTTATTGATAATGGGTCTTCCCTCAATGTATGCCCTTTGGCCACCTTGAATCTGATGGAGGTGGAGCATCAAACATCAAGCTTAATCCTACTACTGTTCGGGTATTTGATGCTCTAAGAGAGAGATTGTGGAAGAAATTGAGTTAGAGGTTAACATTGGGCCACAAGCCTTCATCATACCCTTCCAGGTGCTGGATATCTCGCGAATATTTAATTTGTTGTTGGGTAGACCATGGATCCACGCCACTGGTGAAATTCCTTCAAGTTTACACCAAAGGGTGAAATTCATAACAAATGGCCAAATCATCACTGTTATGGGCGAGCAAGACTACGCCATATACAAAGAGATCGTCCTTCCCCACATCGAGAAAGAAAGGGAGGAGGATTTAGGGCTTCAAATGTTTGAGGAAGTGCACGTACTAAATAAGGAGAAAGAAACTCATGTTGGAACCTTTGGGTTGGCCTATTCTCCTACTCCAGTTGAAGTGGCAGAAATGAAAAGTGTGATGAGAAGAAGGAAGACTGACAAAGAATACGATCTAGCCATCAAGATTCTGCACATCAAATGCTCATTTCCGAAACCTCATCACGTTCAACAACCGGATGCTACTAAGAATAATCTTTCAATCACTTTGGTGAATGAGCGGTCTTGAACAATTGGTTTTCCATTCCTTATGATAGTTTTAAGTTTTTTAAGTAAGAGTTGATCCCCTGATTAGGATTTTGTTATGTTTTTCTGTTTTATGATATGCTTAAATAAGTGTAACCAAACACTTCAAGATAAATAAAAATCTTTTTACTTATGAATTTCTCTTCTCTTTCCATATGCTCTTATATTCATCATTTATATATGTCCAGATCTAATGATTGTGATGAAGTTCAAAGATATCTCGCACCTATAATTAATGAAAACGTCAATATCACCTCCATCCATATTGGGTTAGTTGTTGAAGATGATGTCGATTATCAAATCGGAACACAAGAAAATTAGCAGAACTTTGAATAGGGAGGAATTGAAACCCTAGAACCCATTGAGATGATTAATTTGGGAACAGAAAAGAATCCTAGGAATTTGAAAATTGGGGTGAACTTGCCTGAAAGAGAGAAAAGTGGTTTGACTAGGCTATTGGCCGAATACACAGACGTTTTCGCATGGTCATATGACGACATGCCCGGTTTAGATCCATCAATCGTGGTTCATAAACTACCAACCAAAGAGGACATTAAACCCAAAAGACGGAAGTTGAGGCGTTTTAGACCAGATTTGCTACTATAGATTAAGGAAGAAGTGAAAAAGTTGCTCGAAGTGGGTTTTATTGAAGTATCGAATTACTTGGAATGGATGACGAACATAATACCAATTCTTAGAAAGAATGGGAAAGTTAGAATTTGTGTGGACTTTTGAGACTTGAACCAAGCAACACCAAAAGATAACTTTCTGTTACCACATATAGATATTTTGGTGGACAATACTACAAGAAACCATCTTTTCTCCTTTATAGATGGGTTTTCAGGATATAATCAGATATGGATGGCAGAAGAAGACAAAGCTAAGACAACGTTTGTCACGGTTTAGAGTACTTTTTTTTACAAAGTGATGCCCTTCGGTCTTAAAAACGCCAAGGCAATTTACCAACGAGCAATGCTAGCAATGTTTCACAATATGATGCACAAGGAAGTCGAAGTATACGTCGATGATATGATTGCCAAGACAAAAGAGGGAGAAGATCAGGTAAAAGCATTAAGTAAGCTTTTCGAAAGATTAAGAAAATTTCAATTAAAGTTGAATCCTTAAAAGTGCACTTTTGGAGTAACATCGAGAAAGCTCTTAGGATTTATGGTTAGTCAAAGAGGAGTTGAAATTGACCCAGATAAAGTTAAAGTGATGGTAGATTTAACTCCTCCAAAAACGTCAAAAGAGGTCAGGGGCCTTTTGGGGAGGTTAAATTACATCACTCAATTCATCTCCCAACTAATCCACAAGTGCAACCTGTTGTTCAAGTTGTTGAAAAAGAACATTCGAATATAATGGGATGAAGAATGTGAAGACGCGTTCAATAAAATCAAACATACTTGATGAACCTGCTGGTACTGGTGACTCTAACCCCAAGACGACCCCTATTCTTGTATTTAACGCTTCTTCTTGAATCCATGGGGTGCATGTTAGGACGAAAGGATCAATACGAAAAAGAGGCTTGTTTACTACCTAAGTAAAAAATTTACTAATGGAGAACAAAAATACTCGGAAGTTGAAAGAACTTGTTGTGCATTAGTTTGGATCATGCATCGAATTAGGCAGTACACTCTTTCCTACTCGATATAACTCATTACAAAACACGACCCTTTGAGATACCAAGCAGATAAACCGACTTTAATGGGAGGGTATCTAAATGGCAGATGTTACTCTCTGAGTTTTGACATTACATATGTAAATCAAAATTCGATCAAAGGACAAGCCTTTGTCAATCAACTTACTGAGAGTCTGATTGGAAATGAGGAACTAAGAGAACAAGATCAATTTCTTGATGATGGCATCCAGGTAACTAAAATAGACAAAGAACATGAACCAGTCAAGTGGGAGTTGTACTTTGATGGAGCAACCAACGTATATAGATATGGGATCGAGGGTAGTCCTTATTCACCTAAAGGAAATCAATTCCCAGCATCAGCTAGGGTAACATTCCTCTATACCAATAATGTAGCTGACTACGAAGCTTACATCATGGGATTAAAATGGCGATCGGCATGGGAATCGAGGAACTAGAAGTGTCTCAGACTCCACGCTCATCATTTTTCAGACCGAGGAGAATTCAAGACTAAGGATCCCAAATTGATTCCCTATCATCATTACTCGGCCGAATTGGCCGGCATACTCAAAGAAATATCCTTCACTAATGTGCTTAGAACCCAGAAACAATTCACTGATGCTTTGGCCACCCTCGCTTCTATGATCCAACTCACTGAAGGGATGGGGATACGACCTTTACAAGTCCGAGTTGAAGACGAACCCGCAATCTACGCTGCAATTGAGCCAGCCAAATCATGGTTTCGTAATATCAAAACCAACCTTCGAATGGGCAGTTACCCCGAGAATGTCATAAAGAAAGATAAAAAAATCATTAAGATAATTAACAAGTCATTTTCTGTTAAGCGGAACCACATTGTATATAAGGTCTTTCAATACGACTTTGCTAAGATGCATAGATGAGAAAGAGGTTCAGCGACTTATGGAGAAAGTTCATGAAGGAGTGTGCGGACCTCACATGAACAGCTACATGTTGGCTAAGAAGATCATGAGGTTAGGTTATTTCTAGCTAACCATGGAATTGAATTGTATTAAACATGTAAGACATTGCCATCTTTGCCAAGTGTATGCGAATAAGTTGAAGGCCCCTCCAAAAGTATTGCAATTAATGTTTGGGACCATGGCCTTTTTTGATGTGGGAAATTGATGTAATTGGGCCAGTCTCACCCAAGGCTTCAAATGGTCATCGCTTTATACTAATTGCGGTTGACTACTTCACCAAATGGGTGGAAGCATCTTCATACGCCAACGTGACAAAAGGAGTTATGGTACAATTTGCCAAAAGAGACATTGTTACGCGATATGGAACACCAAAAATTTTTATTACTGATAATGGTACAAATTTAAACAACAAAGTGGTGACTGAACTGTGTCAACAATTCAAGATAAAGCATCGAAACTCCACTCCATATCACTCGCAGATGAATGGGGCAGTCAAAGCAGCTAATAAGAACATCAAGAGGATTATTGAGAAAATGGTTATCACTTACAGAGATTGGCACAAAAAGCTCCCATTTGCATTAATGGCTTATTGAACTTCCATTAGGGTGTCAACTAGGGCAACACCCTATTCCTTGGAATACAGCATGGAATTTGTTTTACTAATTGAAGTAGAAATTTCTTCACCCCGAGTTTAGCAAAAATTGAACTTGAAGAGGCTGAATGGGTAAAGCAGAGGATCGAACAGTTGAACCTCATTGATGAAAAAAGGTTAACTGCTATGTATCACAAGCAACTATACCAACAAAAAATGGTTAGAGCGTTTAATAGAAAAGTCAAGCCACGAAGCTTTTCGAGAAGGTAACCTGGTGTTAAGAAAAGTACTCTCAAATGTATAGGACCCCAGAGGAAAGTTCACACCAAACTATGAAAAACCCTATGTAGTAAGAAAGGTGTTAACGGGTGGGGCATTGGTACTGTCACAGATGGACGGTCTGGATCTAAAGGACCCTATAAACTCTAATGTTATAAAAATGTATTACGTATAATCAATGAATAATTGGCCGTTTCTATGTTCATTTCATTTTATTTTCATTAATTACAAGCAAAGTAGATATCTTTGAAAGTTGTTGATTTCTCTCAAGAGATGATTTTGATGATAACAAAAAGAGTTAAATACTTCTCATATACTTTTTTTAAGTGTGCAAAAATGAATGTTAGCAATATAGAATCATATTAGAAAGAAGGATAAATATTTTGCATATAAGCAAGATTATACATCAGAAGGTAACTCAGAGACTTGGACATAGAGAGAATAACTTTTCAGAAGGTTACTCAGAAGGTATATATATATATATGACCTGCAGTAATGAGTTTAATACTTAGAAGGAAACTCAGAAGGAACATGAACTACACAAAATCAAATGTTTTCAAACACGATTTTGTCTTTGAAGACCTAGCTCCAAATGTTGAGTATAAATTGGGTGTTATACTCAAAGTGTTCCACAAAGTTGGATTATATCCACAGGGAACTTTTTTTGTTTATATCTTGGTTGAAGGAACACGAAAATATTATTAAAGAAAATGAATTTCATGAAGCTCAATCTGATTTTTATTTTAGTATGGACAAATGAAGTATTTACAAAATTAGATTTTTGTGGATTATGTCCAAATTACTTTTTCGCGTGAAGAATGATGATAAGCATGAACAGTAACAAGAACGTGCAGAGATTCAACATGATCAAGTTCAAATCCGATTTTTCAGTTTTTGGATAAACATATCAGTTGCAAGATATTATTAGAAGCTATCTTATGAAGATGAATTCAAATATTCAAATTCAATTTGAGTCAAACGAAGATAACTGGGAGCAGATTTCACGGAAATGAAGAACTATTCTTACGCGCAAGAAATCTAGACGAATTAATCCAATTATTCTTCTAACCGTTGCAATTTTTCAAATAAAAGAAGGAGGACGAAGTAGAGAGAAGTAGAACAATTTTTTTAGATCAACTCAGAGACAATACGAGAAACTCAGAAAATCCAAGCATTCGAAATCTGTCAATTTTATTTTTTTTTACTGTTCATTGAGCGAAAATTTGAGGAAACTTAAATTTTATATTCCTCTTGATTTGAATTTACTCTTTGTGAGTTGAGAGTTACAAGTAGGCTTAGTAGATTGATTGATTAGGAGAATCAAGCTAAGTGAATTGTAGCCAAAGAGAATTAGCAAGAACTTTTGTAACTTTATTGATTTGATTGGATAGTGGAACACACCGGTGAGGAGTACCAGAACCCTGGCTTGGAGCTGGAAGAGAGGATTGACGCACAAGGCGGAACCTCTATACATATATTTGCAATCTCTTCTCCTTATTTCTTTTTATTTTGAGTATTGATTGTTTATATTTTGTTTACTCAGAAAGTTAATTAGAGAGTAAATTGTTAACATTTTTCTTACTCAGAGAGTTAGGCAGAAGGTTTACAAGTTTGAAAGAGTTGTCTTAATTTTGATCCGAATTTTTCATAAAGCTTTAATTTGTTTAGATTATTGTTTCAAGTAAGTTTTAAATCCATTATAACCAAGTAGTGTGGAATTTGTTTAAATTTTGAAAAATAAGTTTTATAACCAATTCACCCCCCCCCCCCCCCCCCTCTTGGTTATCTTTTCGGGACCAACAAAAGTCTTCAAGATCAGTTCGCTTTTGATCAAGCCACCCTCCAAGATAAGTCTCCTAACTTCTATCCAAACATGAGTGAAAAGTAGGGAGCAATTTGAACATATCAAGGAATTGAGAAACATATGCATCATTCCACTTCTAGGATCAACTTTTACTTGAGAAAATTAAACTATGTAGGAATAGCCTATTCTTATGAGCCAAGTTTTTGGTTAGAGGGCTTTGGAACGCTGTTTAGAAGGAAACAAGCTTAAGGAGTCAATTAAACGGTGCCATCGATGCCGATGTGAGAGCAGTGTTAATGGGATTCATGAACTTAGTACCAGGTAGCTATCTTTCTAAAGATCACGGTAAGGGTTAGTAAGGTTAAAGAACTTTTTTTAAAACTTTGCACAAAGACCCGACGCCCATCTGAGTCTCCTAAAAAAGAAAAGACTAGAAGCACATCCGAGTCCTTAAAAAGAAAATCACCTAAAGCCCATCTAAGTCCCCCTAAAAAGAAAAGACCCAAAGTCCATCCAAGTCTTTAAAAAAAAAAAAAAAAAAGAAAAAGACCCGAAGCCTATCAAAGTCTTTAAAAAGGAAAGGAGCTGAAACCCATCCAAGTCCTCCATAAAAAGAAAAATACCTGAAACCCATCCGAGTCTCCCTAAAAAGAAAAGACTTGAAGCCTATCTGAGTCTTTAAAAAAGAAAAAAAGAAAAAGACCCAATACCCATTCGAGTCTTCAAAAAAGAAAAAACCTGAAACCCATCTAAGTCCTCCCTAAAAAGAAAAGACCCAAAATCTATGTAAGTCTTTAAAAAGAAAAAGACCCGAAGCTCATCTGAGTTTTTAAAAAGGAAAGGACCCGAAGCCCATCCAAGTCCCCCTAAAAAGAAAAGACCCGAAGTCCATCCGAGTCTTTAAAAAGAAAAGGACCCGAGGCCCATCCGAGTCCCCTTAAAAAGAAAAGGCCCAAAGTCCATCTAAGTCTTTAAAAAAAAAAGACTTTAAACCCATCCGAGTCTTTAAAAAGGAAAGGACATGAAGCCCATCTGGGTCCCCTTAAAAAGAAAGGACCCAAAGTCCATCCAAATCTTTGAAAAGAAAAGGACCTAAAGCCTATCCGAATCCCCTTAAAAAAAAAGACCCGAAGCCCATCCGAGTCACCTTAAGAAAGGAAAAGAAGAAAGGAGCAGCAATATAGAGTGGAAACCTAGGGAAGATCATCTTAAGACGATTTCAGTAGATAGGAGAAGATAAACTTTAACAATACATTAACTTCACTAAAAGTTGTTATCACTTTTCCAAGGTTCGAAATCGCAAGACCGTCACTTTCTCGGCTAAGTCATCCTCAGTGGACATATTGTAAGGACACTACTTCTACTTCAAGGTTTGCTCTAAGATTTCAAAAGCCAAAAATAGGGTCTCTCTTTTTATCTTTGTGGTAAAGTTTTAACAAACTTCATCACAAAGAGGGGCAGCTGTAGACACCCCATTTTTGGCCATTTGAGGCTTTAATTTATGGTAAAAATTTAAATTATATTAAGCTCGTAAATTACTAAAACAGAAAGATTAAAAAAAAAGGGACAGAAAAACAAACAAAAAGAAAGAAAAAAGAAAATAAATCATTACAAATGTATTAAAAAAAAGAAAAGGAAACAATGATAATAAATTTTTTTAAAACATTTTTGGGCTTGATATGATATTAATTTTCATTATAGATTTATTTTGGACCTAATTATTTAATTAGGCCCATTTTTCTTCGAAGCCTTAAATATAATTTCAATGCAAAACTAAATCGAGGCACAAACCAACGGCCTGATGGTAACACACACGCACATGCACACATGGCACTCGAGCTCGAATCTGCATGGAAGCAAATTTCGTTTTTTTTTTTCCTTGGCACGGGCAAGACACACATTTGCGCATGGCAGGTGTATGGCGCATGTGCACCTCTGCAGCACAAGCAAATTTCCAACACAAATGGCTCCCTTTGAGGCCATTTTCGACCATTTCTTCACCAAATTGATAGGGGGATACTAAAGAACACATGGAATACTACGAATTTTAATAAAAAAATAGCTTGAAAGCTCGTGTTTGGGTGTTCAATTAGTGAAGTTCTTTTGGTCAAGCTGTGCTTAGATATATTACTATCACGCTCCATAAAGTACCCTAGAAGTAGGAGACACTATCTATCAGACTAATGCCACAGACATCGGTATTAAATCGTTAGAGACTTCTAGGGAGATACATAAATATCACACTTATAGAATACTCTAGGTTGCAAACAGTTATATAGGAGTGAAGGTTGTTTAGAATAAGAAAAACTGAATACATATAAGATATAAACCAGAATTACACTTCATGGAACTTATATTAAGTCTTAACTATTACATCATAATTTTTCTAAACTACAAATCTCAAAACTTCTTTACAAATAACTTCAAATCTCTCTCTATCTTATAATTGTTCTTCATATTCCTTTAGATCCTGAAATCAAACATTTCGGAGGAGTATGAGCTCAACTAGCTCAGTGAGTAACTAGATCTTAAAACATTTCAAGCAATACAAACAAGTTTGATTATCAAACATACGCAATGCTACATTTATTCATATGCAAAATGCACAGTTTGAATGACCGGAATCCAAATCAATGGAGATTTACGCCCTCTCTTAAGGGTTGAAGGACTGGCTCAAGTTATTCACACCCAGTAGAACTATGAACTAAGGAAGGGGGGTGCTTTCTCATTTTAGAGCATCCATCTCATAGGTATCTCAACACAAAATCATTTCATATAACAAACATAACCTCTAAATGCCCCTTAGATATAACTAAGCAGGGAGGATTTCGATTTAAAATACATTTTATTGGAAAATAACCTCTAACTTCCCCTCAGACATAACTAAGGAGGGAGGATTTTTTTTTAAAACTCGTTCAAACATAGCCTCTACTTGTCCATAGAAAAACTAAGGAGTGAGAACTTCACCTTGAACTCATTTTGTGCATAGATTAAAACATTTTTACTACCATTATACCATCCATTTTTGTTAGAACCACAAAACCTTCCTAAGTATTAATCCCTAAAGCCAACTTTAACACGGGTGACGTCCTTCAGTGCTTGCTTAGTTCCCATTAAGCTAATAACCCTGTAGTAGACCTAACCAGATTCACTAGACTCTCAATGGCACTACTATGGAATCAGAATATTAATACGTCACGTGAATACTATACTAATGCAAGGTATGCTATGGTGCAATGTGCATTCGGTTTATTTAATGGTTGGTTAAGGTTTATGTCGGATTATTTAGTGACCAATCAATCTCTAAACAATCCACATAATGCATTCCTTAATTAATACAATTAAAGAAACTTTAACTTTTGTTATTAAAGTTTTTCAATCATTCAATCACTTACAACACGTAATGTACCTATCCCTATGCACAATCAATTATTGTTATAATTTAGTCTTGTGCTACTATATTACAACCAATCAATGCAATAAGATCAAAGTTACTCACCTGATATCTGGATAAGTCATAGAAATCTTCTAGTAATCCACTTATTGAATCATGTTTATTTCTCCTATGAAATAAGATAATAAACACTCATAATTTCAAGTTATATATTAATCTACACTTCACTTCTTTATTAACTTAATATTCACTAAGCCTATTAACTAAGATGTATTTAAATCTATTTCATTAGCTTAAATCTTATTTACTAGTTATTAGTCTAAATTTTACACAATACATGATGCAAACATACATACATCTATCAAAACACATTCAATAATAGGACACTTCATACTCACGTGCCTAGTACTTCTTATAAACATATGCATTACTATTAAAACAAATTCAATAACATAAAGCATCATATTCATGTTCATCTAACTCATTTTCTAGAAACACATATTTAAGACAACTCATTTCCTTTAATATCTAAGAACTAAAATACTATGATTACATCTAGGTTGTTTACATGTTCAATTGATATCAACTTAGTTTAGCTAAGTTGGTTAGACTTAATTAATCTAGTTCATTTTAGTTTACTAAAGTATATTTAGTCAAGTTGGACCTAAGTTCATTAGCTAAGTTCATTTTATACTTAACTACACACATTTAACAAGCAAACACGAGTTTTTAACTTTGTTTGAAAAATATAGCAGCTGAAATTAATCAAAATTTTGGCCTTAATACATTTAAAATTTGAAAAAAATTTAAAACATCGATGTTGTAGATCCTTTTTAAACTTTCTGTAGCCTCTTGAGTTACCTAAATCGAGTTCGGATGAAAAAGTTATGATCAATTTACGAAATAGTATTGTTGTAGATATATACGACCCATGTAGAGGGTCGTATACAATTGAGACACCTCATTCCATGCTTCTGATCAGTTACGAGTCCCCCCTACATGACTCGTGTATCCCTTGTTTTCCCCTATCAAGAATTCTTTACATCTTTTTCATAATTTTTACACTTCCATCATCAACTACAACATCATAAAAGTAACATATAACATATAATCACAACTTTTAACACTTCAAATCCCACTTCACTTCATCAAACATATCCAACTTCACATATGTATAAACTACTTAGGTTTTTAACTATCATGCTCAATCTTCCTCAGTCACAAATTTATCACAAACTAAACTTCTCTCTAGCTCTAATTCATCATTTACATGAACAAATAATCATTAAACAAAGAAAAAGAAGAACTTACATGTTTCAAGAAAATTCAAGCATCAAAGCTTCATTACTACCACTCCTTTTTTGTTAATATTACTCCTCCAAGCTTGATCCACTCCTTTCATCTTGTTTCTATCTTCCATTTCTTTTTAATCTATTCTTAAACTTGAGATTTTGGAGTAGAATTTGAGAAATGAAAGAAAATGAAGAGAGGAAGAAGAAGGAGAAATGGAACCGGTGGAAGATGGAAAGAAAGAGAGGAAGAAGAAAAATGAAGGCAGCCTCGAAAAGTCAGCAAAAGAAATAAATATATAGGATAAGGATTAAGGATGTTTGTAGGTAAAGGATTGGTGTTTAAACTTATCAAATTATTTTCTTAAGTATTAAAAATAATTGGAACATGACTTTAGGATTTATGACTTAAAAATTATTAGCTAGCAATGAAAATCTAGTTCTGGAATTTAACTTTGTAAAAACTTGATGTTTAGTTTGAGTTTGGAATTAAAACTATTATTTTTAAACAAGAAAATGAATTCAAAATTTTTTAGATTTAGGAAATGGGATTTAGACTAAAGTTCAATGGTTTGGAACTTTACAAAACACTTAAATAATATGTTTAGATGCTTAGAGAAACAAAATTGGGGCAAATAAATGATTAAAAAAGATTGAATGATTTGATTCGTTGAAAAACGTTATTGTGACAAACATATATAATTTAAAGGAACATTTAAAGTCTTAAATTTCATTTTAAATTTATTTAATCATTTTATGTAATTCACTTTAATAAATGTGAAACGATCTAAATTAAATTAGTTAGTTAATTTAGATTTGAAAAATTTAGAACATGTAACTAATATTTTTAAACAAAAAGTCGATTCCAATATTTATACACATTAAGAAAATAGGTCTTAATTTGCAAATAACTAAATAGAGTCTTTTTGTAAAAAATTTTGTGATTGAACTTTAGAAATTAGGTTTAATATAAAATTAAAAGAAAAGGAGTTCAAGTTGAAAATTTATTAAAATGATGAAAAAATTTGGTTTGTTGAAAAAAAAATTAAAGTAATTGGACAAATTGAAAGGAGTAGATTCAAATTTGAAGAATTTAATTCATGAATAGGCAATGGAAACAATTGGATGAATAGAAAAGAATATTTGTAATCTTAATTTCAAGAAATCCATTTATTAACTTGTTTATGTTTATCTACCTAAATATATTCTATAGCTTAATTTTCTTAACTAAATGGAAGTTATTTAAGTTCAAATCCTAAATTAAATTTAGATTCAATTTAATAAATAATAAATTATTCACATATTACACTAATCAATCAAAACAAATTAATTCTAGCTAAGCTAAAAATTTGGAGTATTATAATTACTAACTCATTTTATACCTAAAGCTCATATCAACTTAAGTCTATGTTGACTAATTCTTAGCCAAAATTATTAGAATTGAATATCTAATCTGGTTAGTAAGCCTTATTCAATTATGTTACTAAGCTATTATCACATAACCATAAGATATTTAATGAGTCTAGTTCATTTTAGTTCATTTAGATCCATTAAACTAAATTGGACCTAGGATGATAAATAACTAAGTTCACTTTGTGTCTAAGAGTTCTAATCTTGATTTATAATCTCCTTAGCTTAATGGCCTTCAATAAATCATGAAAGGTTATATTCAACTACATATACATAACTAGTGAAACAAGTGTTTAATAAACTACATTATGTTTGGACTTGCTTTGTTTTGCTATTATTTATGCCCTCATGTTGTCATTTGAAACAAATATATCTTAGGCCTTGATGTTTTTAGAATTTCCCAAAACTTAAAACTTAGAGGTTATAGAATTCTTTTTAAGCTTTCTATAACATTTTGAATTACCTCAATTTAAGTTCGAATGAGGAAGTTATGATCAAATCAATTTAAATTGACAAAGAGAAGAAGAAAAGAGAGCTCTAGGTCCATACAGGCCATATCAAGGGTAGTGGCATCCATCACACCCCGTATCAAGAGACATATGAATCCAACACAAGGACAGGGGCCACCACGCCCCTTGCAACGCCTTCGTAACAACCCAGATCACATCCCGTGTTTTTCTTTACTCCTTTGAGCCACTTTTCTACATGTTTCATTCATCAAACACCATCCGTAACACTTAATATCACCTTACACACTCAGCGCCATAACTTATAACATCTCTGTATCCATCATTACATTTTATCTCTTCAATTACCTAGTCCATTCATGAACACTATATACTTAGGTTTTAAAGTGCAAGCTTACATACAACATGTTTACAAGTTTCATCTTAAACTTTACTTAATACTTAGGTTTTAAAGTGCAAGCTTACATACTATATGTTTACAAGTTTCATCTTAAACTTTACTTATAACTAACATTAACTCATCATAAATAAGCATTTACAACAAACAAAACAAAGAAAACAAGCATACTCACATACTTGATGAATTCAACTATCTTGTTATTCATTACTACTCCTCCTTCTTGTTTGACGAAGCTTCTTCCTACTTAGTCTTCATCTTTCATCTTGTATACTATCCTCGTTCTTCTTTAATCTTCTTTGAATTTGAGACTTTGAGTTAGGTTTTGAAATGAAGAAGAAGAGAAATGGAGAGGAAGAAGAGAACCGTAGAGAAGAAAAGACAAGAAATGAATGGCAACAAAGGAAGAGAAAAAGGAAATAAATAGTATAATGACAAAGATAATTGAAGGTATTTATAATTAAAGGTTTTGATTTAAGGTTTTCAGATCATTATCTTAAGTATTAAAAATAATTAAGAGAAAATTTTAGATATATATATATATATATATATAAGTAAAATCTATAACTTGAATTAGGATCTAGTTTAGAAATTTAATTTTGTAAAACTTGATGTTTAGTTGAGTTTGGGCTTAGAAACTGATATTTTTAAATAAGTAGATAAACTCAAAATTCATGAGGATTGAAAATATAGAATTTAAACTAAAGGGGCAATATTTGAGTATTTTTATAAATTTAAGTATTTGAATTTAAGAAATTTTGATTCATTTGTAGATTAAAAGAAATGAGTTTTCAAATTAAAAATTGGTTGAGATGATAGTAAAATTTGATTTGTTGGAAAAATAATTAAAGTAAATAGATAATTTGTAGGAGATAAAGTTCCAATTTGATAACTAAAAAGGTTTGAGAAATTTGGTTCATGAAATGAAACTGAAGTAGATAAAGATTAGAAATGAGCATTTGAAATCTCAATTTCAACTGAGTCTATTTACTAATTTAATTATGTTAATCTATCCATTTATAACCTAAAAGCACTTATTCTTATTAAACTATCTAAGCTCAATTATTAAATTACATTATAAACAAAATTTAAGATAAATCATCCATTGGTAGTTTACATTATATTAGTTTTAGATTTTATAATTCAAAAGCTTTTAATTGTTTTAAGATTTTATTCTTTCATTCATGCTTTCGTTGTGTTATTCCCATCAATTTAGATTAAATTTTGATATTATATTTACTTCCATTATAATTTTGAATTATGTGATAATCTATTATTTATTGAGTTTATAGATATATTTATGTATCCATCATCAAGTCTATTAATATCTTTTTGTTTTATTCTTTCTTATTATACAAATTTGGTGTTTCTTGTAATATTTTTATTTTTATAAAACATCTTAAAATTTATATTATTAGGATTTTGTACCGTTCTTTTATAATTATTTATTTACTCATCATTTATTTCTTTAAATATCCAAAAGGTTTTATTTTATAACTTTGGTTATTCCTATCACTTAGTTGAATCTCGTTTTTATTTATTTATTTATATAAATATATTCTGATTTTATCCTTGTTGTATTTGTAGAATTTTATCAAGAAGTTATGAAAGAATTTTATTTTGAATTATAATAATTTAAATTTTTAAATGATCATTAATTCATTTATATTTTAATATTCTTAAATCACAAAGAATTAGGAGTGCTCTCCTTGACTTTTCCTAAAACTTCTTCAAAATTTTCATATTATTTTCTTAATGATTATTATTTTTTAGTTGTATAAATTTGGGTGATTATAGTATCTCTTCAATTACTCCCTTATGTCTCTCAAGAGTTTCTAAAGATTCAGTTAATTTGGATATCCATTCTTGAGATGATCATAGAAGAGTGACCAATTCTTCTAAGCTTACGAGTTTGTAAATATCAGGAGCACAAATTTTTCATGAATCTTCTTCAAAGAGTGTTTGCATTGTCATTATACATAAGCTTAAACTATCATATATTGTGTCAATAATCCATTCTAGCATAGATTCCTCTTGAGAGTCTTCTTCTTTAAAGCTTGAGGAGCGAAGTGGTGGTATAATTGGTGTTTGCGTATAGTTATAACTTGAGTTTTAATGAATGGTGGTAGGGTAAGATGAATGCAAGAAGGGTCTCTAACTTTAACATTCAAAAGTCTAGTGTCTAGCACCACACTCCCTATAAACCATATCATCTAAGATCATGGGGCCAGTATTTGAAAACTCTTTATAAGAAGCATAAGGGGGAAAAGCATTAATATTAAATGGGTCGGAGGTATAATAATGTGGATTAGAGCATTCATAAGACTCATGATGATCCCTATAATACCAATGCACTACACCGCTAAAAATTCATAGGTCACAAAGTCAAAATTACTCAAAAGCATAACTAATAAGTGTCCAAAAGACCTAAATTCTTTATGCTTGTTTGGACATAATTTGTATGTATTTCTTATATTTTATTAAAGAAAATGACATTTATTTTGTTAAATATTCATTTTAGGCCTTGAAGAACTCATTATGACAATAAGAGAAATGAAAGCAAATGGAGAAAGTTTAGTCCGATTTGCATAAGAAAGAAGGCCTTTATTTTTTAGCCCTCCCTTTAGCACAGCCCAGGGCAGAATAAGGAGGGATGAATCAGCAGGCTATAAATACGCTACTTGCTTTCATTTTAAGCATGTATGTATAGATGGGGCAAAAAAAAAAAAAAGGAAGATAGAGGCGGAAGAAAGAGAAAAATTGTACAAAAAAATTCCCTTACAGAGAGAGAACTTCATAGACTTCTAGGGTTTTACAACAGCTTTGTGCTTCATCGTTTCAATTCATCAAGGATTACGATTTTTATTGCTTTATTTTATTATGGGTTTTGATTATTTCTCTTAATGGTTGATTTGTCTTGTTATATTCATGGAGGCGTAGTCAATGTTGCTTAGGTTTATGGATCCTTGGGTTAATTTCATGTAACTTTGTTGTGTTTATTTTAAATACGTGTTAATTTATTGAATTCTATATCCTGAACTTGATATAACTTGAATTTGTATAGTGCACAATATGGGATCACGTTTAATTTCACTAAAATAGGTTGAGAGGTCATTTTAATGAATAGATTTAGGCTATTGATGAGGTTATTCATAATCGCCTTGAGAGGGTTGTGATGAGATCTTCTATCGCTTGTTTTGAAAATAATTGGGTTGGTTTCTAAAACAAAGGATTCTTGTTCTTTATGCAGATCCAAATCGATGATAACTTGTGAAGAGATTATGGTAGTTTGGTCTAAATCTAGAGTTTTTGACCTTGAGAGAGGCCTTAATTTACATTAGTAAATCCAATAGTTCAATAATCAACACAGCTTTTTTTGGGAAATTCTTGAGTTATATGAATAGATCTAAGGTGAAGCATGACCCAAGCAACCTTGTGGATTGATTTATCTTGATTTTTTTATGCTTGTTGTGAAATCTGTTTGTTTGTTGATGCTTGTTAGATTAGGATTAGTATAGGTTCTTAGTTGATATATTTTGCCCTGTTTTGTTTGGCTAGACAGTAGGAAAAGAAGGAGTAGAAGTATTCACTAGCTTTCCTTTGGAATACGACCTAGATCTTCAACTATACTACATTCAACAAGTGCGCTTGCCTTTTGTTGAGACCATACTTAGAAAAAAAATTAGAAAAGAAAATCGCAAATTTAAAACTCAGGCTAGCAACAAACCAATAACCAATGAAATAAATAACTCCAAAAGCAATATTTCACAATTTCTTTTCGTAATGGCCAGATTAATAGTATTAGGTTTTCAAAACATTATTATTCCTAGGCAACGACACCAAAAAACTTGGAGTATTTGAGTCGTACATGACAGTAATTAAACAAACTAAGTTTTACAAATTTATAAATCCATGAACAAAATTTTAACTATGGTCAACACAATAAGACAAGTGTACCTCTCATCGTAGCATTGAATTGATATAGATGTCTTTCTACCCTAGGAACTTAGCAATTACTCCTAGTTGCCATTTTCTTATCATCCAGCCTAAAAAAATTAGAGGAGTTTAACAACTAGAACTATCAAATAACTACAACTAGTTGAGAAATGATTCATAGCACAAATTATAAAATGATATTAATTTGAATTACAGAGCACTTAGATCTTGTTTCACTTGTAGGCTTTATCATGTAACCTGATAAATTCTTATTGATTTCATATCGACTTCTTGAACTGCTAAATCCTTAAATATATACCAAAGTTTTTCTAAAGATCATTAACTTCTAATCCTAAGTTTATCAATTGGAATCTCTTCCTAATAAATAGCAACTTAGAATTGTATTAAGTACCAGAATTCATTAAATCAATTGATTAATAATAGGAAGATTTCACTACTCTATCTCTAAAGTTATGAGAAATCCTCATCAATGGCATATATCTATTCATTAAAATGATTTCTCAATCAATTTTAATGAAATTAGACATAAATCCATATCGTATACTATACAAATCCAAGATTCGTTAAGCATAAGCTATTGAATTCAAGAAATCAATACTACTTGCATCAAATCACAACAGGATTCACGTTAATTAAACTAGGGATCCACAAGATCTAAGTTAAGCAATTACTTGATTCAACAATTCAGAGAAGTAAGAGAGGACAAGAATAAAGCTTGTTAAATTGTATATGATATGCTAAAATTAGATAATTCCTTATATACTACCTGTTCTCTCCTCTATCTATCATAAATGTCCTTGATATATCCATATATCTCATCCATACTCTTAGGGTTTTGTGAAAAAGTTGAATATATAGTATAAAGGAAACTGGTGTGGAAAAAAGGTCTAAAAATAACGAAATCCACGTCAGACAAACATGAAACACCCTATGGCATAGCGACGCCTCGAGCCATGTGTCCCAATTTTAACATCACTTTCTTCTCTGAACAACCGTGCCAAGGAAGTGGTCTCCACTATGAATTGAGCTTCTAACTAGTTGCATGCATGCCATGTACCGCATTAGAGATTGTTAATTTTCCCAAGATTCGATAATGGCATTTGCATGCCTGTGTCTTGGTTAGTGTTCTCAGCTATGTGTATAGGCTTTAGTATTAGGTGCATGCGCCTAAGACTATGTCTTACTTTGGAAAGACTTGAGTTAACTATGGGCATGTCCTTTTGCATAGCCATAGCATCCTCTATGGCTTCATTTCCTTTCATATACCCACGTCTTAGCTTGTGTCTCCTTGTCTTTTTTTTTTTTTCAGTTTGTTAATCTTTTGTACTATTTCTTCATCAATTAAACTCATATAAGAGCTTGAACGATCAATTTTTCAAAAATTCCAATTTTTGCCCCAAATCGAGAACCCAAATTTTTGGAAATTAAAAAACAATTCAAAAAATATCAAAATGGAGTTAGGTAAATATCATTAATAGTACTAGAACTTTGGCAAACTATGTAATTAGGTAACCAAACTTTGAAACTAATCATTTTAGTACTTGAATTTTGAAACTTGTTAATTTAGCACTTGAAAGAGCTTTTTTTGTATGTTAAGCAAAATCACAGAGGTATTGTTGGTGAACATAAAAAATTCTTTTAGGCACTAAATTGACTATTTTTAAAATTCAGATACCTAATTGCATATTTTTCCAAAGTTCAAGTACCATTCACGACATTAACCTAATAAAATAAACTAGAGTTTGAAAATGGTTTTTGATAAAAATTTTACAAGAAGATTCAAAACAATGCAATCAAGGCCCTATTTTTGCAAAATTATGATTTTGCTCTTAACTAGGAACTTACATGAATTAAAATTAAAAATTTAATTAAGATGAATAATTTAGACATTGTTAAACTAGTTAAAACATATTTAGGCTGTAAAATTAATTAAAAACCTTAAACTCACTAAATCTGATCAAAATTCTTACACATGTTATTTCAGATGCTTAGGATTATGGCTATATGATACAATTTGATGAATGACATTGCTTTACTTCTCTAAAACCTCAGCCGCCTACCCTTTCCTCTTCCTTATATACTTATTTTTTTTACTTACTTTTCTTCTTCTAGATACCTCTCCAAAGCTTAAAATAAATACCTATAAAGCCTTTAACTCCAATGATCCTCTTAGTACTAATTACTTAGGATGAACATAAAATTAGCACTAATTAGCTTATAATCTATGTTTTTCACTAGGAAATGTAGAGAATGAAAGGACATTAAAAGAGGAGTGACAAGTCTCTAAAGACCCTTGATAATTATGCCTTGTTGATCATATTTTATGCACTATTTAGTTCATCTTCTAAAGAAGATACTTATTGGATGAATTATTCATTCAGGGATAAATAATGAGTAATTGAGCTTTGTGAAGGATTTATAATGAAAAAAGTGAAGATTTGATGAAGTTTTATATCTATCAGTACAATATCAGGAGTACACTAGAGAAGTACACAACCACTATACAATTTCCGGAGCAAATAATGAGAAAAATATTTAGTTCTAGGAGTACACAACCAATATATACAGGTCATGTACGTTGGGTAGTGTATGAATGTTGAGCGGTGAATTTGCACATTCATTATGAGTGTATACGACCTACATACATGGGTTGTGTGGGGGGTTATGTACAATGACAAATATATATATATATATATATATATATATAGGCACATTGTTTCGTTTTTAGGGGAATCCAACCATTTGTATTTCATTCCTAAGCCCTAAAGTACACATTTTGGAGAGCTTTTTGAGGGGGAATTGCTGCACAATATCAGGAGTTCACAAATGATTACTTAAAAGGGTTTCATCAATCATACTATCTCGAAACTCTTTTAGATTTTTTTGCCTTTATTATTTATCTTATGGAAGATTTTGTATGCCCTAGGTTTTGTGAAACCTTAACCCATGTATCAAATATTTGTTGATTAATGTAAAGTTGAAATCTTGAATTTATTCACGTGATTTTACTACTCTTGTGATAATTTCTGATTAAGATTATTGCATATCTGATTCTTGTTAGTTAGAAAGAGATTTCAACTAATAGGATAGATCATTCATAAATAAAGAATTTGCATGTTTCACCTAAACATAGGGAGACTTCGAATTTTTGCAATGAATATCTAATCCTATTCATAGGGTTCATAAACTTCATGCAATTTTACATCGGCATTAGTGAAGGAAGACATTCCCACTGTCTCATGTAAGATTACGAATTAATTAACTTGAAAAGAATAATTGGTTTAATCAGGAAACCTTGCAGTGCAAGGCTTAGGTAATTATTAATTAATTCCTATCATAAGAATTAAGGGTTAAGGTGGATCAAACTAGGGGCATTGTTTGTGAATTGAATTAAAACCAAGAAGAGCACTCATATCATTAATTAGAGTTATCTAGTTATTAGTTTAATTGGTAAATTAGAATTAATATAATCAATTTGATAATTTAGGTTGGATAGTAGTAAAAGGAAAATACAACTACTTGCCCATAGATCCTTGAGGACGACACCCGTAATCAATTCTATACTACAAAATAAGTATGCTTACCTTGTTAGATTGTAGAATTACAACAAGTTTTTATTATTTATTCTTAGTACGATCTGCGTTCATCAAGGAAGAAAACTCTTAAGTGCCTCCCCATTTGTGCTAAGGTAAGACCTTAGATTTAAAGAGTTTTTTTGACATTTTTAGGACTTTTTGAGTGTAGATATTGACTTGCGAACATGTTATTTGTTTTAGGTAGTTAAATTTCAAGTTCTTGAAGGATCTAGAGCTTTCATTTAAAGTAAAAAGCTTGAATGATAAAAAGTGGTACAAAATTAAGGAAAATAAGTTGCTAAACTTGTTAATAGTGTTGGAATTTGATTTTAGTAGATATGAATTTGTTAAGAGTATATAGGCTTGAAGTTTCTTATTTGAGCTTTTAGAATAGTTTGTTTTCCTAATGAAATTGATGTTTGAGTTAAAATATGCATGAATTCTTAAAAGATATATAGATATGGGATGATGTTATTAGTTAAAGCCAAGGAGTTGGAGATTATGGAAACTGAGGAATAAGTATCTTCATAAAGAATAATAGAATAAACCCATTGAAGATTTGATGTTACAATCCTCTCAAATTTCCTTCTTGACATGTTTCTCTCTTTAAAATAGCTTGAATGCTACAAATTGTAAAAATTCTTCTTTTCTCTCTTAAATTTTATTTATAGACACAACAGTCTTACCTAATCTTGCGGATGTGAATCTAATAAGAAAGATATCCAAAAGTTGGGGTAAGATTCATGCAATATCTTCAAAGCACAGCTAATAAACAACCACTTGGATGTCTCCGTGCTTCTCTTTGACGTCTTATAACTTCTTCAAATAGAGACAAGTATACGAGCAATACAAGACATATGATATTCAACCGTGAACCTCTTTGACCTCTTCCATCAACATTTCCCAAAAAAACATGAGATATGCATGAGATTTTGTATCTTGTCGTTGAACTTTTTGATCTTCAATACAATACACACAATTTCTTCTTTGATCGTGGATCTTATAATTAATCATCAAAAAATACCAAATATAACCTTAATACTCTTCTTACATAAAGATTAATTTACACTTACCAATATGTAAATGATAAAAAAAGTAGAGATGACTTTCTTTGATGGGTTGTGTTAAATTGTGGAAATTTTAAGAAAAAACTGATATGAATGGGTCTACACGGCCTATGGAAGATTTCTTAAAAATCTAGGTATACACAAGCAATAGATGATCCCTTACACAAGTCCATGCACAACTTAAGCATATACCTATGCGTAGATGCATAACCTATGCATGAGCCCATATACATGGTTATGTACCCTTCGTATCAAAATTTCTTCAACTTTGGTAGTGCACGACTTATGCATAAGCCCGTGTGCTTTAATCGAAATTTCCTCAACTTTGGTAGTACACGACTCATGCATGGGTACGTGTAGTTAGTCATGTACCCTTTCGACCAAATTTTCTTCAACTCTGGTAGTGCATGACTTGTGCTCAAATCTGTGTACTTGAGTGCACAACCTACGCACGAGTTTATATACTCTGTCTTGAACTTCATAACTTTTCAAACCTTAGCGAACCTTCATCTGATTCCTATGAAAATTGACTCAATTCTTCCTTTAAACTCAAGTAATCTTCTAATAACCTAAAATCACAAATTTAACAACTTAACTACCAAATTCATGGAATTATTCTTTAAAACATCAAATTAAGCCCAAAATATTCTTTCTAACTAAAGATTTTTTTATACTCATCATTACTTAAGTAAGTACATCAAGCTCATAATGTCTTATTTAGGTTAGAGTCCTTCACATTTATTAGTCTAATAATTGAGATAAAATGCTGACGACTATGTTTAATAGGTGGACTAGTGGAATTTACTCTTTGAAGGTTAAGAACTAAAACCTACAAAAATAGCCAACCAAGGATTAGATAACCAAAACCTCATAACCAGTCCTGAACTAAGTTTTGAAAAATAAAATAAAAATTAAACAATTTATTTAATACAACAACTTAAGTTTTGTGATTACCCATATTATCTTTCCACTTGCTATATGAATTAAATGTTTATAGAATTGTGCAATCAATTATATATTACCATGAAAAGAGTAAGAAAATAGTGCAACTATCACACATTACAAGGAAAAGATATTCACCATGCTAATTGCTTTTGGATATTGAATGGATTTGGGCGTTTGGGTGGGGGATCCTTCCATGTAAAAGTCCCAGGTATACTAGTTTACACATATTGGAGCTGACTTTTGGGTTAAGGGGCTAGGGCCTCTATGGGCCCATCCCTGGTTTCAAAGCAAATGGATTGTAAAATCAAGTTTATAGAATGCTGACATGAGTGGCCAATGATGATGAACGACTTTGTTTTAACAAATATGGAGTGCATTTGATGTTACATGAAAGTTGAACTCTCATAGGCATGACTTTTGAGGAGTTTAATAGCCATTTGGAGAAGATAGATTTGCAACTTTTTGATAGTTTCAAACTTTTCTTGAATGTTCAAAGGGTAGGTATAATATGATTAGAAATTATAGACTCTTCAATGAAACTTCTTCCAAATTAGCAACTCTTATACCTATGTTTCCTAACATAAACTTTTTAGATCTTTCTTTTATATTCTAGAGTTTATATAAAAATTTTCCTATCATATTATTTCATTTTAGTTCTCCTTTAATTGATTTTAGTGACTTTTTACCATTAATTAAAAAATAATAGTTTTTTTTACTTATACATTTGTGGATATGATTTCTTTACATTATTCATTGAATTCTTGCTCTTAAACATAGTTTTTATCAAAAAAAAATTATTTTCAAAAATTGTGTCAAACAAGTCATCTATTTATTTGTCTATTTTTGGTTATTATATAGATGGAACGAGTCTCCTTATACTAGAGATATTAATAATGATGCCATTAAATACTAAACTATAAGGTTATGTTGTAACAAACTGTTTATTTAGTCATTATATTATCTTGGAGAATTCCATCTTGGGGTTCTAGATGGGCCACACAAAGAACCTTCACTTTTTGAGATCTTATGGGATGGGTAGTGATCTTTAAAGTTTTTGGAATCCTTCGTGAAGAACAAAAAAAATGTAAGGTTTTTATGTCTTTTATGGTTTTTTTTGTTTTATTAAGTGTATTATGTAAAAGTATATAAAATCTAAAAAGATGTAAAGGACTTCATGTAAATAAGCTTAGAGTATTCATATTCGAGATTTTTGACATGAGTTCCTAGGTGAAAGACCTCACATTTTAAGGTCTATACATAAGTGGAAAGTTTCTTTGGACTCATGAAAAGTGAGTCTACTCAAAATATTTAATTGTTATTATATAAAAAATGAGTGTACTGTATAAAAGTGAGGCTTTTTAGGAGATAAGTTTTATTGAGCGAAAGAATTTACTATAGCAAATCCTCTTAGAGATAAAATAGTTAGACTATTTAAGAAAAGAGTAAATACTCTTACAATATATTTGGTTCAATGGAATGGAATTAATATTTCAATTTTATTATTACTGAATATCTATTCCTTTATTTAGTTTGCAAAAATTCTATTAAAAAAATGTCTATTTTATGTAATGCGAAATAGATAATGAATCTCCATTCCTTCCCTTTACCAGATGAATGACTATTCCTGACAAAAAAGTATATTTTGTCTTGAAAATGCCCCTAACTATAAAATAAGGAATTGTTATTCCTTTCCAACCTTATTCGATTCTAGTGAACTAAACGTATGATTAGTACTTATAAAAACTTGAATGTTGTTAGACAGATATTAATGAAATCTTTATTCCAACTAATATCAAATACCCCAAACCCCAACCTAGTTAATTTAAAGATGGTTTAATTGAATAATATAATAGATAGTTAATTTTGAACATAGTTAGATAGTTTAAATAAACAAAATGAGTAAACAATAGAAAATAAATAGACAATTCGATGTAATTAAATTAGTAAATAGATTTTAATTGAAATTGAGATTTGAAATATTTTACAAAATTATCTGTTTTCCTTGATAACATTTCTTGATAAATCGAACTATCCAATTTTAACCTGATTCTTCATTTTAAACTCCTTTTAGCCCAAATTCAAATTTCTAAATCTAAAATAAATATTTTAAATGTTTTGTAAACTCCTAAATCCTTTATATTTTAGTTAACTTTCATTTTCTCGAATATCGATAATTTTTTAAAATAATTGCTTGCTTAAAAATGCCATTTTTAAATCCGAACCCAAATTAAATGTCAGATTTTCATAAGCCAAAATTGTGAATTGCGTTTTTGCATCAAGTTATAGATTTCTAATACTATGTTCTCAAATTATTTTCTAACTTGTTGCGATTCTTAATATAATTATCAGAAAGGTTTAAATCTAATACCCTATATAAAAAAATATCTTCTAATTTCTATATATATACGATCATCCTTTCCTTTTCCTTTCATTTTCCCTTTCTTCTTTTCTTCTTCTTCTCTTTTTCACTTTTCTCTTCTCAAATCAAACAACAAATCTCAAGTTCAATAAGATTATAAGGGAATTGAAGATGAGAAACAAGGTTGAAGTAGAATTTAACTGGAAGAAGCAATATGAACTAAGTAGTGGTAACAATGAAGAGTTAGTGAGCTAAACATGTAAGTTTGTTTAGTTTCTTATTTTGATTGTTATTATGTATGTAAATATTGTATTAGTACTAGATGTATGTGTATTATGTATGTAAATATTGTATTAGTACTAGATGTATGTGTAACTTGTGATGATAGTGATAAACTAACTATACATGAATATGTTTATCAAGACTTAAATATATGTATAATTAAGTAGACCAAGTGTTTGATAAAATGATTAAAGGAAAATTGATATGGAATTAGGTATAAAAGTGTTTATGAGTTAGGATTATGGATGAATATGCTAATGATAATATGTTTATGCTGATGTATGTTGAATTGAAGTGGTAAAAATTAGTGTAAAAGACAAAAGGAAAAATGCATGTGGATCCCCTTGTTCATCATGGACATGACATGACCCATGATGCTTGTGGAAAATATAAGCAAGGGTGATAATGGGCGTGATGAAGGTCGTTTTACTCCGAACTATAAATAAAACATGACAACAGGTGTAGATTTATAGAACACCACAGTCTAGATCAAGACCATTATAAACGGCATGACCTCCTCTAAGCAAAACATTTTCAAAGAAAGAGCTTAAATTATGGCTGCGGCAAGGGACGTTATCTCCTTGTTATGGGCGTGACAAGGTGTAGTGGTGATCACGGCCCCCTGTCACAGCCGTGATGAGGTAGGTGATGGCGATCACGGCCTCCATCATAAGTGTGATCTGTCCCCTGGAGCTGCTATTCATAAAAAAAAAAGAAAGAAAGAAAAAAATAAAATGAAATAGATAAAAGATATGTAATATGTTATATTAGTTAAGAGACATGATTAAATAAGAGTTTAATGGATTTAATAAATAACTAGATTAAATGTAGAAGTTAGATATAAAATGAATTTAGTTAATAAACTTAAGCTCAACTTGACTAGATAAGTTATAATTGATTAAAATGAATTAGATTGATTAAGTTTAATCACTTTGACTTAGTAATTAAATTAAATGATCGACTCTAAATAATTTAGCTAAGTTAAGATAATATGAGCTTATTAGGTTGTAATTTGCTTAAGTTAATGAGTTGGGATAAACTATAAATGACATGGTGAATATGTTGTTTCAAATACGTGTTTGTTTGGAGAGTGTATGTGTAATATAAAGATAAATAAATTATAAAGAAGGCAAGTGTGTCATTTGATATAAAATAAGAGGGTTTTATGGTCAACCCTAAAGTATATAAAAGAGTTATTAAAAAGGATCAAGGTGCCAAAGGATATTAAATAAGAATGTTTATGGTCAAAGTTTAAATATTATTGGATTGTATTCACATGGCAAAGACTTGATTAAGAATAGATTTTGGCAGAGTATACACTGGCTTCAATACCTCCGGTGTAAGCCACTTAAATTGAACATGAACTTGACATTTTTCCTAAGCAATATACCTGTATAAATAGACTCTTGACCACGAGTTTGTTATACCATTCCTTGGTCAAAACCCTAGATGAATTTGGATTCAGAGAAGAAGTACGTGAAGGATCGAACAAAAACAACATAAGCTGGCATGAAAGCCACCAGCCTTGAATAAAGCCCGCCAGCCTTTATTGGAAAATCGCTGGCCTTTAGACGACCTTAAGCTCTTGAGAGAAAATTGGAGAATTTTGGCCAAATGGGAAAAGCCGACCTAAAGTCGTCGGCTTACATTTATAGGCTGTCGGTGTATGTGGAAAGGCCGCCGGCGTATCCATTGGCCTTCATTGTAAAATGTGGTGTTTCGTTTAAAGCTATCCCAAAGCCGCCAGCTTATCCCTATTATGAGTTTTTCTTATTTCCAAATCTGTTCAAATTCTCCTAAAGGCCTATATATACCCTCCCATTCTTTTGGAAACCCTCAGAGCTTTTAAGGAGCAAAAACCCTAGGTATGTAACTTTCCTCTTGTCCTTTCAATCAAATTCTTTAGATTAATCTTTTCTTATACTAGTTCTTTTATGGAATTGAAGGAGATTCAAGAGTGTGGCAAAACCCTGGTGTGATTGAAGATTTGGAGGACTCCGATTCAAAGGAAACAGGTAATATCGTTATTAGGGTTTTATAATTCTTATGATTTTTAAGAAATATCCTTTAGATTTTAATCTAGATTTATGTATTGTTTCAAAGGAAATCCAAGATTTGTTGATGTGGATCAAGGGTGGATCTAGATCTGAAGTTGTGATTTCAAATCAAGGAGAAAGGTAAGGGTTTTATTAGATTTATGGTTTATGAGATCTATAAATTATGGAATTGTAATCATAGTTTATTATTCAAGAGAATTGAGAATTAGGGTTCCCATTTCCTATTTGAGATCTACAAGTTTTAGGTATGTAAGAATTCATCTAATCTTGTTGTTTGATGAGATTTATTCGTTATTGTAGTTAAAGTGTTAATTGAGGAATATACGTGCATTGAAGGGATTGTGGTGATAATTATGGATTTATGGAAGAATGGTATTGAAAGTTGTATTTAATTGTGAGGAAAAGGAAGCAAGTGTATTATCTTTGTTGTTATAGATTTGTGAATATTAGGGTTTATATTTAAGTGTTTAATTCTGATTTAAGCTAATTGTTGGATTAGGGTTTTGATCTTTTAAGAAGTTCTATTGGTGGATTTGAGTTGGAGCAACACCAGGTAAGACTTTACCATATTTGATTGTTTGTATTTGTAGGATTAATTGTTAAACTAAATTATATTGGACTTTAATTGAATCGAGTGTTGTTTATGCTTGGTTACGGTTAGCAAAGACTACGACAGTAGTGTGATACTAATAGGGCAACCTGATGATCTTTGTGTGGCGGTGTCCCGAGTGGAGTTGGACTTAGAAATGATTCCTGTAAATTACGAGTCGTTACCAACTTAATTATAGAATGCAACGACACACACACACACACACACACACACTATATTATACTATGGTTTTCATCGATGTCATGAGTTACTTCGGGTTTGAGATTAGTTGCAAATATTCCTAAACTGTGTTGATTGCAGGCTAATGAAAAGATAATTAATTTATGCTTGTTGCATTAGAATATAAGTTGTATGTGACTTTGTGATTTGCATAATCACGTGCAAGTGCTTTTGGTTTGGCGTACTAGGCGTTTTTCACTCACTCCTTATTTTTCCTACAGGAGCAGATGAGGATTCTATTACTTATGATTTGACGGGAAACAACGTAATCGTGGACTATAGGGAAAGCGATAATAGATTTAATCTTTTTGCCGATAGCTGAGATTAGTGATCTTTGATCTAGTGATTGTAGGAAAGAAAAACAATATATTTATGATTAGTTTATTTATTTCTTTAAAGTTAAATTGTTTAGTTTTATGATTTAGACGAATTGATGACATTTTATTTTAAGTATCCTTTATTTGAGAGTTATTGGTGATATTTGAGTTACATATATTGGTGGATTAGAAATTATAGCCATTGTGTGTTAATCTTTGGTAATGACAAGTGGCGGGTTGATAACGCCTTTAGGTTAGGGTGTTATATTATGTTTTGATGATGTTGTTGTAATAAAATATCATCAATAAAGTGAAAAGAAATACTTTGACAGACAATGGAGAACTGTCCATGTTTTGCAGGGCGATCTTCGCAGCCATAACAGAGTTCCTAATTAGCTGATCAAATAGGTCCTAAAATGAATTTGAAGTAAATGGACAATTAATTTAGTTTCTTATAAAGTTCAATTCTCTTAAACAGATATTTGAGTTTGGATTCTAAATCTTCTAGATTGTCTTCTGAGATGGAGTATGAGCCTTTTATTTGGATTTTATGTAAAAGGTACGTAGTAACTTGCATGATGATTGTTAGAATAGACGTCCTAAAACGAATTAAAACTTGAAAATATCTTAGTATTAAGTGTTGTTTTGTGTGTGTGCCGTTGAATCTGGTCCGGGGAGCAGCAACCTTGTCCGAGCGAATATGGTAGTTTAGGCACTTAACTCGCCACCGTCATGATGCAATGGCATTCATAAGTGGCTCAGCTAATAATTTAAGGTGTATGGTATCGGTGTAACATTTACTTATTCTTGAAATGATGTAATATGATTTAGTTCATTTGTTTATGGGAATGATTGAACTAGGTGATATTATGGATTAAGTTAAGTAAAGTTGATTCACGACTGTAAACGCTATATGAGATTACCTTTTCTTGTAAAGTTATATCAAATATATAAGTAGTTAGGCTGCTTATATCAATCCCTTGAGCAGCTATGGTTACTCAGGACCCCTAGATTCCTAGTGGCTTTTTTCGAAATATGAGTGCCCTTGTGTTGCTTGTTTTAATATAATAGAAGATAATAAATTATTATTTGTTGCATTGCATTTAGCTAGGTCTGTGTGCCATTCCATGTGTGTTTATGTTATTGTGTACTGAGCTTCAACTCATTATTGTTGTTGTTGCTCTTTTTCCAGGTATTGCGTTGATAAAGAAGATGATGTTGATGATATGATATTGTTGTTGTTGATGATAACTGATGATGATGATGATAATGATGTTGATGATAGTGTTCGACTTGGGCATGGGCGATATTGGATAAATGAAAAGAAGAGTGGAGTGGATTAGGATCATTGGCTGGTTTTGTTTCTTTCAATTATCTATTTAAGAGCTAGATTTATTTATAAATGTTGTATTTTCTTTTGAGGGTCTAGTGGAGCCCAGGATTTGTAAATTAAGCTTTAAAACTTGTTTATCATCATGAAATGTATTAGAGATACTTGGTGGTATGGTTTTGATTTTTGAAGTCGATCTACTCATGAGAGTAGAACATGTTATGTTTTTATAAAGTTGATTTTTTATAGTTAAATCTAATTGTTTTGAGAATCTAACTACAAGTTTTGAGAATTATTAATTAAGTAGCAATGTTCACGATAAACATATCATTTAGGAAGCTTGAGCGTATTATGCATAAAATATTATATGTGGCAGTAATGCCTTAATTTACTTTAGGACGTTACATAACATCTATATAAAAAATACCTCATATCCTTTATTCTATTTGGACCTTAACTTTGATTTGCTTATGTTTAGATTGGTTGATTTTTATTTTTATTTTATCTATATTTGATTTGTATTGTATGTTATCGATATTAGATTTGTTTGATCATTATTTAATATAAAAATATTTATTTTTTACTTGTATTTAGTTTTTATAAAAATCTATTTGAAAACGATAAAAACAATACAAAATTCATCAGAAAAAATGAAAAACATAGCTTTAAAATGATTTTTTAAACAAATCTATCATAAAACTTCAGCAAATTAAGAAAAATGAAATTTGCAAATCTGTAATCGTATAATAGAGCTATTTTTCAATTTCTTAAAGCATATTTCATCTTCAACTCGCACACGAACCTTGTACCAGCGAAGGAAGGGTTTTTTTTTTTTTTTGGCGAAGGGGAGTAGAAGAGAAGATAAAAGACAGTCGTCCAGTAACAAAAGCCAGAACAAGCGAAGCACTTTTCTCTTCGTTTATCTGCCTAGTCCGCTCACCTTCATGTAACTCTGTCATCCATTTGCTTTTAGGTCGTTTCACTTTTCAGGTAAAATTCTTATTTCAACAAGTCTTCGTCTACAAAACTCATTATTTTTTCGCTTTCCAGTTCTAGCCCTATACCTAAATCAAAACCCGATGAAAATCGCCTTTTCCTTTGTCCTCCCTGAAATCGAATTATTTAGCTCGATGACTACGTAAATAAATGGAATTGCGTTAGTTTTCAACGTCAGAGTTGAAGAATCACCGCCTTCTGTAACCTAGGTCTGAATATTTTCAGCTATAGGTGCTTGTTAAGCTATTAGCTTGTGATCTGGTTTTGTTTTGCTGTTTTTCATGTCGAATTTGTTTAGATTATGATTTTTTAGTTTGATTAGGGTTTATAACTGTTGCTAGGTATGTTCAGTTGGTTATTTAGAGGTGAAATAAGTGAGGAGTTTAGAGAGATTGCGGGGAAGAAAGTATAAAAGCTGTGATGAAGAGAATTTAACTGAAGGAAGTAGTTGAATTGACGTTGAAGCTTGTCAAATGGTCAAGTTAAACTTACAATATATAAGAATATTGCCTATCATGACATCCGATGAATGCAAGAGGACGGGGGGCCTTGTGTTCGAATATAGTAAGAATATAAATGTGCGAAGGTTATAGGTTATTCTAGAGAAAGAGAGAGAGATACTGAATTTATTGTTGGTTAATGAAAGCAATAGATGTTATGTAAAGAGTATACCGTGGACTCATATATATTCACATCAGATTATATGGCTAGTGATTTTTGTTCAACTTTGCATTTTCTGTTCAGTTATTGTATGGTTGAGAAAGATGGCATCATCGCATAACGTTGAGCTGGAAGCAGCGAAGTTTCTGCAAAAGCTCATTCAAGAGTCAAAAGATGAACCTGTTAAATTGGCTACAAAACTCTATGTGGTTAGTAGTTCTTCTAGTTTCTAGTGTGATCTGCTATATCATTTAATCACTCTGTTAAGAATGTTGTTGTTGCCCCTACAGATACTGCAACACATGAAATCAAGTGGAAAAGAACACTCAATGCCATATCAAGTGATATCAAGGTGATGAACATTCCCCAATTCCGTCAGTGCATCTTTCCTTGTTTTTCCTTCAGATTGAGGAATCCCTGTGCTTTTTAGAAAATGATGAATGCATCTGACAATAGCAAAATTGCTGCAATGAAAGGCATAAAGCAGAAGAGAATGGTTTAGCCTTGGGGTATAAATACTCGAGTCAAAGACAATTCAAGGCTCGAACTTAGTCGAACTTAGATTTTTAAGCTCTAGCTCAACTCAAAGTGCACTTGATAAGTTTGTGCTTGAGTCAATTAAGCTCGTTTATTTTGAGCATTATATATTTATGTTATTTTCTTCTTACTAAAAATGATATTGATGCTTGAACTTGACTCAATATACCCTTAAGGTTGACTAGAGCTAAATGAGGCTTATAGGTTTGTTGAGGCAAATATCATGGATCTTGAGTTCCACCTATAAACTATTTGAGTAGCCTAAGCTTGACTATACTTGAGTCAATCTCGAGAAAATATTAAGCTACATTGATGTAGCTTGTGTGTGGGTTTGACTTATTTATACCCCATCTTGGCAGTATCCCTATCCTTATTTACATCGAAAAAATGGTGAAATTAACACTCTTGTTTGTCCCTACAAAGGATACAGCCTCCTTTGTACATATAATGGAAGTCTTTTCCATTTGATGATTGAGTAAAAGATAAAGGAGGTTCTATTGGCGATGGTTGATACTTGTCTAGTTGGATTAATATAACTAGTGCTAGCATTGATATGGTCCACATAAAAAAAATTGTTAGACATTCTCACATTTGTTTAGAAAAAAAACATGCATTGAAAGTCCAAAACTCGCGTGAAATCTATATTGTTGTCACGTGATAAAAATCTAGTTATGGGAAAGAAGAATGGGAAATCCATTTTTAGGGTTTGTTTGGATTGTCTGTTTTTCATTTGTATCTTTATCTGTATCTGTATCAAAATGATATGTGTAAATATATTCGATTTGTATTTATATTTTATTTATATTTGATCTTTTCATGAAAACTGTTAACTTTTTTTCTCTGTATTTATTTCTTGATAAACAATTTGTTCAAAAAATAAGTATCTGTATTTGTCATAAAGCACTAACCAAACAGACCCTTAAATTCTTCAACTTCTAGGATAAACATCCGAATTTTCTTTCTATTGTTTGGGAGGTCTAGAATAGAAGTGTTGAGGGGACACTTATGTTTCAAGTAGTAACAAAACTAAAGTTTTTGAAAAAGGAACCGAGAAAACTAAACAAGAAGTCTTTCTTGGATATTGATCATTGGACTTTGAATGCTAAAGATTGTTTATAGAGCTGCCGGGAATGAAATTGTAACCCTGAAAATGCAGATTGGGACCAAGAAAAGCTCCTTTTCAAGGATTATTATTTCCTCAATGTGGCTGAGGAATCGTTTGTGAAGAAAAAGTTGAAGATTACATGGTTAAAACTTGGTGATCGCAACAGTAGTTACTTCCATTATTGTGTTCAGCAAAGAAATCATTGCAACTCCATTAGATCCATCAACAATAGTTCTAGCCAATGCATTTAGTTGGAGGAAGATATGAAAAATGTGATTGTAAATTATTTTTAAGAGCTGTTTAAGGAGCCTAGACCACTTGGGTACCTTTTTGATTGGTAGGGAACTACAATTGCAAAATGGGTTAGACAAGAGGATTGGAAATTTCTTTCCAATTTAGTCACTGATAATGGCATTAAAGAAACTTTCTGTTTGATGGCATGTGACAAGGAATCTGGGCCTGATAGGTATAATGTGAATTTTTTCTATTGTACTTAGGATATTATTGGTGAGGACGTTTGTATGGTAAATCAAAGATTATTTTGCTACGGGTTGCTTGCTGAAATCTATTAATTCCACAGCTATTTTTTTGGTTCCTAAGTCTGAAAATCCCTTGGATTTTAGGCCTATTTCTTGTTAAAATACTATTTATAAATGTGTTTGAAAGATCCTAGCTAAAGGAATCAAGAGGATTATTCCTTATTTGGCGGGTAAGGAACAAACGGTTTTGATTCAAGACTGAATGATTGTTGTTATTGATAACATTTTGTGGGTTAAGAACTTCTTCTTGGTTATCACAAGGGTGATCTTGGGTCTAAATGTGTCATAAAAATTGATATCATGAAAGCTTATGATGATGTCTGGTGGTGTTTTATTGAGCAAATTTTGAGAATCATGAATTTCCCTCCTCATTCACTAATTGGTCTATGCAATGTGCTACTGTGACAAGATTTTTAGTTAATATAAATGGTGAACTTGTGGGTTTTTTTCCTAGCTCTCGTGGCATTTGCCAAGGGGATCCATATCCTCTTATATCTTTGTGTTGGTGATGGAGGTTTTCTCACGTATTATGAGAAAGTTGGGAAGAAATAAAGAATTCTCTTACCATTGGAGGTGTCGTAAAGAAAAGTTTAATCATGTTTGTTTTGCAGATGATGTAATGATCTTTTCTAGAGGTGATGTCTGAATTGTTTGTCTTATAAAAGAAGCTTTGGATGCCTTTTACAATCTTGTTTGAAGGCTAGTCTTGATAAAATTCAGATCTTTGTTAGTGGTGTAACACAGGTAGTGAAGGGAGAAATACTCCACATTTTATGCTTCAGGCAAGGTTCCCTTCCGGTGAAATATCTTAGTGTGCCTCTTTCTTCATTAAAGCCAAAAAAATCAACATGCCAATTCTTGTGGAAAAATTTAGCAAATGTATTAGCCATTGTACATGTAAATCTTTATCTTATGCAGGATGTATCTAGTTAATTGAGTGTGTCCTCTTCTTTATCCAAGTGTATTGGTCTTTTATTTTTATCCTTCTAAAGAGTATCCTCAAGGAGTTAACTAAAATGATTTGATTCCTTTGGAATGAGAATGATGAGATGAAAGCTAAGGCTAAGATTGAATGTAATGGAACATTGTGTGTGAAACAAAGAAGGAAGGCGGACTAGGCATCATTGACGTAATTTCATGGAATAGGTTGCCCAACTTAAGCATATTTGGTATCTTTGCTCGGATGTTCTAGATTCCCTATGACCATTTTGGGTGTGTTTAGAGCTCATTAAGGGAAAAAACTTTTGGACGATGAAAACACCTTAAGATGTTTCGTGGTCTTGGAGGAAAATCTTGCATTTGAAACCTCCTGCCTAAAGCCTTTTCAAATGGAAAGTGAGAACTTGATGCAACATTTCATTATAGTATGATGAATAGCATCTTAAAAGGTTTGGCAAATTGTTTTGGGGAAAGTACTATCTATTCATTTGGTCTTCCCAAGGAAGCTTGTCAGTGTTGTGCTATAGACGAGAATGGCTGGGGTTGGCTGTAAGAACCAATGTGGGAACGAGTCAGGGCTGAATTAGATAGTGGGTTCCCTGTTGTTAGTGAGGTGGACTCTCCGGTATGAAGGTTAACTCTTCAAAATGTCTTTTCATAAAGGAAGCCTATGCTCTTATCTGAGGGTATGGAGTTAAGCCATCTTGGCATAATTTTGTATGGTTCAAGAAATTGATCCCTCGACACTCCTTTTTTCTTTGGCTTACAACACATGAAAGGTTGGCCACTCAAAACAATCTTGTGCAATGGGGTGTTACCTTCCATTATCATTGATGAGTCACATGCTCATTTATTCTTAACATGTTCCTTTGTAATACATATCTGGATGAAGTGAAAAGAGATTGTTTCCATTGTGGGTGTTCCCCTTTTTGAAGCTGGCAACATTCAAGAGCTTTTTGACTCCCTTGGTCTTTGCCTCTCCCCCTCTTGAAAGATTATCACTGGTCTGGTCTGGTTATCTACTATGTATGGAGAAAGAAATAAGAAAAGGCTTGCAAGTTACTCTCTGTCTTCACATAATGTGTCTTGGATCATTTTGTACTCTTTTTTTTTTTTCTTTTCTGAGATAGTTCTTTTGTAATGTACCTTACCAAGATCTTGATCTTAGTACCTTTTTTGTTTTTGTATGGTATTTTGCTCGAGGTATTAGGCCTCTAGTGAGTCCTATCTATATTCTTTTATATTTTTTAGTATAACCTTGGCAACTTTGCCTCTTTTCTGTTTTTGTCCAATGTAACATTTATTCTCATATTGATGAAAATCTAACATTACATATCTTCCTCCTCCAACCCACTCCCCCCAACACACACAACAACACCAACAAACCCCCAACCACAACAACAATAACCACCAAAAAAAAAGAAGTCTCATCATTTGAATGAGTTTTCTTTTGGGATTATGCTATGTTTAGCTTAAGCGTATGAAAACCTGGTGGAGGATTTTTTTGTTGGATGTAGTTTTTAACATATGCAAAATGTAATTGAGTCCTCTGACATGACATGTGCCCAAGATAAATACTCAACCATGTGTAATTGTTAGAGCTCGTCAAGAAGCTATGACTTGCTCTCTCTTTGGCAAGTCTAAACTGCTCCACTCATTAAGTTTTTCTCTGAAGTCCTTCGACAAGGCTGTAAAGAAAGACTGATATTAACCAGACCTGAAGGATGATCCTCTTTTTGTTTTTATTCTTGTTTTTTTTGTTAATAATTAATCGGTGGAAGTTCTCTCTCTCTCTCTCTCTCTCTCTGGGCAAAGGACTGTCATATTATGCATGTAATGTATGGCAATATGTCTATGTAATATATGAAATCTAGGGTGTTTAATTAATCTGCTTGGTCTTTAGTGCTTTCATCATTGATCTTATATTTATATAGTTTATTATGTTTTCTCCTGCCTAATTTCTTTTATGAATTATAATTGAGTTTCATATTTGTAAAGGGCTATGGAGACTGTAATTAATCAGCATGGTCTTGATATTGAGGTTCTGAAATCATCTCGCCTTCCTGTCACTGGGGGGCCTCAAATTGGGGAATCTGCAACACCTGCCCGTGCAGGTAAAATGAGAAAAAAGGAAGCTCTCAGGAAATGTGGTAGTTTTGTATAATTAAATGGAACTTTTGTGCAGGGTCCTCGCAAGTGTGTGGGTCTACACTGAATGAAAGAGTCGGTCCATCTGAAGATGAGTTGTCCAGGAGCAATTCATTTTCTTTAGGTCGGCCAGTTGGTGGTCCCAATTTTGGAGGAAATGATTACTATAAGGCTTCTCTCAGTACGTCATCCCTAGAAAGAAAAGAATCATCGCACAGGACCAAGCAACTGGAACAAATGGACAACAAAAAAGTAGATGGTAAGAGGAAAAGGGGAGATTTATCAAGTACAACTGAAGGAAAAGGAAAAGTTAATAAGGTTGAAGCCCAAGGTGGCTCTTGTGGTGCTGGTGAGTCTGCTGAGACCTAAATTCTTTAGATGAACTGTTTTGGCGGATCTTTTTTTCACTTCTATGTTGTATTTGAAACTAGTTGGGAGACTGAAGCAGGATGATCAAATTCAGTCTGGTGGTTATGGTTCAAAGTTCAATCAAATCCAGTCTAGTTGCTCTGGTGCAAGTACTTCACCAGCTGACAATTATGTTAACCAAGCTTCGTCTCAAATAATTTCCTCTGGGCGACAGGATGACGTTTTGCCTTCTTTGGGGGCTGCAAATATCGACCATGAAAGGGGAAGGTTGCTTATGCTTGACAATGGGAAAAAGAATTTTCAGGTAATTTGTTTTCTTTGTGGGGTGTTTATCTGTTAGATAAATGATGATTCTTCACTTTTTGTCTATTAGCGGTGTCACTTTTGCTTTCATGCAGCATTTTCTTAGAGAGAAAAAGCATTTCAAATGTCTTTGTCTTTTGGGATTGCAGTGAATAATGTCAATAGTGACAGCAATATGATAATCTACAGATTCATTGACTAGAGAGCAACTATAACAAAGAAGTAAATTTTGTGGAATGGGATATCAAATAATGCACACAACTGTATGGTCCACTACCCCTACATATGAGTACAGTCAGAGAAACTTAATGGAAACTGTACTTCATGCCATCAGAAGTACATAGAATTCTTGATAATCTAATTGAGTGCACTGAAATTATCCAATCTCTTTGCAAGAACTAAACATGGCTACCCCATGGGGTTTTGAGCCTTGAATGTGGATTGTTTCATAGGCTAGTTAGATGGAAACTCTAATGTATGGTTTAGGATTCAATACAAGCCAAATCATCATTGTGGATTCAGCTTGTTTGCAACAAATAGCATACACTCTTGGCCTCTCCCAAAGCCGCCCACTTATTGCATCAACAATCTTGCGTCTTGTAGAATCTGCTTTCATGAATTGTAGCAACTTATGAAGTCATCAAGTGGACCACAAGATACCAATTTTCATGCTAAAGTGATTCTACTGTGGGTTACTAATCTGGAAAGCAACTAAAGATGATGCACAATAAGCTACCTTTGCACAATAACCATCTTAAATGCTCATAGGGAAGCAAATCTTCACCACAGGAACTTCTCTGTTAGGGTTTCATCTTTTTAACTGTTTAACTAACTTCCACGTATGTGATACTCCCCTTTTTATAATGCCCAGGCTGTCTCTTCTTTATTCATTATTCCCTGACTCAACTAATCTGCTTCTTACACCTATACATAGATCCTTATATTAACACATATATCACATACCTATACTAACATCACATGTACTTACTAACACAATATCATTTACAAACACATACATCTGACACGCATAACACACACTCAGGTAACACATTCCTTTTTTACACCTGTATTGTAACAAAAGCTTATGAACATGTGGAATCGTATCAATACCTCCCCCTTAACTTTGTCCTTATTCTCACTGACAAATTTTGGAAATTGATGATTTATGAATGCAATGTCTTCCCATTTAGCCTCAACTACGATAGCTTTGTCCCATTGAATCAGTACTTGGGGCACCTCCTAGTCATTACCTATTTCAAAATGTCAATCCAAAACTTTACGAGGATAAACATCATCAACATAATCTTTTGGTAATAAATCCTTGGGATGGTTAAAGAACCATAAGATTTCTTTGGTAGACACTGGATGCAAGTCAACGTCCATGTAGCAATTGCAACTTATAGGCTGCAAAGTGATATAATATTTGAAACTGTTTTTGTCCATCCATTTATTGGTTCAGTATGATACATATTTATATACACCGCCTATGAAATATAAAAGGAAAGAAAATAATCTTATTCAATCCTGATAATATCATCATGTATGCCTTCCAATTTTGTAACACTTCCTTTCAAGTTGGAGTAGAGATGTCCAGCTTGTTACAATGATAATCATCCTGAGTCTCATTTAGAGCTTTTGTAAAGAGATTTTCAAGTTCTCGAGTTTTCATATATCCTATAGAGATCAAGTTTGTTGTATTGTCTCATGAACAAAATGAAAGTTAATCTTAATATGTTTAATTTGTTCATGAAACACGGGATTCGATGTGATATAAAGAGTAGTTTAGTTGTCACACTATAGTTATACTATCATTGAAAAATGAGCCTAACCTTAGTTAGTATCTGGTTTATTTATATAACCTCACATGTAGATTGAGCCATAACTGTATATTTTAATTCCATTCTAGATCTAGATGCAATATTCCGTTTCTTGCTCTTCCAATCCAAAGAAAACATAATAATAAGTGATGGATTTTCGGTCTCACTTGGATCGAGTTTAAATTGCATCTGAATAACGCACTATACGAGAATGACCATGATTTTTGTATATTATACTTCTTTTAAAAGTACCATTCATATAACACAAGATTTGTTCTAAAGCACCCTAGTACAGAATTGATAAATTGGTTGAGAGGGCATAAATTGACACACAATACTAATAGAATATGCTACATCAGGGTGAGTTACCGTGAGATGATTCAACATCCCAACTAATGTTTTATATTTATCAGGATTCTTAAATGACTCTCCATTCTTGTAAGTTGCTAATTAGGTATCATTAGAGTATTGCTTTTCCTTAACTTTCTAGTCTCAGTCAAAAGGTCAAATTTATTTTTGTTGGGATAAGAAGATACCTTTCTTTCCCCTCATCACTTCAACTTCCGAAAAATACTTCAAAGATCCTAAATCCTTCATGTACAACTGGTAGTAATAATGATATCATCAACATACACAACATGGCAATTTAGTTGAGTGAGAACAATGGTTATAACTGGTCTGGTGATTGTTTGAATCATCAATGAAGCTGTGTCATAATGTCATCTTTTAAATTAACTTGAATCCTGTAATGGCCAGTAGCTCTCCATTAAACATGTTTTTGATGGATGCTTGTGATCAACGTGCATACATATCATTAAACTACTTTACTGCATGTGCAGGATGCTGGGCCAAACAGTGGACTGGATAATAGCATGCTGAGAGGTGCACCTCTTAAAGAGACAGGAAGGGTGCTATTTAAGGATCAGCAACTCAAACAACTCAGGGCACAGTGTCTTGTCTTTTTAGCTTTCCGGTAATATCATTGCTGCTTTTACACAGTCTTCTAATGTTGGAAGCCTTTGTTCTTAATTACCTTCTTGTATTTATGCATCCTATTTAGGAATGGTATGGCTCCAAAGCCACTACACCTAGAAATTGCTCTTGGGAATGTGCCTCCAAAAGAAGGTATCTGCTACTCTTCTTTTTTTCTTTATATTTTATTTTATTCTATTTTTTTCCCCAAAGGCGACTATTGTTAGGCCAAAAAAAAAAAAAAAAAAAAGGGTAGATCCCTAGCTTATCTATTTAAGGAAGACCCTCTATTGATGGTGTGACTCATAAGAAAACGGTTTCACATGCAATCCCACATGTAGGTCCCATATCCTATGTGTTATTTACTCCATGGAGGATCTTACTAAAAATAGGTGGGTCAAGAATCTACTTACCTTTTACTTCTGTTATGGATATATCACAAAAGAGATACTTCAAAAAGACATTAACTGTACTTATAGGATATAAAGAAGACTCTGCTTATAGGATATAAAGAAGGTATGTTCTGTTATGGGTCAAACTCAAGGTCATGTTAGTCAAAGACATCCCATTTGGACATGTGTATAAGAGAAATGATAAATCCAGGAGTGGTGCCAAGACAGAAGGGAATTAGGATAGGCTTAGTTAAATATTTTTTGTGTCCTGTTATGTGTTTGCAGACGTGTTGTTTTGTTCTATTTCTGGTGTGCGTGCGCAAGATTGTGTCTGTCTATGTGCAGGGGTGGTTAATGTGTGTAACTAATGGGTTGCAGATATTAATTCTTTTTTTCATATGTTGTCATGGGCCCTTATGTCAAATCTCTTGTACATTTGTGTTGTTAAATGGAAGTTCAAGCTTTGTTTCTCAAGACATTGTTGTGGCGCTCTCAAATGAGCACCATTTAATTAGCAAAGACTATTGACTAGATCACAAATAAGATCCTGTATCAATTTTCTCTTAGTGATGACACCTATGGGTGATTTTCGTTGCTTTAACAGTAGTTGGAGGCCTTCTTAGATTTGTACTAGGAAGTTCTATCTAATTCAAGAACAAGCAGAAAAGGAGCAGGATAAGCAAAAATGTAAGGTTGATTGGAGGAGTTATTTACAAGTTGATGGTGTTGCAAGTGAGAGAGGGTGAAACTAGTGGAGGAGTAATAACCAACTGCAGGGGCATTGAGAAAAGAAACATCCTATTGCATTTCAAACATATTACAAGCAGCCTTCTTATAGAAAATAATACAAACAAAAATTGGACTAGCAATTGAGGGTATCCTGACTTTTCTCGTAGTAAAATAAGAAAAGAAAAGAAAAGAATCGTGCTTTGGAGTTTTTTTCCTCTAGTTTTTAACAATGTTTGTCGCTTTGTCAAGTTGACTTGTTTTCGTTTTTGTATCTTTTCCTATTTTAATAAAAGAAAAAAGAAAAAAAATACTGGACTTACCCACCTCCCCATCCATGCCGCCCCCACACCCCCCAACCCCAACCCCAACCCCAACACCACAACCCCCCAACCCACCCAACAACCAAAAAACCTAAAAATTCTTGCTGCCCAAATGTAGACTTTATTTATATTTATGACTGATAATATTGACAAAAAAGGTATACCCTTGCCTTTTTTCTTAACGACTTGTAATACTTATATGCACTTGATTAGCAACCCAAAAAAAAAAAAGGTATGCACATACAGAATATTCTACTCGGTTTTTTCTTAATGAAGTGCTCATCTACTTCCACATGCTTCATTCTATTATGAGGAATTGGATTGTGAGCAATTGAGATTGCTATTCCATTGATGAAGGATGCGAAACCTTTAATTCTTCCAATGCTCTTTTAGGGTCTGTTTGTTTTATCATATTTTGATCATTTTGGCATTATATTTTTGTCATTTTTCAAACGGATGTTTGCCAAAATACAATATTAATAAAATAATGATAATTTTACTCATAAACGGACTAAATAGATACAGTGCAATTATGATACAGATAAGTTGCAGATGCACATATGATATAGCTACGATACAGATAAAAATCTGACATTTCAAACAAATCCTTAATCCAAAGTGACTCATATTTTTTGTGTGACTAATCTAACCTCTGGTCTACACTGTCCCTAGTAACCACGTTTTCTTTCTTGCTTTACAAAGTAACTGGGTTACCTACAACAAATGTACAGTGACCAGAGGTTGATCTTCAATATGTGACATTGCTTTGCCCAGTTAGCATTAGTGTATGCTTCAACTTGTAGTTGTTCATATTTATTGTACAACACTTCTCCTCCATATGTTCCATTTTAAATGCTTTAAGATTTTGTATACAACCTCAAAGGTTTTGTTGTCATGCTGAATGCATAAATTGCCTAGCTGCACTAACAACAAAGGCTATGTTTGGATGTGTGTGGTACAATAGATCAATCTCACAAGCCTTTAGTATTGTTCTCTATTTTTTTACTTTCTCATGCTTGGCAGGTTCGAGCTTTAATTTTTTATTTATTTTAATTGTGTGATGTGAGTTTAAGCTTTATGCTTGTTCAATTGGAGTTTCTCCCCTGTTGTTCTTCAAAAGGGTTTACTCTCGCCGCCACCAGGATTCTTCTTCTAAGTTGAAGCTTCCTCCAACGACCTTGCTTTTTGGGGATGTTTCTGCTGCTGCTGCTTCAATTGGTGGTGTGCAGCCTTTGGCTTCTTCTTTGGCCTCTTGTCAACGGTGAGAATGCCTCTTGCATGGGACTTGTCTTATAAAGATGTTTTCTCTTCCCCTTTTTCAAAGTTTCTCCATCTTCTCCCTCTGTTCTTTCCTTCCCTCCTTCACCATCCCTTCTTGGTCCTCCTTATCCCCTTTCTAACAATTTCTTCCCACCTCCCCCTTCGAAAAAGCCTTGGTTCTCCATCTCTCTCCCTTCCCAAAATTTCTTCAGTCCCTCCTTACTCTCCCAAGTAACCTTCTGTTTCCTCCTCTCCCTCCCCTGCACAATCTCTTGTACAAAATGCCTCTTCCAAACCTAATGTTGATTATGGGTTTGATTGTTCTCTTCTTTTTTATCCTCCTATTGTGGATGGTGATGATTTGGTGGTGGCTCCACATCCGAAAGTGGGTGATAATGGCGTTAGCTTATGGAAAAATACTTTGGTAGGCCATTTTTCTTGGTAAGAACATTCCCTTCTCTATTGTTGACAAGATTGCTCATGCTTTATGGGATTGGAATGACGTGTGTAAAGTATTGAGCAATGAGAATGGCATGTTTCTTTTCAAATTTGGTGATGACAAACAAGTTATGAAGATTCTTGAAACTCATTGTATTTTGTTGGTCATTGTCTTATTCTTCAACAATGGGAAATGGGAATGTCTTTACCAAGTGGTGAGTTCCATTTTATACTTGTTTAGGTTAAGCTTTGGAATATGCCTATTGATTTTTTCCATAGGCAAGGTATTGGTTATATCGTAAATTGTCTTAGAAGACCTTTAGTAGTTGGCTCGTTTATAGCTTGACAAGATAGAGTGAGCTTTGCCAATGATTTTGTTGAGATGGGTGCTAATAGTGATTTTGTAAACACAATTTAGGTCAAATGTGTTGATGGAGTAAACATTCTTGTGGAGATTGAATATCAATGCAAGCCTTTAAGCTGTTCTGCGTGTGGGGTCTTTGGACATTCTATCGTTACTTGTTTTGCGAAGATGGTCAAGCCTTTGCATGATTATGTTAATTCGCATGATTTTGTTGATGTACATGTGGCTTTCTTTAATAAAATGGTCATAGAAGTTTTGGATAAAGAGGTTAAGGTGGTTTCAATATGTTAGGATCCCTCTACTCCATCTGCTTCTTTTCAGGACCAGGTTGAAGTATGTGCGACTAAACTTGTTTCTGAAGAGCATGAAGAAGTTTTTGACTCTATAATTGTCTTTGATGGTGTCCAGACTTTAGGTAGGGTATCTAGTGTTGAGGAACGTTCAAAGCTAGATCCTCCTTCTGATATGACACTAGCGGATTTTCTTGATGGTATCAAGTTCCCTGACTCCGACTCTTGAAAGCCCAAATCAAGAGTAAGAAGAAGAAGAAGAGTAGGCATCGGTCTAGGATTTAGTACATAGGCTTGTTGTATGCTCTTAAGTTGTGATTAGGAGTTTCTTTCCTTAAGTTTTTTTTTTTTATGTTCGTCACTTTTTTTTAAGGGATAATTTCGATTTTTTTTCCCCATTAAAGGTAAAGATACAAAAAGAAAAACAAAAATACAAACATAAGAAAAACTAGAGGAAGAAATTCCTAATCATAACCTATACAACAAAAGAGCATACAATAAGCCTATACACTAGGTCTTATGCCGATGTCTACTCTTTTTCTTCTTTTTGGTACGTGAGACTCTTGATTTGAGCTTTCGATAGTCATGGTCAGGGTGCTTGATGCCATCAAAAAAATGTGCTAGTGTCGTATTAGGAGGGTCTAGTTCCGAACATTCCTCCCCACTACACATACTCAAATTTTGGACACTACCATAGACAGTTGTAGAGTCAGAAGCTTCTCCATGCTCTTTAGAAGCAAGCTTGGTGGCACATACTTTTGCTTGGCCCTAAAAAGAAGCAGATGGAGTTAAGCAATCCTGAGATGCTGCAACCTCCTTAGCCTCTTTATCCAAAACTTCCATACCCATTTTTGTAGAGGGAGCCACGTGTACATCAACAGAATCATGTGAAGCCCTTACTATCTTCACAGGACAACTAGCGATAGAATGTCTGAAGACCTCATAATCAGAACGGCTCGAAGGCTTCCATTAATATTCATCCTCTACATGAATGTTTATTCCATCAACGCGTTTGACCCAAATTGTGTCTACAAAATCACTATGAAGACCTATTTTAATGCAAACACGAGCAAAGCTCACTCTATCTTGACGAGCTATAAAGGAGTCCGCTACTAAAGGTTTTCAAGACGACTTGCATTATAAATAATACTTTGCTTATGAAAAAATTCTATGGGTACATTTCGAAACTTAACCCAAACAGGTAGAGAATAGAATTCACCTCTTGGTAAAGATATCCCCATTTCCCATTTTTGAAGAATAAGGTAACGACCAACAAAATTCCAAGAAGTTTTAAGAATTCTCATAACTTGTTTATAATTACCAAATTTGAAAAGAAATGTGCCCTTCTCATTACTCAATACTTTACACAAACTGATATATTGCCACGAGTTTATAAACCATTGTTAAGGGTCTATAGTAGGAAAATAAAAAGATAGTCTATGTAGGTTTGTGGGGTGTGTTGTTTGTGTTGTACAGTAATCTTGTGTGGTGTTTGTGTTGTGTTGTATATGGTTGTGTAGTGGTGTGAGTGGTAGGGTGATGTTTGTTGTTTTGTTTTGTGGTTGTTGACATGGCTATTAGTTGTTAGTAGACGTCTAGTATTATAAATAAAATTAGTTAGAGATGTGTGGAGAGAAAGAACTGGTTGTGGAAAGTTGGAAGAACGGCAGTAGCTGGAAGTTATCTTTTGATAACCACTGCTTTCTTGGCTAATCTTTGTCATAATTGAGGTTGTTATTGATTTTCCCCTTCTGGTTGTATCAAATTGGCGTTGTTTGTGGGAAAATTAGGGTTACACTATGACTAGATTGGAGTCATGAGTAGATTCGTTGGAGGCAAACATTTGTGAAATGGGAGACGACATGAGAGGAAGTGTATCAGAGCTTCGGCATCAACTTAGCGATATGAACAAGAAAGTAGCTACGATCGAAGGATCAATCGCTAGTGTACAATTGATGCTCCATGACTTGTGGCAAGAAAATTGAAGGAAGGACACAATGAAAAGTTTGATTGAATCTTCTTCGACTGGAAATAGTGCCGAACAAGTGACGAATGCAAACACTAAGTCAATGTTCGAAATTAATGTGGACACTAAGTTGATGTATGAAATTAATACTCTAGATGACAAGGATTATCGAAGAAATGTAGAGCATATTTTGATTTCGGAGTTTGATGGAACATATCCAGTTCATTGGCTAACCCTAGTTGAACAATATTTCGAAGTGCATCATACCAAGCTGGATTGGAAAGTTCCTTTGGCTTTGATGTTTATGAGAGGATGATCGGTGTATTGGTTGAAAATGTTGAAGCGTCGGATGCCTCACTTGGATTGGACTATGTTGAAACAGGACCTTTTTTTGCGCTATGGAGGTTAGTCCGCTAGTAGTCCATGTGAGAGTTTGTCTACTCTCTGATAGACTGCTTCAATCGTGGCATATATCAAAGGCATTACCTCTTAAGTACCTAAGATGACTGAATTGTAGCTGCTCGGGTATTACCTTGGTGATCTTCGAGGAGATATTTTACTTCGGGTAAAGACTTTTAAATCTCTCTTTAGCAGAAGCTATTGAATTATCATTAAATGTAGAAAAGGGTAATTTCTTGTCAAATGTGAATCAAACTTTTGAAGATCATCCAAGTCCGATGCTGTTATTTCTCGTTTATTGCCTGCCATGCATGGTTTTGGAACGATGTCAACTGTACCTAACTCTTTGGGTTCTACCCCTTATGGTACTCGAACACAGTTATCTACCTGGAAATCATATAATAATGACAATGGAGGAAATACATGGAATGATAAGAAGGTAGTAGGATAAAAAATGACATCATCATCTGTCGTGGGCTCAGTGGGCTCAAGTGTAACAAATGGAGGATTGCATGGAAGTGGTAAGATTACATGGATTTCCTAGAACTATTGTGAGTGATGGAGATCCTTTGTTTGTAAGTGGATTTTGGCGTGAATTATTCAGTTTGCAAGGCACGTAATGACATTTTAGCACCGCCTATCATTCGGAAACGGATGGTCAAACTGAAATTTTCAATCGTTGCTTGGAATGTTATGTTTGATGTTTTCCTTCCAAAGTGCCATCAACTTAGGCCACTTGGATTAGCTGGGCAGAATTTTCCTATAATACATCCTTTCATTCCTCAACTGGTATGATGCCATTTGAAGTGGTGTATGGTTGGCCTCCTCCTTCTTTGCCCATTAATGTAGCTAAGGAAGTTCTTAATCATGATTTATGGGTGGCTTTGAATTCTAGGGATGCGATGTTAAGTTGACTTAAGGCTAATTTAGTGTGTGCTCAACTTAGAAATTGCTCTCTTGCAAATAAGAAGAGGCGGGATGTTGAATATCAGATGGGAGATTAGGTTCTCTTGAAGCTTTGACCTATTCTTTCAACAAGGTTGGGTAATAAATCAAGTTCCAAGCTGAGTCCTCGTTTTTATGGGCTTTACCAGATTGTGAATAGAGTGGGAAATGTTGCTTACAAGCTCAAATTACTTGAGCATTGTAAGATTCATCTCGTCTTTCATGTTTCCCTCTTGATGAAATCCCATGGCACTTTTCCGCTTCTATCAAATTTGCCAGCGGATTTGCTTCCTGAGCAGGTGGAGCCAAACCCATTTCCTTTCCAGATTTTGGGTCGTTGCTTTGAAGTTCATGATGGATTGGAAGTTCTTCGGTGGTTGATTCAATGGTTGGGTTTTTTGGTTGAGGAAGTTACATGGAAGATGCTGCTGTTATTCGTTCTCAATTTCCTGATTTTGTCCTTGGGGACAAAGACACTGTTCATGGGGGAAGGGGGGGGGGGGAGTATTGATACATTGCCACGAGTGGATATACCATTGTTAAGGGTCTATAGTAGGAAAATAAAAAGATATTGTCTGTTTTAGTGTTTGTGTAGGTTTGTGGGGTGTGTCGTTTGTGTTGTCTAGTAGTCTTGTGTGTTGTTTGTGTTGTGTTGTATACGGTTGTATAGTGGTGTGAGTGGTAGGGTGAAGTTTGTTGTTTTATTTTGTTTTGTGGTTGCTGACGTGGCTATTAGTTGTTAGTAGACGTCTAGTAGTATAAATAAAGTTAGTTAGAGGATATGTGTGGAGAGAGAGAACTGGTTGTGGAAAGTTGCAAGTGGAAAGTTGGAAGAATTGCAGTGGCTGGAAGTTACCTCTAGGTAAGCATTGCTTTCTTGGCTAATCTTTGTCATAGTTGAGCTTGTTATTGATTTTCCTCTTTAGGTTGTATCATAAACCATACTGGTCCCATAAAGCATGAGTAATCTTGTTGACAATGGGGAAAGGAATGTTAGAGGTGGAGCTATCACCAAATAATCACCATCCACAGCAGGAGGATAAAAAAGAAGGGAACAATCAACCTCAGAAGCAGCATTAGGTTTAGAAGAGGCATTCTGTACTGGAGATTGGGGGGGGGGGGAGGAGGAACCAAAAAATTTCAAAGGAGAGGAGCGAGGGGGGAAAGTTGAAGAAATTTTAGGAGGGGAGGGAAAGGAAGAACCTGAAGGCTTTTTGGGAGGGAGAGGAGGGAAAAGGAAGTTAGAAAAGGGCGGAGAACCAAGAAGAGATGGCAAAGGAGGGATAGAGAGAAGAGGGAGGGGATGGAGAAACATTTGAAAAAGGGGAAGAGAGAACCTCCTTATAAGACAAGCCACTGGCAGGAGGGACACTCACCATTGGGGAAGAGACCAAAGAAGAAGATAACGGCTGCGCACCAATTGGACAAGCAGCAGAGATATCCCCAAAAAGCAAGGTCACCGGAGGAAGGTTCAATTTAGAAGTAGAATCTCAACGATGGTGGGAGTAAACCCTTTTGAAAAGCATGAAAAGAGAAAAGAAGAGGGGAAAAAAAACAAGAGAAAGCTGCAAAAAACAACTAAAAAAGAAGAGAAGCCGGTGCTAGAAGGTTGTGGGAGCAAAAAGCGGCAGGAGAAATGGATGTTGGAGCAAGATGGTGCTGGATAAGAGGTTGCTGGAAAAAATCCATCGCTGGCGGAGAAATGTTGCTGAAGCAGGATGGTTGCTGGTGACTGGACAGTGGATGTCGGTGGAATAGTGGCCGGCGGATGGTAGGCAGCCTAGGGATGGAGGCACAAGAGGGGTGATGGCTAAGAGAAGTGCTAACCTAAAAGAAAAAAAACCCTAAAAAAACCTTAGGAGAGGGGAGAGGATTTTCTCTCTCTAGAACTCAATATTACGCAGTTTTGTTTGGATGATCTGTTTTTCATCTATATCTGCATCTGCATCTCTATTAAAATGATATGTATAAATATATTCGATTTGCATATATATTTTATCTATATTTGATTTTTTTATGAGAATTGCTAACTTTTTTTTAATCTAAATCTATTTATTGGTAAACAATTTGTTAGAAAAAAGTTAAAAAAAAAATGTGTATCTATTGGAAAAAGCTAGCCAAACAGATTAATGTTTGTCACTTTCATAAGGTGTCTTTTGTTTTCCTTTTGTATCTTCTGTATCTTCTCCTTTTTTAATGGAGGGAAAAAAAAAGCACTTAACTTACCCAAAAAAAATTTGTCATTGCTTCCATCGACCTTGCATTTGATCTTGGACACCCATTTGCATCCCACAACCTTCTTATTACTTGGCTTTCATCTTCCACTTTATTGCTGATGTCCAGTTTGGGTTATCAATGGTTTCTTTAATGTGATTATAAATCTTGGATGCACATGCTTTATAATTTTGGGACATATTTATAGGATCAATAATTTGCAATAGGATTTTGGATGCAAGTTCTAGCTGCTTTTGTAATGGCAATAGGAACATAAGATCAGAAAGATCATTTATTGAATGATCAATTGAGATGAAGATGGAACAAGGTCACCTTGAATGGGAAATGAAGTCATGTAACCTTGGGTTTCCAGAGATGAGTCTTTGCGATCTATTTTGGTTCTTCTCCTAATTGAACCGGAAGCTCAATTTTAGTTTTACCTTGTTGTGTTATTTCTTCCCTCTTGTATGTATGTATTGTTGGTGAATGGATGTTTAAACTTGCCTTTTTATTTTTTTCCCCTCTCTCAATCAAAACTAACAGAATGGTCTGGTTTTTTGTTGAATGGGCCTCACTTGTTACCAATTATAAGAAAGTTGCAGAGAAAATCCAAGAAATAAAATATATTATTAGATGTCATTTAGAGAGACCGTGGACTAGAGCACAGGCAGGATCCTACATCACATTTTCATCAGCCTTTTTAAAGTTCCCAATTCTATTGATCTGCTAGCTATAGACTAAATAAGATTGTCGAAACTGAAAGAAGAGTTATGCAGGGTCTTCATCTGCTGGAAGTCTCGCTGCGGCTCATATACCTTTGAAGGAGGCCAGTTATCCCAAGGCATTAGAATGCAGCAGCAATCCGCCTTTGGGTCCTTCCATGCGTGAAGAAGATGGGCAGCATGCTTTAGGTTCTAAGAACTTGGAGGTGGCAATGCAACATCAAGTAACTGAATCACAGAATGCTCTACCACCTGCTAAGCAGTCTATATCGTTGAGTGCAGCAGATTTTGCAGCTTGCTGTCAGGTAGATAATTCAGAGAAGGAAACAAAAGCATTTGCTGGCGACAATCACAATGTAGTTGCATCTGAGGGCACAAATTTGATTCCAAGAAATGTGCTTCAGGGTAAAGACCTATTTAATTATGTTAAATATCTACAATTTTTGTTGCCACTTGATTGGTTTTTTTAGCCAGCATTTGTTTGAGTTAGCCACCTTCTGTGATAATTGATATTAGAGAAATCAAACGATGAAGAAGACAGAACAAATCCTGTGGCACTGCTGCCCCCAAAATACACAATGATGGAGAAATGGATCATGAATCATCAAAGAAGGAAATTTCTGGAGGAACAAAATTGGCGAGTAAAACAACAGAAAATGGAGAGAAAAATTGCCACTTGTTTTGATGGTTTGAAGGTTAGTTATGTATGGCTATCTTATTCTAGACTTTGCTCTAAAGATCTTTATGGTTTAAGCCTGATGCCCTTGAAGAGTTGATTTTTCCATCACATGCACACCACCAAATCCACCCCAAACCCCACCCCCCAGCCAAAACCTAAAAATAAATAAATAAATACAAAGAGAGAGAGAGAGCTAACCAACCACTTTGAGATCTCATGCATCAATATCAGGTCATTTTTCTTGATATGTTATGTCAAATCTGTGCATAATAGGTGAATTGTTTGCATTGTCTAATATTTGATGAAATAGGATTTCACTAGGAATGGAAAGTAGTTATACTTTATAATAAAATTGTAATTTACTAACTACAGCACTTAAATAAAATTTTGGGTCCTTACGAGATGAGGATTTTTCTAGATATGCTAGCTTACCGATAGAGAATAGAAAAACTAGATAAAAGTTACATTTGAAGATATGGTAACTAGCCTAGAGATACACAGATTTAAAAAACGGATACTATCTAAATTGATTCTTTAATCCAAGTTATCTTGGATCTGGCCCAAAAATAAATAAAAAAGAAAAAAGTTATCTTGGATATTTGCTAATGCTCATCCTCAAGTTGGTAAATAGATATCTGTCATTCCTAGCAGGATCTTTAATATGAGATCTAGGGAACCTTTTGTTAACCTGATTTTCTGAAGACACATAAGGTGTACAACTTAGCCCTTGTTCTAGCTTTGCTTTAATGAAATTGCTGACCTGTGGTGGACATGTTGTCATGAAACAACCTCGTAGTTCCTCTTCTTTTTATGCACAAGTCATTGAAGATAATCTTTGCACACAATAGCTTACATGTAATGTTTCTATTGCTGATCATGCTTTCACCACTGCCAGCATAATCCACATTTGAAAAGGCTTCTATGGTTACCTTAGCTCCTCTTAAATAGTTAAGAGTTTCCTGGAGTTATCAGTATTATAGAATTTTATCCATCGTTCTGAGATGCATTTTTTTCCAGATTCATGCACTATTTGGTTAATGATGTGAACTTGCAATGGTGAATGCTATATTGGGTCCAGTATGGAAAAAGATAGGTTAATCTTCTAACAAGTCTTTGTATCTGCCCCTGCCAACCATTTGCCCTTTACATAAGTTCAGAGCTTATAATTAGAATCAGTTGAATGCTTAACTCTACCATTGTGCACCACAGTTTCCTTTAGTAGATCTACTGTGTATTTACTTTGAGATAGGGTAATCCTCGTACTTAATAAGCAACTTTAATTTCTAGAAAATACTTTTAGTATTTGATGTTGGATTCCTGTATTACCTGGTTTCTCTAAAATTCTCTCCTGTTTGTCATTTCCTGTCACTATGATGTCATCTATGCACTCAATCACAAATGTAGGTTTTCCTTCTTCAAATAGTGTGTGATCCTTGATCTCTCACTTCTTTCCTTGGATTTTACTCTTGATTGGTTGAGTGGATTATGTTTATCTGGATCCCCTTAGGCTCTACTCAATGTTTGGCTTTATGATTCAGAAGCAATGGCATTGCCTAATCTAGAGGTGTTGCTTGGTTCATGAGTTGATGAGAGTAAGGCTAGGCAACAGAGGCTTTTACGATTCAAGGTGATGAAGGTTGAAAACAGGCTAATGCATATGGAAAAGTTTCCCACTATCAATTCTTTGAATTTTGATACCATGTAGAAAGTAGTAATGCTTCTAATGAGTAAGGCACTTAAAATACATTTGGGTGCTTATTACATGAAGATAAGAGAGATATGCTAGCAGAAAAATACAAAAAAGAAAAACTAGATCATAGATATATTTAAAGATATGCTAATAATCTAGAAAATCTAACTGACGTGGAAAAAAAAAAAATAATCCAAACCATTTCCTTGATCTTGGCTCCAAATTGGCAAGATCTAAATGCTCTAAATTTGGTATCTGTCTAGGTGTAAAGTTTCTTATGAATAAAAGATTGTAAAATTTTTTAAACAATATGACCGACTTTATATAGTGAATTGTTTTTTGTTCTTGTTTTGCTTGGGGTTTTATTGAATCTTAGAGAAACTTTTTAGCACATCAAGTTAAAGACTTGAAGAATTTATTATAAAATCGTGCATAATGTCTAGAGAGAGAAAAAGACTCACACTTCTCTTTATAAACCCCTCAAAACCATCCCAAAAAATTTCTTTTCTCAAGTTTTTCTCTAATCTTTCTATCCCATTCTCTTCCCCTTTCCTTCTTTCTTAGTTTCGTAATCTCATCTCTTTTGTGCTCCTTGTTACTGAGATGAAGGCAATGGAAGTGTGATATCATCAAATTTGGATGATTTAGTGCCTGGAGTTCTAATTTTTACAATTTAGTGCTTGTATTTTGAAATAAAATCCAATTAGTGTTTTCGTTAGAGGTTTTAGCAAATGTTTTGTTGAGGGAAGATGGAATCCATTTCTCTCTTATGTTTATTTTTATTTATTTATTTATTTATTTTTTTGCACATTTGACATCCAAGTGGAATGTCTTACTAACTAGGATCTTGCAAATTATGAAAATTATCCAGTTTTAACAGCAAAAAAGTTTCTTTTTTGCGACAAAGGATATTAAATAGATAACTTTTAAGATAGTCTACATAGACACATTAAAAACGCATTGCAATGCAATGTATGATGTAATAAAAGTTAGAACTTGAATATCTGGCATGTGAAGAGTATCCATTTGAGAGTACTGTAGAAGGAGTGAGAAAGTGAAAGAAACAAAAACAGAACGTAATCCTTGGTTTGTTGTTGATTTGCACATGAAAATAACATAACTATTCTTTGTTTTTTGGTTTCTGAGTTTCTCTGCTTCCTGGAAAATGCCAATCTGGTTGATTGAGTGAACTGTGCAAGTAAATAACAGGTTGAAGTAGTGTGCTTGAAGCAGAAACTGGGAGTGAAGATGACCCTTTTCTTTTTTTGGTATTATTTTCTAATGCTGAATAAAAGTTGGAATGATATTTTTAATGCGGGAAGAGAAGAAAGGAGAAGTAGGCTACTTTTAAAGTTACAAAGTTAAAATTGGGATAGTTATTGAGAGTGGGGATAGGAAATGTAAGGAGAGAAAAAATGGGTGAAACACTAATGTTGCCCTTTTTCTTTTTTGCAGCTTTAGTTAGTGGATGTTTAAAATAATTAAATGATTTAAAGATGTGGGATGTACCATCAAATAACTAATGCTTTTAGGCATTTTGGTGAATTTGGAAACAACACCAAAAGGCGCTCTTGCATTTTATGTATATGTATATATGTACATATGTGGAAGCATTTCCTAGCTTTGCATCCATATATAATACCATTTACAAGGCATACCTTATTCAAGCTGCAGCTTCATTAGTAAAATCATTTTGTTTGTCAATAAAATCAACTTAAATGTGTGAATTGGTTTTTGTTTGAGTTAATTATGATTGTGCAATAAACCTAAAGAAAAACCATGTGATAATTTTTTGTTTAAGTTAGTTAATAGCACTCAAGGTTCGAAGCACTTGTTGGATTCTTAAGCTATTATGCTTCTACTAGACTTCTCCATACGTTTGGTCCAGAAATAGGTACCTTTGCACACACCTTTATAGGTTTTGTTAGGGTTAATGTCGCATTTGCTATCTCAACTTTACCAAAATGTGCAATTAACTACTTAAACATTCAATATTTAATGATTAATTGAACTTTTTGAGTACATTAAAGCCTCCTGAATTTACACTTTACGTAGCTCTTCCAGCTTATAGTAAGTTTTCACGTGGCTTTGATAAATAAAAAGTTGAATTTGCTACAAAATTAAGAAGTTCCAGATTTTCTTTTTACTTTGCTCCTTCTTTCACTCTACTTTCCGGATTAACAAATGAAATGAAAAAGGACAGAAAATGAAAGCAAAAGAAGAAAGGGAACTTACACAAGAAACAACTTCTGTGCGAACTAGTAAACTTGCATAAGAAACTTCGTAGCTCTGCCTCACCACAGTAGTGCTACTTGAACAGGATTGGGGGTGTTTGGTGATGGTGGTTAAATCTGAATCAAGGTGGCATTAGGTAGCTTGGTGAAGTGTAGGAGTTGTTGGATTTCAAAACTTCAATTTGTGCACTTCAACATAAATCAAGGGCAAGAGAGACCGTCTACTTAATCCACAAAGTCTGTTAATCTAAATCTAGCTTTATCTTATTTTTAGACTGGTTGATTTGCAATAGAAACTAGAGAGAGAAAGTGGGTTGGTCAAGAAAAGGCTAAAGAGAGAGTTTGTACTGAGTGCTTGTGCAAATCCTCTAAAAAAAAAGTTGGTGTTTTATTTCGTTTTATACATTGGTGAGTCCAAAGATCCTCTTAATTTTCAGTTTGGCACTAAATCACATTAAAAGAGTGAACACTAGATTTTGGGGAATTTTTCAAGCTTCATATTTTTGAAGGGTTTTAGTAAATTATTTGCCTTTTTGCTAGTTTCACTAATCTTTTTGTAAGATTCATGGAAAATATGCTTCAATATAGTAAAAATTCAGGCATTTTAAGTATAGGATTTCTCTTTTCATTTTCCCTTCCTTTCCTTCGTTTTTTTCCCCTTTCTTTTTTCTCGCCTCTTTAAGCAATTGTTGCCTATGGTACCTAAACTTTGCTAATTTCGACAATTAACTATATGAAAATTAAAAATGTCAATTTAATACTTAATTTTGTCCATTGTTACAATTAACTACTTGGTTTTTACTAAATTTTGTAATTAGCTATCTGAACTTTACTTATTTTTTTTGTAATTAATCACTCATTTGATACTTAAATTTTGTCCATTGTTGCAATTAATTAGTTGATTTTTACCAAATTTTGCAATTAACTATTTGAACCTTACTCATTTTTGTAATTAATTAATCATTTGAGTACTATGAATGGCCTTGGAATGTTTGTGGGTAATAACTTTACATTTTTAAGCTTCAGGTTGTTAATTGCACAAATAGGTAAAGTTTGGGTTCTGAATGTGCCATTTACCTCTCCTCTTTCTATTTCTTTCTTTTTACTTTTTTCCCCCCTTCTTCTCTTTTTATTTTATTTGATAATCTAAAACTTCTATAATTTGGCCAAAAAATTTAATATTTTATGTATTAAAGCTGCCATGTCATCTAACGAGGTCAGGTAGCACTGATGTACTTGATAAATTCAATTAGGCATTGAATTTGCTAATTGAAAGTTTAGGTAGTTAACCACACATTTGGGTAAAGTTGAGTTAGTAAATGCGATATTATCCTTTTTATTATAAGCATCTCGCAAATGAGACAAAGCTGGAAATATGTTTTAGACAATGATATATTTAATTTAGAATTGTTAATGGATAAATGAGTTCAACTTGGATAAAAAATATGCTTATTAAACAGGTTAGATTATGAGTTTAGGTTTTCAAATACAATTAATAAATGGATAGTGTGACAGGTTGAGATATCTAGATACATCCTGATTAGCCCCAGCACGACACAAGACTCATTAACACAAATGGCCTGCCTTTCCCAATATGGCTTGCATACATTTTCTTATTTTTCTTTGAAAAGTCCTTGTTTTTACTGGGCTCTTTCAAATTATATCTGTATTCTGTTTTTAATTCATTTATTTAACCCTGTGTATTCTACTGCAGAAAACTGTCAGCTCTTCTGAGGATTTGTCTGCAAAAACCAGAAGTGTCATTGAATTGAAAAAGCTCCAGCTGTTGCAGCTTCAACGACAACTTAGGAAGTAAGTAATTGCCTTCTTCTCGTCATCCTCATTCCTTCCCCCTGGCTGTAGCTTTCTTTCTCCAAAAGATATTAAATTATAAGTTTTTGTGTTTTCATACGTTTGGATTGCTAATTTGCTCATAATTGAATTCCTGACTTTGACACTTTCAATATTATCTGGCAGTGAGTTTCTGACAGATTTTTTTAAACCGGTGGTGGTAGAACTTGATCACTTGAGATCATCAAAGAAACATAGGCATGGTAGGAGAATAAAACAAATTGAAAGGTATGAACAGAAGATGAAGGAAGAGCGGCAAAAAAGAATTCGTGAGAGGCAGAAGGAGTTTTTTGGTGATATTGAAGTTCATAAGTATGTATCTTCTTGTCAGAATATGATCTCAGTTTTTTGACATCTTTGTGCAAATAAACAGGGATCTCTTAGTTGTATGAAGTGTTTCAGTACTTAAATCGTAATTTGGACTCCAGGGAACGACTTGATGATATTTTCAAAATCAAGAGAGAGCGATTAAGAGGTTTCAACAAATATGTGAAAGAATTTCACAAGAGGAAAGAAAGAATTTACCGGGAAAAAATTGACAGGATCCAGCGTGAGAAGATTACTCTGCTTAAAATTAATGATGTTGAGGGATACTTGCGAATGGTGCAGGTAAGTTTGTGGTGGGTTTAAAGTTTTCTTGGAAGTTTATCAGTATTACTTTTTTTAATGTAATATTTGAAAACTTTTGCAGGATGCAAAATCAGACCGAGTCAAACAGCTGCTTAAAGAAACTGAAAAGTATCTTCAAAAGCTTGGTTCAAAACTACAAGATGCAAAGACAATCGCGAAACGTTTTGAGCATGACATGGATGAAACACAAACAGCACCCGTGTTGGAGAAAAATGAGTCTGCCTTTGAAAATGAAGATGAATGTGATCAAGCAAAAGTATGTGTTTGCACTTTTTTAAGTAATTTAAAGCCTTTGATTAGGTAAAATATGGTGCATCTCTATTTATTTTTACTAATGATGCATCTGACCGTGTTACTGCAATTATGGTTTGCAGCATTACAAAGAGAGCAATGAAAAATACTACCTGATGGCACACAGGTACTAGCCACTTTTGTGGGCCTTAATTACTTTTTAGAATCCTATTGCTCTCAGACTGACTATTGTTGGACATGTTTCTATTATCCTATTTGTTTTGCCCCTAATTATAATTTGTCCTTTGGCAGCATTAAAGAGCACATAGCTGAGCAGCCAACACTTCTTCAGGGTGGAAAATTGAGAGAGTAAGTTGAATACACAGTCTTTACTGTAACTTATGTGGTATAATCATTTTTTTCCCCCACTGTTCTAATTTCTGAGGATGAACAAATAGTTTGAGCTAAGCCTAGCCAGCTAGCAAATCTGATCTTTGAAAAATAAAGGGGATATTATATTAATGAAATATGTATTTGCTAACCCCCAAGGGTTGAGAGTTCAAAACTCACCAGGACACTTCTTGGGCTACCTATACAGCAAAAATTATATGGAACTGGTAAGGGGTTATTGGTGGGTATCTCATGTGTGCAGAGGTAGCTTGTCATTTTATGGCTTTACGATTCTGTTAGCGCACAATAAAAAGGGGTACCCTAGTGGTATTGGGTGATGCTTATAATTATTTGCGTAAATCAATGCTGTTATCTTTAAGAATTGTCCAAAATGAGAAAGGATCAAGGAAATGAAGCACAAAAACAACCATTCACTAAGAATGGACTATGGAGTATACAGAAGCAAAATTTCTCCTGCCATTAAATAGTATTTTCTTGATATCTTTCAAAAGGTTCTCTTACTGATATGCCATTAAATATTATTTTCTTGATATCTTTCAAAAGGTTCTCTTACTTATATATTCTTTGGCCTTGAATGCGGGAAGGTATTCTATCTAATTGTATGCTTTGCAACAACACCATTACTCAAGTTATACTTTCACTACACAAGACCCACTATGTGGGTCTTGTTTCGCTAATGCAGTCTATTACGAACCATATTATCCACTAACCTATAAAAGTTATGCCCGTAAATCTCATCTCTCTGCTACCAAATGATCTAATTCATGCTTCTCTTAATTTTTCATTTATGAATATTAGTGCTCCAACTTTCTTTTGAATACTATAATTTTTAATCTTATCCGTTTTCATATAGCCAAACATCCATCTTAGCATTTCATTACCTTTCAATTGTAATGTCAGCACAGAATAAAATACGTGACATAAAAAATAGATATCACAACTAATAACTATATATAATAAATAAAAAAAATGTTATAACTAATCCGACTGTAATTTTCCTACAAGAAATAAAATTTATTTTTCTTCCTTATTTCTATCACCATAACTCTATCATGCATGTACATCTTTACACATCATTCTGTTTCCCTATGTCTTCATTTAGATCACATGCTATGAAAATTATCTTATGTAGAGAAATTCATTATACAAGCTCATCTAGGTCCTCTGAAAATCTTACTTTAATGACCTTATTCGATCCTACTTGTAGTACATGAACACTAAAAACATTAAGAGGGTATTGCAATTCTGTAACATGCTATGACTAACTTAAGAACTTTATTTCCCTCTCTTTTTATAATCACACTTACTATTTCATCCTTCAAAGAATCATCTACAACAATGCCTACTCCATTTTTCGTTTTAGTTTTTTTCAGTGTCCTTTGAAAACATGATTTTTTAAACATCATTGTCTATTGCTAAATGCATAATATTTACTTGTGTACTGATCATTGTGTCCATGATCTCCATCGCTTCACTCGTAAGAGTTCCATCACTGAACTTTTCAATCTGAAAATGTTCATCTGTTCAATAATAGGCCTCACTAAACACCATAGGATGTGAGATTTCTTGCCTATTTGGCCCACTTGATGCTGCTCTTAGACACCGTGATATGTCCCTTCTTAGAAAGGATCTGGCCCGTGAGAACTTTTGCAAAAATGGAACTACACCTGAGCTCTAGAGGAGATTTTGCAGCCTTAATCCACTTGACTCTGCGCTTTGACAATGCAATGCATTCCTTCTAGGGAATGACCTAGCTTAAGCCTATTAATCATAGGATCCATATTCATGTTAGTTGACAAGGTTTTGAGCTGGCTGTTAATGTGATCTTCCTCTGACTGGGTACCTAGGGAGTTGTACTAATGATATGCTTTCTCCTTTGAAAATGTCATGTCATTTTTCATTGGAGGCACTTTAACTGAGCTGGCACATGTTGGGATTAATTCTACGGAAATCTTGTCTTCAGGTACCAAATGAATGGTCTCAGGTGGTTGGTATCTCTTTACAACAATCATTTGAACGGAATCCTTGCTGATGAAATGGGTCTTGGCAAAACTGTTCAGGTTGATGAATTCTGAATTGTTGGACAACTTATTTGGCTTTTTTGGCTATCGATGACTTGTCATACAGATGCACTATGGATTAATGTCTTTTTTGAATTTCTTTCCAGGTCATTTCTTTGATTTGTTACCTGATGGAATCAAAAAATGACAGAGGGCCATTTCTGGTTGTCGTCCCATCTTCAGTTTTACCTGGTTGGGATTCTGAAATTAGTTTTTGGGCACCTAGTGTGCGCAAAATAGTCTATGCTGGTCCGCCAGAAGAGAGGCGCAGGTTATTCAAGTAAGTATATAGGAGTGTGGCTGTCTCTAATTTCTGTTCTTTTTATTTTGATTTATTCTTTTCTACCTGCCTCTTTTTATCCTTGATATGCTGGACTCCATTAGAATTATTTTGTTTGATGCTTTTATTTTTGTAATATTGCCTTCTCCATACAAAACTTAGCATGGATGCACTTGGGCTATGTGCATAATGCTAGCTGTAATTATTTGGTGCATGGGTCTTATATGATGGTCCATGTGCTAGGAGTTAGCAAGTGCAATTATGGCCATATTCTTCTGTTGACAAGAAAAGAAAGGAATTTTGAAAAATAATTAATTTTATATTGATATGAGTTCATTTGTACTTGTTTAAACTTCACTGATGTTGGTGAGTCGTAAGGTATTAATTTATCATGACACACTCATGAACTTAAATTTTATGAAATAATGACACTGTAAATGATGGTTAACCCTCCAGTTCATTTTTTCAGTTTCCAGTAGTTCGATGTCTTGATTCATTTTAGTGAGCAATTCAACCTTCCTGTTGTATTCCAGGGAGGAAATTGTCCATCGAAAGTTCAATGTCCTTCTAACAACTTATGAGTATCTGATGAACAAGCATGATCGACCCAAACTGAGTAAAGTACAGTGGCGCTATATTATAATTGATGAAGGCCACCGCATTAAGAATGCTTCTTGCAAATTGAATGCTGACCTGAAGCACTATCAGAGTTCTCACAGATTGCTCCTGACAGGGACGCCTTTACAGGTAGAGTACATCATATTATTAATGGCACCGTTTTATCTTCTTAGTTTATGTGGTATGCTAAGCTTGTTTTTTAATGATCTCTGAAGATATGTATACATCAATGTAACGGTTCTCTCCTCGTTTTCCCCTCACTTTTGTCTGAGACAATCAATGAACCATCTTCTAATATGATTTGTGTATAACAACCTTGACGAGCTTTGGGCCCTGCTGAACTTCTTATTGCCAAATATTTTCAACTCCTCTGAGGATTTTTCTCAGTGGTTCAACAAGCCATTTCGGAGTAACGGTGATGGCTCGACTGATGAAGTATGCTTTTGGAATCTCTGTCTTCTTTGCGATGCCTTTTTCTCTTGTCAGTTCTAGTATGAATTTCCCCTTATTGTTGCTTCATGATATCTAGGCATTGCTGTCTGAGGAAGAAAATCTTTTGATTATAAACCGTCTTCACCAAGTTCTCAGGCCATTTGTTCTTCGGAGGCTGAAGCACAAGGTCTGTATCAATCCTAAGAAAATATTTTTTTACTTGGAAACTTTTTCTGCATGCAATGTTATGTTACTACGTGTGCAAGTGCTGATGGGTACAGATAAAATGACATAAAAGACTCTCTTTCCCCTTGCATAATATAGACTATTAAAAGTTGTGTTAGTAATTTTAAATATTAAAAGAATTCTTTTTTATTTTTTGTTTAATAAATCTATGTATTAATTTTAAATATTCTAATATTTTACTCAAATGTGGCTAGCCTTAATTGGTTGGTGCTGCCACATAATTGATGGAGTTTAGGTGTTGGTAGTAATTGTAACAAGTGACAGTTTAATTAGAAATAACCTTCAACAATCAAAATGTTGTGTGTACAACTGATGATTAAACTTCTGGTACTTAGTTTGATTTTATCCCCCATATTGTTCTCCGTATGATGGAACTGGCATTAGCTATTTTTCAATGATGATTATCATGCCATCAAAGCATTTATTCCTGTGAAATTACTCTATTAGTGGACAGTATGCAAAGTCAATCTCTTCTCTTTGTTGTTAATTTAAATTGCCTTTGTAGGTTGAAAATGAACTGCCTGAAAAAATTGAGAGGCTTATTAGATGTGAAGCTTCTGCATATCAAAAGCTTTTGATGAAGAGGGTAGAGGAAAACCTGGGATCCCTTGGAAGTTTAAAGGTTTTTTCCCTTGCATTTTTGTTACAATTCATGGATTTCCTTATCTTGGTATTCAGTGAACATTATATCGATGTAACATGCACTTGTTTCATCAGGCACGATCCGTCCAAAACTCAGTAATGGAACTTCGAAATATATGTAATCATCCTTATCTTAGCCAGCTTCATGCGGATGAGGTATTTTCTTTACCAGATTTTGAGCCTTTTGCTTTACAAAAAGGAAGTGAGTGGACTTGGCAGGGAATGAAGCCTTTACTTAATGATATACTTGCTTTTCTCATTGATCTTTATATAACCTAACAAGTTCCTGTTATGTTCTGCCTATATGTGGTACTTCTTATTTTTATTTGCTGAAAGTAAGAATCAGTGGTTTGTTTATATAGGTGGATTCCTTAATACCAAAGCATTATCTGCATCCAATAATTAGACTCTGTGGGAAGCTTGAGATGTTGGATCGACTGTTACCAAAACTTGTAGCCACGGATCACCGGGTATGTTTATATCATTAGAAATAGTGTATGAATCTTTGCTGTAGAATTTAAAGAATATCTGTATGATGGATAACATGTGCTTCTTTCTACTAATTTATTATAATTTCTTTTATCTTCTGCAGTCTAAGAAAAAGATGTCCTTTGCTGAATTTTTATGTGAAGTGCTCATGCTTTTTATGCGTATATTCTGACTCCATTTAATCTCCTTTTGTGGGTGTGCACACATTCTTTTCTTTGGGGAGTAGGTTATCCTATGTCATATATGATATGGTGCTCCTGTTGAAGAAAATACATAAACTCATATTCATGAGTTCATGATGGGTCAACCGTCTACTCTTTTTGTTTGCTATCATTATGATGTGAATTAACCTTGTGCTGTTCAGGTTCTGTTTTTCTCCACAATGACAAGGTTGCTTGATATTATGGAAGAGTATCTCGGCATGAAACAGTACCGGTATCTTCGTCTTGATGGGCACACATCTGGGGGTGAACGTGGTGCCTTAATAGATTTATTCAATCAACCAAATTCTCCATATTTTATATTTTTGCTCAGGTGATTGTGCTTGCTGTTTTCTGAGTTTCTGGACTGGACGTGCGTGCGCATGCACACACACACGCTTGTTCGTACACTTGGGTCACTTATGTTCAACAGGATTGGATAGGATAGGATAAGATAGAACGTGAGCAAAGAATTTCTTATATACCCTCATTGACTTGATACTGCCATGATAAATTTTCCATACATCCATTAACTTACCAAATGTTCAACGTTTTTTTTTTTTTTTTTTTTGGCCGGTGTCCTGATTTTCTATTGAATGACCATTAAATGGACATTATAAATATATTATATTATATTATATATATTCTGTGCATTTATAAATTTGGCACTTGTATAAATTATATACATTATGCAATATATATTTAAATATATTACAGATATTATTACTTTTATGATGGCTATACTTAAGATATTTTATAATATATACAAAAAGTCCAATATTGGGTGAAATATCATCAATATATGTTATAAATATATGTCATATTAGAAATTTCTAATGGGTGTGCTGGAGACCTTTCTAAGAAGCTAAAAGGAAAACTTTTGACCTTTCATATCATTGCTTTCTTGTCATGGTTGTATTCATTGTTTGAGAAGGTGAAAAATATTCCTTTTCTAGCCCTTAACATTAGCAGCGATGACTCGTGTGTTGAAAATTAATGCAATATTTGGTAGATAGTAACCATCCCTTGATTATTATAATATGATATAAGCATAAAAGTATCCAAAAAAAAAAAAAAGAAAAGAAAAATACTGTGTTAAATATATTATTCTGATTTTGCCCTCAACAAATATGTATTACATAATTCATAAATATATATTACCACCTTATATTTTATGAGTTATCAACTAATTAATGTTATATTACCAATAAGGTGCTAGTTTTGATGTTATCTTATTGATATACATATAATATGACATATGAAATATGCAGAAATGGTTGATTATATTTCCAGCAAAATGCATATTACATGAGAAGTTTGGATAAGGAGGCACTGGTCTCTCCAGATTGGGATATCACAAGATGGGAAACCGATTGGAACTAATGACCAGCTGACTACCTGCATATGTTTCCTTATTCTCTAACACAAGAAGATAGGAAAAAGATTGGAACTAATGACCAGCTAACAAACTGAAAGCGACATACCTTTTTTTTTTTTCGTTTCATTATTTTGTTATTTCTTTTTGTGACAAAGGGATGCATGGCTGTGGGGGGAGTAGAGGCTGTAGAACCATCTTTTGTTGCACTTCTTAAATCTATGGATATTGAGGGTGAGCATGGACAGGCTCAATTTGATTTTTGATTGCAAGCTGAAACCTAGAGGAATGAAACAATCAATTCTCAAGTCACTGAATTGAAATTGATAAACTGAAATTGCAGAATTGCACTGTTTTTTACCAGCTAATGGATCTTGTAATTCGTTCATTTATTTATTTTTACCAATGAGAATTAGCATTGGAGATTCAATACTACAAAATTTCATGGATTTAAAATATAAAAGAAAACTATATATCTTTGTAAAGTCATCTTGGTCATCTTAAAATCTAGTCAATCCAGTATAATCTGCCCAAAGAGTGTGGAATAAGCCACATATCTATTTATTTTGTTTATTTAGGATGTGTGCTTTGGTTCCTTTTGATTTCTCTCTTCCTTAGCCTTAAGGATATATGCTTAATTTGGAACTCATAAAACATATTTTTATTTAAATTAGATTATAAATTATTAGACGTCCTGGTTGTTATCCTAATTCCTATTTCTTGGCAACAAAAGCTAATCTTCCTAGGTAGGTTATCAATGTCTTTTTTGTAAACTCATTATGGTCACATTGATTTTGGTCTATGGCAGTGCTTCCTTCATGACTAGGCAAAAAGAAATACTTATTTAAATAAATAAGCAAATATACCATCAAGAATAGATAAGATTATTTTGAAACTTTATGTTGGATCAATTATGTTGTTATTGACTGTTATTTCATTTTCGATTAGTATTCGAGCTGGTGGTGTTGGCGTGAATCTACAAGCTGCTGATACCGTAATCATTTTCGACACTGATTGGAATCCACAGGTTTTTGTTGCTTCTTAAGCTATGATTAGATTTAATCTATTATGCCTTATATGGCTCAACCTCTATGTGCTTTTCTCAGGTTGATCTTCAAGCACAGGCAAGAGCTCACAGAATTGGCCAGAAGAAGGATGTCCTTGTCCTTCGGTTTGAAACAGTTAGTATTGTATTTTGGAAAGTGGTTTTAGAGCTATAACTGAGATTGATATTGTGTAGATATTGGAAGATACATCCTTAATATATCCTCAGTACTATTAATCATCTGCATCTAAGTCTAATCCAATAAGCAGACTTGTCTTCTTGGTTCTTTTTTGTCAATTAATTTGTTCTACTTTAAGTATTTTTATTAGAACCTACCTACCGCTTTAAACTTTTCCATTGAATGCCCTCAAAAGGGTCCAATTTTTTGATTTTGCAAAATATTTTTTTATTACATCTTAATAGAGAATCCACTTACACTTTGAAACTGTTCTATCAAATATCTTAGGTTGTAATATGATACACATGTCTAATGCAGCATAGGGAAACATGTCTTTAATGCAAATAATAGTGTACTTATAGTAGTGTTGCAACATTGGCATAGTTTAATACAAATTGCACAGCTCATGAAACATTAACACACACACAAGCCCCAACCCCCCCAACACCACACACCCCACGCACCCCCCCCACCCATCCCCCAAACACCACCACCTCCCTTTCCCCCCCTCCTCTCTTTTACTGATATGTGATATTACATTCTTACAATCTAAAGGCTCATAACTCTCTTGGAAAGGCATATCATCATTTCTTACAATTATGTACCATTGTAGCCATGCAAAACTATAATAATGTAATTCTATAATATTATTGGCTCCATATTCAGAATATTTTATTAAGATACACTATCAATATATATAAGTATATATTTGGTTGAGCATTATCAATATGTTTAATCATGATTGTTTTTTAAATGAATAAAGAATAATCTGTAATTTTCATTAATATAAGTATATCTTAAACAAATCGGTGCATAGTGTGGGGCTTTAACTAGTAGATACATGTATTTAATTACCAAAAAGCAAGTGGGAACTAGTTTTGTGAATATCATCTCATTAATCAAAAGTAGGCATTGATAATAGTTTTTCGGAGTTAGGTTTTGGCTATCATGCCTTTCTGCTGTCTTTGTTCAACACTTTTTGCATGCTCTTTGGTGGTATGGAAAAGCTTGTGTTTCTTATTTCCATTCACACAAGGAAGAGCATAGAAACTTATTTGCACCTGGAAGAAGAGAGATGAGAGGTGATGTTCTTCTTAAATATTTAGCAATTTCTGCTCTAAAGGTATAATTGCTGTGTACTATCAAATGCCTTGATTAGATTATGCTGCCATTGTCCCACTGGCTCCATAGAGTGAAAATCTTTCATTTAAAAGCATCCGATGACTGGAGAAATCCTTTAAGGAATTCAGAATCTAATCATCTTGTGTTAACTGTGGTGACATAGTCTGAAATGCAAAACTAGGAGATAATTCCATGTCATTTGGCTAAATCATCTTTAATCAACTGAAGGTTCAAACTGTTGAGGAACAAGTCAGAGCAGCAGCTGAGCACAAACTTGGAGTTGCCAATCAGAGCATTACTGCAGGCTTTTTTGACAATGACACCAGGTTAACAGGAGCTTTTGCTAAGCCGGAGATCTGTGCTCTTTTTTAGTTATATTGTGTAGGAGGCTGTAAATGGATCTGAGTCATGTTCTTATGGGTATTTCATATTTGTATAACAGTGCTGAAGATCGAAGAGAATATTTGGAGTCTCTCTTGAGGGAGTGCAAGAAAGAGGAAGCTGTACCTGTATTAGATGATGATGGTCTCAATGATATTTTAGCTCGCAGGTAGCTTGTCCAAGTCATGCTATGGCATTTTTTTCTTATGGACAAACTTCCTTTTATCTGGTACCAGAGAAATGTGTTGAATTTAATTATCACTTCTATTTGGTAGCATTCCCCCTTAAATATAAGAGTTATCTCTGCGCATAATTTAAAGTTGCAAGTGTTCGAATTGGACATTGTTTGAAGTTAGGTATAACAAATGATTCACTCTATTTTTATCAATCAAGGAGAACTTTGCTGTTATAATCTTGCCTTGCACAAGAGAGGTATAGAAAAGTATATTTAAAAATGGCAAATATAAAAAACAAGAGCAGTGTTTGTGGAGCCTGATAGAGGTAATCACGGCAAAGAGAGTAGGTAGACACAGATGAATATTTCGTGCCTTTGAAGCAGCATGTGCTCTTTTCATTGAAAAACTGATTATCCGTTTTTTTTTTCCAATGTTGTCAGCGAGTCAGAGATTGATGTATTTGAATCAGTAGACAAGAAAAGGCGTGAAGAGGAGATGGTATGCATCTTTCTATTTGTGCTAAGCATGTGCTATATCATTTTCTGTAAGTTTTTCTTTAATTAATGGATTGTCATTCTTACTAGGACTTGCTGTTCTTCTATTGTTGAATGCAGGAAACCTGGGCAAAATTGGTTCGTGGAGAGGGTAGACAAGATTCTGAGCCCCTCCCCCCAATGCCATCACGCCTTGTTACTGATGATGACTTGGAAGCTTTCTATGAGGCAATGAAGATATATGAAGTGCAAAAGCCCGAGTTGACATCTGGTGTTGGCATCAAGAGGAAGTCAGAGTATGTTGGCAGTCTTGATACTGAACAGTATGGACGGGGTAAACGGGCGAGAGAGGTTTGTTGATCAGCTTAATTAGCTGGCTTACCTGATCATGGCTTTGTTCTTCTTGTTGCTACTCCTTACTAAACCCTTCCTCCTTTGTTAATTGATCATTGATCAGGTTCGTTCCTATGAAGAACAAATGACTGAAGAAGAATTTGAAAAGATGTGTCAAGCTGAGTCTCCTGGATCACCTAGATTGAAGGATGCAGGGTTGCATATTAACCTGCCTGCAAAGGTCAGTAACATCTCGGAAGCAGCTATTTTATCAGATTCCTCTGTCCCAGCGGTAGTCCCCCCACCATCTGTGTCTGTACAGCCTCAACCTGCCAACTTAAACAAAGATGTAACACCACCTGTTAAACGAGGTCGTGGAAGGCCCAAAAGAGTTATAACAACTACACCTCCAGCTCCAATTCCCCAACCAGCACAGGTGCTTCAACCATCATCGCCAGTTCCTGCAATTGGCATTGTTGGTGGGGATGCACATAGCAGAGCTCTTTCCAGTTTTCCTGCGGAGTCTACTAATGATGTAACTCCAATTTCATTGAACAATCCTATTACAGCTATCCAGCATCCAACTGCTGGATTTATCTCTACATCTCAGCCAAGTCCTGCTGCTGCATCTACAGCTGGTGTTCATTTGGCACCCACCAGTGAAATTATCTCAGCACAAGTCAAAGGACAGGGAAGGAAAACTCCAAATCGAACAGAAGCACCGAGGCGTCGAGGGAAAAGACAACTTCTGGTGGGTGATGCAATCACTAATAGTTTTGTTGGTCAGGATCAAAAACTGAATGAGCAATTGCAACTGGGGCCCCAAGCTGTTGTCATAAGCCAAACTGCAGCTAGCATATCTGTGGTTCAGTCCCCTGAATCTTCTTCCGTGGCTACTACAGGAAATATTGTAAGTGGAACAGTGAACCATCCTAATGCAGGAAGTGTAATGATGCCTTTGCAGCAACTGCCTTTGTCTTCTGCTGTACCTGGCCCTCAATCAGTTAGCTCAAGCCCTTCTCTTCTTATACAAAGTGGAGGGCAAAGTCAGAAGACTCAGAGTGGAACTGAAGCACCAAGACGTAGGGGAAGGAGAAAGGCTTCCCTATCAAGTGTGATATCTGACACTCCTGCAAATGTAGTATCAGACCCAAAAGTGGACCAAACAGAAGTTAGAACTTCCAATACATCAATCGAGCAAGCTATTGTTGTTTGTGATACTGGAACTGTTGCAGGTGATAAAGTGCTTGACGCTTCAAATGTTGATGCCAGTCTTCAGGATCCAAACTCAAAGAGCACATTAGATTACGTGCTGCAAAACAAACAGCCTCTGTCTGTTAATCAAGGCAGTAGTTCTGATGTTCCTGGTAAGTTTGTGAAATCAGTACTGAGATTTTGTAACCACTGAAGATTTGGTGTGAAGCAAACTTTAATAAACTGATGGAAATTGGATCTTGCAGGCTCATCCTCGGGTCAGACTAAGCACCCTCATGTCTCAGATGTTGCCATTGCACCGATAGTCCTGCCTGACAGTGGCATGGTAAAAACACCATCGGTTGTACCTGTGTCTCTGACTGCTCCTCTTCAAGCATCTAATAATATTAATTCAGACGAAGCACATAAGACAGCCTGTTTGAGCATTACCACTCAGTTTGCCCTTGGTAGTTCTACAGCAGGAGATGGTAGCACAAAAATCGTACACCCTGTGGATACAAAAAGTCTTCCCAGCATAGTTTCAACCACGTCTTACCCAACTGCATCAGTCCAAACAAGAAGACAAACTCGTAGGGGCCAGGTCCAAGGCAGAGTTGATGCACCTAGGCGTCGGGGTAGAAAACCTGCATCTGCATCAGCACCTGCTCCAGGTGTCTCTATGGGTAGGAAGGAGATGGAAATGCCAGCAACAGTGAAAATTGAAGACTCGTTGGGAAACAAATCTGGCACAGCTGATCTGGATCCCAAGTCTGCTGGGTTGACAGATGCTTCCAATTTCAAGCAGTCATCAGCTACTTCATCAACAACAGAACATGATAATGCCTCAAAAATACAAGGTATATTATCCATGTACTACTTTTTCCTGAGCTGTGTAATATTGATAGCTTGGTGCTGAGGCTGAACCCATTCTTAACTTGTGCAGGTCTTCCTTTTAGACAGAATAAAACTGCTGATGTGCAATATGTTGCTTCCATGATGAAAGAAATGTTGTCTGAAAGTCGCATATCTAAAACTTGCGAAGCTACCAAAGGGCCTGGGGATAGGATATCTCCCGCTCTTTCAGCGTCACAAACTGCTGCTTCCACTGAACTTCAGAGTTCGCATGATCAATACAGTGCTGAGGTTGAGAGACAAAAAGAAGGGATGACAGGGGAAGTTCTTCAGGCAAAACCTGTTATATTTGGTTCTGAATGTGGGGTTGCTATTAGCTCCTTAAGCACAATGCCGCTGAAAGGACAAGTCACAGAGGAAAGTATGGATGAAATGCCTATGGTTCCTCCTGGATTTGAGAAATCTGAAACCTACTCTTCAGCTAGTCAAATGCATTTTTCCCAGGCTGAATTGGTTGAGAAGCCAAATTTGACACCAATATCAGGTAAAAGCTCTGATGATAATAATGCAGAACAACAAATCTCTATGGATGTGAAGCATGCAGCTGGTTTGGCTTCTGAATTTGCAATACCAAGTGAGGAGACAAGTATTGAGGCTAAAACCGTTTCAGATTGTACTCAGCACAAATGTCCGACTGCAGGTGTCTCTGATGCTAGTTGTTCTGATCTTCCATCTGGTGACAGCTTGACGATGAAGAGCAGCTCAGAAGAAGCTCAAAGAAATGACTCATTAATAAATGATGATAATAAGGAGGAGGAATCATTTCGGAATGGACAAGGTGATGTAGGTCATGATTCTTCAGCTGCAAAAGATACAAGTGCTACCAACCTAGTAGAGCAGGAGTCTCTTAGTGCATCTAATGATGTCACAAATACTCATCTTAGAAGCACTGCAAATGTGGGCTCTGCCAGTGAGCAACCTGAAATAGTTTGTCCTACACAAACTGAAGATTGTTGTGATCAGCAAGAGGCTCCTAGTAATGATAAAATTTCTGAAAAGGAGATTCCTTTGAGAGAGTCTTCAGAATCTTCTGATTCCAAAATCAGGCTGACTGATGCCAAGAGCTTGGTGGAAGCTGAGAATGTAGGGGTCAAGTGTATTACTGGGTGCTTCCCTGGTAAAGCAGACAATACTTCAGACGATCATACTAGTGAAGATATGATGAACTAACTGTGGCACAGGGAAGTGCAGAGAATCTGTCAATGGAAGCTAACAATATTAATGATGCTGGGAATTGTTCTATGGACAAAGTTACATCTGAACAGAATATGACATCACAGACATCACTGGGTGTGGTTGTGGAAGATGGTACTAAGTCATCATTGCTTGAACATGTGATTGCTGATAATAGTAACTTGGATTCTGAACAAAAAAATAAGGTCTCAGGCGATACTTTGGTGAGGCTGGTAAAACAAACGCAAGAAGCAGAAATGGCTCATCAGATAGATGAGGGTGCCAAGTCAGTTGCTGCTGATATCATGGATGCATCTATGTCTTTCTCAGAAATAAGTAAAAAAGTTTCCAGTGAGGTTTCTGACTCTGTTAATATGGATAACTCATTGGTACTGCAAGTTCCAGGGGAGCACGAACCTCAAATGAATGTTTCTGCCGTGGATACATTGTCAAAAGTTGTGACCACAGATAAGATCAATGAATGCCCTGGGAGTGTTTCTGGTGAAAGCTCAACCAGTGAAACTAAAGAATTGACTGATGCTATTCGAAAGAAGAATGTTGGGTTTCCTGAAGGGAACACACTCAATTCTCTGTCTTGTAGATTGTCACCTGAAAAATTGAAGAAATCGGAGATTAATCTGCCTTCATATTCTGTGGCAACTAAAGAACCATCCCAGTCCTCTGTAGGTGCAGACATAGCATTGATTGAAAAATCTAAAGCCGCTGAAATGGATGCAGGTAATGAAACCTCGGCTTCCCAGCCTCCCTTTCCAGAACACAAAATGAAAAATCTCTCTGCTTCTTCATTGGAAGAGAGAGAAAAGATTAGTAGAGCTTCTGAGGAAGATAAATCCATTTGTGAAGCTGATCTTGGTCATAAAGATACAGGAAATCTGTCCGAAGCCCATCTTGGTTGTGCACAAAATGTTTCAAAGCCAGAAGCATCTTCAGAAACAATGGATGCAGTTGCTTCATCTGCAGCAATAGATGAAGGGGCTGCAGAAGGTGCACCAGCACAAGCTCAGCATGAAAAATCAGTAGAGAAGGAAACTGGAAGCCTTGAAGCCGAGATGAAAGATGGAGGGGCTGCATCAGGCGCACCAGCACAAGATCTGCATGCAAAATCAGTAGAGAAGGAAAGTGAATGCCTTGAAGCTGAGATGGGTGACAGAGCAATCGGTTCTAATGATACAGAGACTGAGAAAGAGGATTTATTGGAAAATACAAATCAATCCTCTTCTTTACAGGCAGAAGAAGACAACACTGAGGGTTCAGCTTCAAAAGATCCTGAAATTAGAAGTCCTGTTGTGACTAGAGAAATAGATCGGCAAGAACCTTCTCCTGTGGGTGCTTCTCAGGTCAATATTTCGTCACCAGAATATACATCAGTAACAACAGATCAGTTGTCCTGTCCTTTAACAGAAAATGATGGGAATGCCAAGAGTTCCTCTGTACATTCTCTAACTGTTGATGGGGAAACAGTGGAAGGGAATATAGATGCAGGAAAGGTGGTTTCTTCTCCAGTTACAGGTGATGTGCCAGGGAGCAGAGCAGAGAATGAAACTCATCCTTCATCCCCAACAGGTGTTAATGAAGGAAATATCAATTCTTCACCTAGAAAATGTTCAGATGGGAGGGCAACTGATGTGCCAGGGAGCAGAGCAGAGAATGAAACTCATCCATCATCTCCAACAGGTGTTCATGAAGGAAATATCAATTCTTCACCTAGAAAATGCTCAGATGGGAGTTCAGTTGCCCTTAGTGTAGCAGGAACACACGAATCTAAACTTGCTGTAGATAGAATCGTTTTTCCAGCCGGTGGCAGTGTGCCAGAACATGCTGCAGAGTGCACAGATACTTCAGTAAATGTTGTTATCCTGCCTGATAGATTAGAAAGAAATCGTACATCGTCCCCTTCAGTGGAAAAGGAGGACGATCTCCAGGGTGAAGCGAAATCTGGAGTTAACGTAGTTCAGATACAGGAACCTGAAGATACAGCAGATAAAGGAGGTCATCGGGATGCCGATGTCTTACACAAAGATCCACTGGTCGATAATCTATCGACTTCCATTCCGACAAACGACGATGTGGAGTCCTCTGAGGGTCAAAACCACAGCATACAGATGACAGAAGAGCAAGCAACCAAGTAGTGTGTTAGAAAGCATACGAAAGGGAAATATTCAAGTTAGGTGTCATCTCTAACGGTAGCTTAACTCAAAATTTTCTTGGGTGGACGCATTCTCTTTAGGCTCACACATATTCACGAGACACTAGTCACTATTCGCTAGCCGCCCTATGGCAATGCATGTCAAGGGAACAGATGAGAGGTGAGAGATTGATACGCCTCTCTATGTATATTGCGTTTGTATTTTTATCGGTTCTGCCTATTTTATTGATTGTTGATTAATTGAGCTCTCATTCGATATGCCACTCTTTTATGTATTTTGTACTTGGTATGATTTCTGAGTTCTGTTTGTTTTATCTTATCTTGGCCTTTTTGTTATTTTATTTTTGTCGTTTTCAAACATATGCAAATACAAATGAAAATTATATATTTTTAGTCATAAGTAGGTCAAACGGATCAGATGTAGATAAGATATAAATAATATACAAAAAAACATATAAATGTAGATTAAATACATATAAAATGTAAATGAAATCGAGATAATTCAAACGGTTGGGTTTGTCTTTTTCATCTTATGTTCGTCGTTTTTTAATAGATACTTGTCTAGGTTTTTTTATTTTCATCTTTTTTTTGCTGTTTTTATATTTTATTTTTATCATTTTTAAATAGATATTTGTTAAAAAACATACGTAAATAAAAAAAAATATTATTATTCATAGGCGGACAAAGTCATGTATAATAAGATACATAAAAAAAATCAGAAATTCCAAAATCCAAACTGGCCTCCTATTCAAAGGTGGAGAACCGATTCTAAAGGAGGCGAATGGAGGTGAGGGAAATACAGACCCGTTCGGATTAAGAGGGGGTTTTGGCCCTATTTTACTTTATTTTATTTATTTATCAATTTAATTTATTGAACCTAGGTTGAGAATCAGTTCGAGTTCAATCCAAATTTTCTTTTTGCACAATAAAAGTTAAAACAATTTTTATGATACTCCAAAATTACCCAAGGGGAGTATATTGGTGTTTTTAGTCATGTTTTTTTAACTTAATTTTTCAAATAATAGGGGAAATAGAAATGAAAATGTAATTTAAAAGAAAATAAATCCAATAATCAGAATTGTTGAATATTTTTTTTGGCCGAAACAACAATTCTAAGATTCAACAACGATATTTTTAGGATTATATCGATTTTTCTTTCAAATTGCATTTATTATTTGCTTTATCCAATATACGGTTTTGGAAGCCTTTACATTAAAAGCAAGAGCTTATTGGCATTACTATTGATTGTTTATGTTTAAAGTATACTAGAGTAATTTTATCCTTTAATTCATTTCATAGAATTTAAATTGCTAAGTTCTTAATGCATTTTTCTTATATGAAAAAATTTCAATTTTAGACTTGTTTAAATGCAAAATCATTTCATTATTTATAAACCATGATAATTAATAGCCATGGGAAGGCATTATGAGTCATTCTTTTTTCAAAATTTGGATTGATTAACTTATTCTTAATGCATTTAAATTGAATTATAATTACATATCACTTTGTAATTAATCATATATCCTAATTTCCATAAATCTCTAAAATTCAAAATAAAAAGTATATCACTATTGTCATAAATATTGATTGTCATTGAGATATTCATTTCGAAGACTTGAATTGTTTGATAAATTCTCAATGCATTTTCTTATTTTCCATAAGTCTTTTCATTTTAAAATTCTTTTTTCTTTTGCCATTACAACGGGAAAAGGAATGATTCAAACTTGATACCTCTCTCTTGAGAAATCAGAGAGAGATCATGAGAGATTTCATTATGTTATAATGTCATTGGCTATTTTAAAGATAGCTATTTTTCCATTTTCAAAGCCTAATAAAAAATAATTAAGTTGTGGGATATTGTGAATTATTTATTTATTTTTGTGAAGTTGAAATGCTCAAATATTTTTGGCTAAAGGGATTAATGATAAAAATGGTACCTAAATTTTTGCAAAAAATTTAATTAGGTACCTGAAGTTTGGTTTTGAATAAATTAGTACCTAAACAAAGTTTTCATGAACTTATATTGATACATGAATAAAGTATTTGTAGACTTTTCTTCATATCTGATTGAACTTCGGGTATAAAAAATGTCAAAACCAAACTTCAGGTATAAAAAAAGTCTGTGAAAACTTTGTTCATGTACCAAATTATTCAAAATGAAACTTTAGGTACGTGATGGAACATTTTGTGAAAGTTTAAGTACTATAGTTGATATTATCCCTTACATAAATTACAAAAACATGACCTATATTTTGATAATTTTATAAATAAGTGACATGAGTTTTGATTTTTAACAAATACATTACATGTTTTTTGGTACTTTGCAAATGAGTGACTTCATTTAATAGTTTGAAATTTCTTGATGAGTTTACATAAACTTTTTAAAAGAGATTTATTTGAAAATATTTTTCTAAGTCTTTTGATAAACTTTGATCAAATTTTATTTTTTCATTAAAAAGATTCATTTTTATTTGGACAACAACTTATTAGCCATGCATGAATATGATCATGTAGTTTATAAAAGATAAAAATATCACAAGATAAGATAATAATAAAGAACATAAGAAATAAATAAACATAATAATAATTATCAAGTATTGGGAGTCTTAACTTCTTCAAGGCTTCCCGGGACTAAGATTAGACTAGTCCAAAAGAAAAGAAAATTGTTTTGACTTGATGAGGACAAGTCTAAGACTAGAAAGACTAGTCTTAAAACAACTTGAAAGTAAATAAATTGCAAGGGAAGTAAATAAATTGCAATAATAAATGAGCTCATATGCTTTAAAATATATATATAATTACATAGATATATTTAGTTAGATAACATAAGAACAACATAAAGGAAAATAGTTTCATGAACAAGAATAAAGTATGAACATATTGTTGCTTTCTTAACCTCCATGGGTTTAGAAAACACACACTATACTCATACTAAGTAAATGAACATATAGAAAGCTTAAACTATTACCAATATAAGAAGTGGAAATTAGAGAAATTTTGAGAGAGCTTTTGGGAGAGTAAGAGTAGTGTATGGAAGGTGTGAAGGAAATAGAAAGAAGAGATGGTATTTATAGGAAAAAATGGAATGTGATTTGTGTTAATTAAATAAATGAAAAATAAAACAAATTGTGTGTGTATGAGGGAGGGGCCGGCGCAAATTGTGAGTGGGAGAGAGAGAGAAATTTATTTTTTTGTATTTTTGTTAATGAAAAGTAAGATATGAGAGATGTGAAGTTGTATTGGAAATGAATATTGTAAGAAAATAGAGGTATGGTTGTAAGAGTAGATTGTAAGAAAAAATAGAGATAGATAAATAATGTAATATAAAGTAGATATGATAATTAAAGTACCTGTTGTAAGAAAATACGAGTATAATTACGGTATCTGATATTTTTAGTTACCGAAAAATTATAAAACTGCTATTTTTGAAAATCGTATCTCTTAACGAGTCTAACAGTATAACTGGAATATTTTTACTATTCCAAGCCCGGGACACATTTTTTGAAAACTATATCTGATTAGGCTCAAAACGAATCGCGGTTTAACTAATCTAGTATTTTTAAACTTTCTCATGTTATTACGAACTATTCTACATGTTAATCTCTCACTTAGGGTTTTGTTGACTTTAATATTTCTGGTTGACCTTCTAATTAGGGTTTAAGCTCAACTGATCGTAAAACTTTGGGGGTTTATAGCCTTGAAATAAATCTAACACTCCGATGATTTTCTTGTTTTCTTAAAGGACTTGCCCATGATTAAATCTGGAAGCCTTGAAATCAAGTTAAGACTTCCAATACTTGATATTTATTTCTTGCTTATCCTTATATTTTCTATTTTTCTTATTATTATTTTTATTGTGTTACTAGCTACATACTCATTGCTCATGCATGATCATATTGATTGTTATCTTAATATGAATAAAAAGTTCCTTCTTAAAATAAAAGAAAACAAACTCAACTAACTTTAAAAGAGTAGTTTTATCACTTAGGAAAAAGTTTCATTAAGATTTAGAATTTTATTTCAACCAAATACTTTTTAAAGGTTTTTTTTTTTAAAACAAAAATCACCATAGATTCTAGTGTTGTTGACATACAAAGCTTTTATAAAAATAACTAAAGAACTCTTTATTTTCTTTTCAAACTACCATTTAAACCTTAAGGTTGATAAAACTTTTTCTGTAAGAAATTTTCTTAAAAACTTGATTATAAAATCCTTACTAACATTTTTAGTAAGTACAAAGACCAATACAAGCTTTCCAAAATAAGTTAAAAATCAACTCACTAAGTAAATTATACTTAGGGAATAAAATTTGAGAATAACTTACAAAGACTAAAGTTTTTGAATCGAAAGTTATCTTTTACGAAATTTAGGAAATACAAATAATATTTATAGTTGGAACTTCATTCTATGCGATTTTTGACGAATATAGTAAAATAGAATTAGAAAGTTTAAATAGAACTTCTATGAAATACTCATTCCGGGTATTTCTTTTGTCTAGGTGATGTGTAATATGGGATTTCCCTTCCTGAGGATTACTACAACTAATAAGATTGTGAAATAGACAAGTGAGTTTTTCTCTTAATTTCGTTACCTTGCTTATGCTTGTAGAGTAGTGGCATTAGTATAGTAAGAAAATATAAAAATGGATATGTATGGGGAAGTCAGAGATATGTATATGTGTGATTCTATGCTTATGAGATGAAATGATAATTAAGAATATCAAACTTCAAATTGTTTGTTTAAGTATCTTATCTACTTACATTTATACTTGCTTATTGTTTGCTAAATTGTTTGATCAAGAAACCTTAATAAGGTTTGGCTTAAGAAAAATAAAACGTTCACGCATAATATCCATCGAGTCATATTTCTTTCGGAAGGCTGTTACTCTACGCATAGAGTTGGATGGGTTGTAATTGTGCCGGAACATGGGCCATACTCATTCCTAGAGAATCCACATTGCTCGAAGAATGCGACTCTAGGTTCGAAGCCGTCCCAATCGAACGCTTTGGGCAGGGGCCTGGACACTAGCAATAGAAGGTTGAGAAGATCTGGCCATACTCCTTCCTAGAGAATCCACATTGCTCGAGGAATGCGACTCTAGGTTTGGAGCCATACCAACCGAATGCATTGGGCGGGGGCCTAAGGACTAGCAATAGAAGGTTGAGAGGATCTTCATCAATAATTCCCTAACCTTTGATACTGAGGGGTAAATTCGTTCTATATATAATTTCCGGATAACTATATATACTTGTGTAATCATGTGATTTGATGCATAGCATATGTATGAAAAATAAATAAACTTGTTTGATATCACAGTACAAATGAAAAAGAATATCTCACTAAGCTAGTTGTAAGCTTACACCCCCATAGTCTTTGTTGGAATAGGTATACCCATGGCTCCATTCGAAGATTATGATATTAAGGAAATCATTGATGGATTTTAAACTCGTATGGAAGCAAAGGGAACATAGAATGAATTTATTTTGTAATTTTCTTATATGCAATGTATGCTATGTTAGTATTTTGGTGATTACTAAGAAATGTATTCTTATGGACTTGAAGACAATAGCGGGGGTATGCCCCTAAGATTTGTAAGCAACCATGTTTATGTTTTATAATAAGTATTCTCCTTGCCTTATTACTTAATCATTATCAATGTAAATTGTGCTACTCCGATGCGTTCTCTTAGTTGTGATGTATGCCTTGTATATGATATGGAAGCCTTTGCATGACTAAGGCAGTCATTCTTAGGTTTTAGTATTGTGTACGGTGGACTGTCACGTTTAGGGTATTCCTCAGGACATGACAAGTGTCATGGCACTTTGAGATAAACTAATGCCCTTGATTCATCATTTAAATTACTTGTGGGTCATTAGAGAGAATCACATGTACATGACACAACTAAATCACTCCGACAACAGTGATATGAAACATGATCGAGGTTGCTTCGATAAGAAGTAATAGATATAAATAAGTCGCATAACTACTTACTTAATATTATGCTTTACTAGTGAATAATTAGATATTACAGGCATAATCCTTAATGACAATTGTTGATTCTCTATATATTAAAGTTTTGATGATAACAAAATGCTCAAAGAACTAACTATTCTATTAGTGTGCAGAATTATATTCAGAACTTTATATAGAATATTGGTGAATTTGTTGAACAAATATATAAGGTTGAATGATATTAATTCAACCTTATATATGAACAAGTTTTTAGATAAGTTAGACAAGAGTAGTTATACGATATGATGATTTCGGATGCTGTTTAGAAAGGAAAAAGGTACATAAGAATGTTTTCCAGAAGGATAATCAAAGTATAAAACATTCCCAACAACACAGAACCTTTCACAGAACCTTTGGGAGAAACTCAAAACAACCATTCTGAATTGAAGTTAGTTTCCAGAAACACAGAAGTTTTTGCAGAACCTTTTCAAGAACCTTCAGCAGTAATTCTGAGTTAAAGATAGTTACTGTTCATCTTCTCAAACAAGATCTACATTTTTTTATGAAGAAGATCAATGATTTTGAAGACCTAGCTCTGAGATAATAAGTATATTCAGATAGTATACTTATTTGTTTCACTAAAGTTGGATTATCCTTGGGATTAAAGAAATTGTCGGATTGGTTATATTCATCAAAGAAGTTTTCTTGAGATAAAGACAGAAGTTATGATTGATTAACGATGGACTGATTTCAAGACAGAACAGTTATGTTTTCTGATTTTCTCAAGATAAAAACAAATTCGAATTGGATATTATTAAGAAAATCAAAATAAGAACAATGTTATCTTTAAGAAGATGACACACGAAGATCACGTTGAAGACCATGATATCAGCAACAGTTCTCCAGATCTATCTTCAATTTCAATGTTATCAAAAGTCTTCAAACAGAAAACAAGTAGATTATCTTAAATCACGAAATTCAAGACAGAAGTTATCTTACTTCAGCGTATCAAGAATTCAAATTCAAAGTTGGAACCGAAGTAAACAAGAAGAACGAGATTTTCTCTTGAAGATATCAGCAACATTTGAAAAATTAATTTAAGGATAAGAGATTACAGATTTCCATCCGAGATTTTTGGGATATTTATCTTATCTCAAGCGCAAAAAATTCTGAACGATAGGAGGACAATATATGCGAACAGAAATAAAGGAAGAAAGATATACAGAACTATATACTGTTCAAGAAAAACAAAAAACTCGAGAGCTGCTTGACTCAATCATTGATCGAAAATTCTTAAGAGTTGAAAAAGCTAACTTTCTTTATTCCTTTCACGTGCAGAATTGTAGCAAATTTTATTGCAAATTTTACACTTTATTATTTTACAAACGAAGCAACTTATTGTTGGCTTCAAGTGAGTTAGTTCAATTACTAGTTTAGACTCTGTAGATCGATTGAAGCTAGAGGATAGCTATGAGAATCGAGCAGAGAGAATTGTACAAGCTTGTAATTGATTTTATTGGATATAGTGGAACAAAACCCGTAGGATAACGGGGTCCCCGGCTCGGAGCTGGAAGAGTAGACTGAAGCATAAGGCAGAATCACTATAAATCGCTGCCTGATTTTCTATACTCTATCTTTTCAATTCCCACAATTTATGTTCATATTTGTTTAATTGCATATTTGGTTCTCATTCTTAAAATCAAAGGGGATTGTTTTTTAAAAGGCAAAAATTTTAATTTTCTGAAATAATCAATTCAACCCCGCTTTTTGATTATTTTTGGGACCAACAACAATGATGATAAAAGATATAATAATAATGATGACGATGGCGATGATGTAGGGTGGGGTTACTGCAGCTGACCGATCATGTGCGATAAGTATGTCGGTCGACCTGAGAGGAGTCCTAAACTGATGACAAGTGTAAGATGTCGTAGAGAGAGGCATGGGAGGAGGAATAGGCAAACCTAGTTGCTCAAATGCTTGAAGATGATAGAAGATCAAATCAAGTAAACTTGATTATTCTTGACTCATTCTTCACTAAATATATGTTTTGATATTTCTTGGAGATATTTTACTAGAGTTTTCATGTGCTCTTAATCTTAGCAATATACAGAATGACCGTCCATTAGAAGATGAGTACCTATTTATAGATTTTAGAGGGTGATGTCAGCCATCGGATGGCATTTGATCAAACGGATGAGATTGAGTGTGGTTGATCACCATTAGATCTTTTCCAAATGATCTGATGATTGCTATTGAAGCCTTCTTTTCTATAGTTGTAGACAGAGCTGGGCTTGAAGGCTTTTATAATATAAAGAGAAGCCTATTAGCCTTTTTAAACAGCTCATTTTTAATATAAAAGAGCTTAAGGCTTATTTTATTCCATATAAGCCATTTTTTAGTCAAACGAAGCCCGAGTTAGCTTAAAAAGATATTTTTGGAGTTTACTCTTCACACATGAGAAAACCGAATAAGGTCGAAGTGGAATAAACAGTTTCGAGCCTATCATATTCTTTGTTGAAGTAGGTTTTCTAAGCCTCGTCATTAGCCTAGAAGACTAGCTCATGAATCAAATTAGGCCAAAAGCCTAATTACCAAAATGACCCTTTATATTTTTCCCTTAGACCAAAAGCTTTTTTAATGAAGTCATATGAGGGTTTTGAGCATTTCATTGAATGAATGATATCTTTAACTTTGTTGTAGAACACTGATTAGATGTTGCACATGACATTGAATTGGCTATTGTGTTGATTGATTGATATTTCTTGTGTTTGTTGATGAGCTAAAGTAAGTTGATGTAATCTTCTTGAAACTTCTTGTGGAATACCAGATGAAGCAAATTTATGGTCACAACGTCCCTTACGGTACTGCATAAACCAGTGTGCTTACTTCCTCTTGATGAACCAGGGCAAGGTAAAGTAGTCTTTTGTCAATCATTATTTTGGGGAATCACTTTCTTTTTGTGTTGCTTCATACTTCACCTGATCATGTTCATCTTATTTTTTTTCCTCTTTTTTATAATGCTTAATAATTTAATAAAAGCATTAAATGTAGGATAAAGGCATGGCAGTAAATAGGGGTAGATGTTGTTGCGTAAGTGATGTGAAGTTTTGGGGTGAAGATATGTTGAGGTATGTTGGGGTAGCATGGGGGTGCGGGGGTAAGGCTTCCATGGTACGGACCAGGGTAATTTTGTGAAAATTCCCCTTTTTCATTTATTATTATTTTTTATACTATCAATTGTGTACTTAGAAAACGGATCCTCTTGTAAAAAAATAAAGGATAATTTTTTGAACTATTTTGGAATTTAGCATGTAATAATTCTCCGAATGCTTATGAATTGACCTGGATCTATATCTTGCTTTGCTAGAGATATAACCGTGTTAAAGTTGGAAAGTAAAGAAACAATTTACTACAAAGCCAATATTTCTCAACTTGCTTGGTCCAATTTCCTCTCTTAACCTAACAGACCTCCCTCTTCTTCTTCTTCTTTTTTTTTTTCTCACTCTTTTAAACCATAAAAGAAAAAAAGAAGAATTTATCATTTGCCAAACTTATACCGACTCAATCTATCAGACATATTACATTACTTGCTTGTTTTGCCTCAAATCATCCTCAAAATTTTTATACTGGAGAGAAATAACATCACAAGCAAATAATCACGCTAGTGAGATGGAGATCCTTCTCGCTCTCTCTCTCTCTCTCTCTCTCTCTCTCTCTCTCTCTCTCTCTCTCTTTCTTTGACTCACTTTATTTCATCTTTTCCAGAATAAGACATAGTTTCGGGGTTGGATGTTTGGTTGACTATGTAAGCCCTTAGATTTTAAGGTAAATATAAGTAAAGCTTAAGAGCCGGAAGTCAAACTGGAATTTTAAAGTCAACCTAGTTCTATATTAAGTCTAGTGAATCTAGATTCGGCAATCCTGTGCATGAAACCTAAAAAAATAAAAATGAAATAATTTTGAATTATAGTTTGAAATTATATAAGAATGTTTAAAAAGATCAGATTTTCCAAAATTTAGTTCATTCAGACCTGAATGGGATCAGTTTCTAAAATTAGGATCCCGACAAGTAAAATAGTGAAAATATTTTGATAATATCATTAGACTCGTAAATATATAAGGATTTCAAAAATATCAGTTTTAGAATTTTCCAGTATCTAAATATATCAGATATAGCTCGTTCACGCATATTTTCTTTACTATCGGTATTTTAATTATCTAGTCTACTGTACATAGTACCATTTCTACTATTCATTATTATTTTACTATCTCTAATTTTTCTTACAACCTATTCTTACACTCCATTATATCTATTCTTTACAATTTACCTTTCCTATAAAACTTTATTCACATCATACTATATAGATTATTACTTTTCATTACAAAAAATACAAAACATCCTCTCTCTCCATCATCCAAATCCGGTGCCAAACTCCCCCATGTGTATCTAATTTATTTTATTTTATTACATCTAATTTTCACTCCAAAACTTTATAAATACCCCATCTCTCCTTTATTCTTTTCCCACACTTTCTTACCTTAACAAAACTCTACTAAAATCACTTCTCAATTTCTCTGTCTACAATTTTCCTTTCAAATACTCTCTTCCTTTTCATCTCCATAAAACACCCATTTTTCTTTAAGAAATTTTCTAGACATACCATCACCTATCTTTGTTAAAAGTTCTAAACCATCTTCTTACTCATGTCATACAACATTACATGACTATAATGTGTGTTTCCTAAGACTAGTCTATTCTTAGTCTTGAGAAGCCTTGATGAAGTTAAGACTTCCAATATTTGATCAGAAAATCTTGATGAAGCTACGCTCCTGGTACTTGACCTTATTATTATGATTATTTGCTTTTTATATCTCTCTCTATTTTATTATGTGATATTCTCATCTTTCTCATAACTACATATTCTCATCCATGCATGAACATGTTGATTTTATCTCAACAAAAGGAAGAAGGAGTTTTTCTTTAATAAAATGAGACTAAACTCTTTCTAAAATAAATCTTTGTCACTTAGTAAGGATTTTTTCATCAAAGGACTTAAATTGTTATTTTTAATATATTCTTTTTAAAAAATTAGACAAGCTCCTCACGAAACTTTAAGGTATCAACAAAGAGGATTTCTTCAAAGATTTAACTAAGTAGATACACGCTCTCTTTTCAAAATAATAACATGAAAATTTTGGTTTAAAACTTTAATGTTGATAATTCTTTATGATGAAAATTCTTCATAAAAACTTATTTATAGGGTTTTTATCCACTTCATGATAAAAACTATGAACTAGATAAGTTTTCAAGATAAAATAAAAATCAACTCAGAAGTTTAGAAATCCACTTAGAGAAATAAAAATTTGCCAACAACCTACGAAAGTAAGTTTCTAAATGGTAAACTCATTTTCTAAGAGACGGAAGAACATAGAGATGATAAACTCAAAATATAAGATATTATCAACAACTTAAGAAAATTTGAAATTCTTTTGTTTCAAATAAAATTGGTAGGAAACTTAAAAGACCAAATTTTAAGGTTGAAATTGTCTTTACAGAGTTATAATAAAATATAAAAGGAAAACACTTATTTATAATGACTCAAGGAATTATAGTTTTCTTTTAAACCATTTAAGGAGAAAAATTTCAAAGTCCAACTTTCAAACCTATGAAACAAGTTGTTTTATAAAAAATAATTGTTGAGAGAACACCAATGAAGTCATGCATAAAATATGGGTCTATTTATGTATCGAAAAGATTTTTCTACCACATAGATATCTATATAATTGTTTTAGGATTTTTGAAAGTAGAAAAGTTTGGGAAATTGTGTTTTGAAAGGTCGGGAAATTCGTAGTGAATCTGTACCCTACTTTTCCAAGGCATAAATAACCTTTCATGATAAAAATAACCTTAGAAATATATAGATATTTTCGAGTAGGTAGAAGACAACATATTATATGCGAAATTCCGAGTTAAAATGAGTAAGTTATGGCCATTTTAAGTTGAAATTTCCTTAACACCAAATTTTATTAAATTTAATAAGATAGAGTTAGAAAATTTAAGTAGAACTTGGATGAAATACTTATTTGGGTATTTCTTTCTTTTCCCAAGGATTAATTCGACTGATAGAGATCGCCATGGCTGAATGAGTTTTCCTTTATGTTTTATGTATTCGCATATGTGCTTGTAGAATAGAGTACTGGATATTAGTTAATATGCATGTGGGTTATCATGGGAACTATGTATGTGATTCATTATGTGTGATTAATAAACAATAAGTATATCGGAGCTCGATTGGCAGATTAATATAAACTACCTTAATGAATTTTGCCGTGTGTGCAAATATTGATTGAACGCCTTAAATGAATTAATGTTGGATCGGAAATCCCTTAAAACTAAGTTACCCATGCATATCACTTAGAATATCATCTTCGTATTTTGCTACTACTCCTTAGCATGGGACCGGAAATGTAAGCTGCCTAGCTACATCTTGAGGAATTAGGATGTTTGAGGAATATGGCCTCATGGTGTAGCCGAACCAGATCGATTGCTTTGGATAAGGAAAGTTGAAGGACTAGTAGTATGGTTGATTGGAACCCCAAGACGCATGCAAATTTCAATGAGGTCGATTATGACCCATTCAAAGCATTCCCTAACCCACAATGAAGGGGTAAATCCATTCTACATATGAAACCGCATAGTCGTATGTATTGTTTGACCATATGGTTGCTTGAATTTCATATGTTTATTTAATGAACTTATTTGAATGTTCGTTATGAGTACTTTTGTGTAAAGATTATCTTATTAAGCTAGTTATGCTTACTCCCTAATAGATTTTTGATATTGCAAGATCATTGTTTTGTACCCGAGATCACCTTGACCGTCCCGGTAGAATCTATGCTTTTGGGAAGCTTTTGGAGGAATTCTATCTGAAGACTTAGATTAGATTTCCTCTAGAATCTTCTAGTTTTAGTTATTTGTCTTAGTAAGACTATGTTATTATTGAGATTTACCAGGGGAATGCCCTGTAGAAGTTGTAAGACCTTTTATTTTGATGAATCATAATCATATTGCTTTTAATGTTTCACTGCCATTATCTTAAAATGCACAACTCCACTGGTCTTCTTTTGTTGTGAACGTACGCCTCGTATCAATATGAAAGCTTTCGAGTGACTAAGGTAGTCATTCTCAAGTTTTAATATTATGTACATCGGGCTGTCACGTTTAGGGTACCCATTGGGGCGTGATAGACTACCTTTCGTTCCTTGTGCTTTTGCACCGTTGATGTCATACCCTAAAAGGTACCCTAAACATGACAGTCTGCCACACTTGATATCTAAATTTAAGTATGACAACCTTAGTCACTCCATGAGTTTAAATACCGGGTGTAAGGCTTACGTTCAACATATAAGGAACCATACTTTGAATCGAAATAGCTTAAGGAGACATACATCGCGATAAGAATGTAAATCATAGTAGTTATAACCAGATAAATCTATTACATGAGCTAAGGGCATACCCCATCAAAATATTAGGAGTCAATGGGTCTAGAAAAGCCTCTTACATCAACTATTATATATAATATATATATATATATAGATTAAGGAGATTCAACTAGAAGTCTATGCCTACATCTAGGTCGCAACTTCTTCAAAAAGCTCCTTAAGGTCCAAAAGCTACACCTGAGGAAAGTGGCTTTTTCGGAGATAGCCATAAATATTCATACTGCAACAGGAAACTATAAGGGTATAAGCTTACGAGCTTAGTAAGTTTCACTTCCAAAATTAAATACTCAACAGATAGTATACATATCAAGCAAGTTATATTAACAACCATATGAAATGCACAAGCACGTGAACACACAATACATAAGACCTTCCGAAAATCTTATGTTAAATGGATTTATGCCCTCCATTCAGGGTTAGATGCATTTATATTGTGGTTGATACAAGTGCCCACCCACACTATAAACCCCGGTTTTCCTAGTAACCGAGTAAACTTCGGAAACCAAAACCAAAACCCTAAATCTGATTAGTTTAAGCTTGAGAGGGAAACTTAGGAACCCCGGATTCGGCTTTTCTTTGATTTCAACAAAAAGAACTTTTGTAAAATAAATTAATGTGGAATATTGTTCTAAAGTATAATTCAAACCATAAAGATATTTTTTTTCAAAAAATTTTCTATTTCAGGACTTCCTGAGACCCATTACGGAAAAGTGAGCCTCGGAACTCGGAATTCGAAAAATATTTCAAAATACTCGTTAGAACCAAAATTTAATAAGAATTTCAAAAATATAATTTTTATAATTTTTCAATTTATAAAAATTACAGATATATTTTTCTCGTATTTTTTTTACTAACGGTAAAGTAATTGTCTTGTTTACTATTCATTACTATTCACAAGTACAACCTACTACACTCACAAGCCATACCCTAGTCTTATATCCTTACATACACTCAATTACATTTTCTTTTCCAATGCAAATTTGTCTCTTAACAAATTATTACATTTAATACTTTTTATTACATAAATTACAAAAAAAACAATTTCAACTCACTCCCTCTCTCCTCTCCTTCCAAAACTAGCGGACACCACCCCCCCCAACCCCAACCCCAACCCCCACCCACCCCCAAAAAAAATTTTTGCCTCAATTTGTTTTATTTTAATACACACACTCACACGAGCTTGTTTTCTTCTTCATTTTCTTCTTGATTTAAGCCTTAGGTGATGAATTCTAACCCTTTCCTACATTAAATTTTGTAATAGCAAGATTATTTATGAGTATTTTCATGTTAAAGTCCCCATGAGCACTTGCTATGGACAAGAAAATGCTACTACATGAATATCAAGCCATCACAAGAGTAAATCTTGTGTTTAAATGAGTTTTCATTTAATGATCTTCATGTTCATGCATATAATAGTAGAGTAAAAGTAGAGATCTTGCATAAAAATTCATGTTCATGTTTTCAACTCCATTTTATGCATCATAATAGTAGATCTAGCTTTTAGATGCTTATACCATACTTAACATTCATGATCTTGTGAATATTTGGTGTATTAATGCATTAATGATCATAAAGGTTTTATCTTATGCATACAAATGTTGTAGTTAGTAGAGCTTTAGTTAGATGAGATAAAGAACTTAAAAAGGGAAAAATTTTTGTTGGAATGTTCAAATGAAAATTCGGATGATTTCAAAACCATGTATTAAAAACCCTTTTATCAACTCCAAAACTTGTGTTCTATATGAAAAATGGAGAGTATAGGTAGTAGATATCATTAAGTAATGATTTTTATGAGTTGAAATGAGATTTGGTAAGTGGAATATGCAAAACAAAGAGTAGAGATAAGGTAGGAAATTTTGAGTTGCTAGTTAACTTAAGAAATTCGTAATTTGGGAGTAATGCCATGAAAGCACCTATTTCTCAACTCAAAATGAAAAGTTTTATTTAAGAAATGAATTCTTTAAGGGATATGTATAATAGAACCTTAAATTTTAATGTATTAAAAAGTTTTTCTCAAAGAAATCATTCAAAGACTAATTTTTCAAAATTCGGATTTTGGAATAACCCCTATTTGAAAACATGTTTCCAAAGCATAAAATGAAAAATGTTATGTAGAAATGAAAGCCCTAAGTAATAGATATAATGAAAACTTAATTTGAACAAGGATAATTAGATTTTCTTAAGAAATAAATCCAAAACAATTGGAATGATCAAAGTTAGGAAACTAGTTTTCTTGAAAGTAAATAGTCATGGAGTCTTACAAATAAAAAGTTTCCTAAATTTCCTTTTAGTAAATAATTTTCAAGAGCATGTATACATCAAATTCAAAACATGCCATTCATGATAGGAAAATCATCAATATTGCATGTATAGTTGATCTATATTCTAGAAACATTACAAACATTCACAAAACTATTTTTCGGAATTGGAAATTACTACGGATCAGAACTGAGCAGAATATTTCGTGACCCAAACATTTTCGAAACTTGAAAATAATATTAGAAATAGATAGATAATTCGAAGTAGATAAAAATCGGTATATAATATGCTCAATTCCGAGTTAAAATGAGTTAGATATGATCGTTTTAAGTTAGGACTTTAACTTAGGCGAAAATTGACGAACTTAGTAAATAGAATTGTTAAGTTTATTAGAACTTTATAAGAAATACTCATTTCGGATATTTCTTGTACTTAGGTGATTTAGTGGACGGATTTCCACTTCTAAGGACTACTACGACTAGTAGATTTTTCTCGATGGCCGAGTGAGTTTATTTCTTAAATAGTTGTGCTCTTGTATGTGCTTGTAATCGTAGTGACATTAGAATTAGGAAAAGATAAATTTGAGATGTTTGTGATCTAATCTTGGTTGAATGAATGTTAAGTATATCGAGACGAGACTTGTTGTAAAAATATTGTATGAGCTAGTATAGATTTGAATTGTCTGAAATTCTCTATGATCGCTCTTAACCTACATAATTAACATGCCACGACTATATGAATAAACTGTACATGCATATCACGTAGTGAGTCACATTGCATTGGCTGATATACCTTTGGTGGGACAAAAGTATATTGGCGGAAGGCGTGGGGGCCTGTGTTAACATTAAGGATGCGAGATCTGTCATGCCCCGAAGTGTACCCTAAATGTGACAGCCTGCCACATATAATATCAAGACTTAAGAATGACTACCTTAGTTAAGCGAAAGCCTTAGTATTACATGTAAGGCGTCTAGCACGGTAATAGGAGATGCTTTTGGAAAGCATATTTTAAGCAAGTAAAAATGAAATACAAGAATCCAGAAATAAAATATATTATAGCATAAATAACCAAAGGTCTATTACATGATTTCTTAGGGGCATACCCCTGCTAATCCCAAAGATCGAAATAGTCTTTACAATATTTAAATACTACATTAAAGATTTCAAAGGAATTCTAATCTAATTCTTCACGTAGATTTCCTTCAAAAGCTTCAAAAGGATACTTACGCAGATATGAGGAGACCTCGGGTACAAAAATAGATGTTCTTGAGAATACAAATACCTATAGGAGCATAAGCTTATGGGCTTAGTGAGTAAATCCTAAAGATTCATACTCAAAGTAAATTATCAACCAAGTTTATTAGTCAAGAAAATGGGATGCAACAACCACATGAGCATACAAGACATATGACTTTCCGGGAATCATATGTTGAATGAATTACACTCTTCATTCGGGGTTAGGTATTCCGACCAATTACAGCCACAACTTTTAAAACACTTTTTATAGATCTTACCGGCTCCTATACGCCATCAAAAACTTGTAGTTATTATAGGCTTCTACTAGCCGCCAATTTATGTAGATCTTACCAGCTTCTACTCACCACTTACATGATATACCGGTTCTGCCTACCACCACTATTATACACTTGTCCCACCAATTGTATAGTAGTGAATGAAATATGACTCAACATATGAAGTGCATGCATAATTTCTTAATTAAAGTCTAGTAGTTATATTTAACTTCTTTTAAGTGAGCAACCAATTTCAAACACTTCAAGATATTAATGTATATGCAACTTTATTACAAACAAATCATGTTTCGATATACTTAATATTCTTTCAACATATTATCATACAACTTCCATTTGATTTTTTCCTAAATTCTAATGCAACTAAATTTACAAGCACAATCATAAGTATGAAAAATAATGGGGAGTAAACTCACTCAGCCATGTCATCTTGAAATGGATAAGTCGTTCGGGATTTCTACTAATCGTAGTAATCTTCGGGATATGAACAATCCTCCTCGAGATTACCTAATCAAGAAGAATACCCAAAATGAGTATTTCTTTTTGATTCTATGGTATTAATAAGGAACTATGTTATAAGATCGTTAAAATTCGTACAGAGAGAAATTGTATCTTAAAATGGCCATAACTTGGTCATTTTAACTCGGAATTGAGCATATAATATACCATTTTCTACCTATTAAAAAATATCTATCAATTTCAAAAATTATTTTCATCAAAATAAGTCGTTTGAGTTCTGAAATAGTGGTGATCAGATTCACCACGAATTTTCACAAAACTTGAATTCATTCTTTTAACAAAAGCTCATATCAAAGAGATAGATATTATAATAGTTTGTAAAACCTTTGAAATGTATTTACATATATTTATTGACTTATATCAAATGTATGAAACTAATGAAGTTGTCTCAAATCATAAATTTTTGGTAATAGTAAAGTTTTGGGAAAGTGAAACTTTTTGAAAATTGCTCTTATTTTTGCTAGAGAATATCTCAAGTTATTTAAATGAGTATTTTTTTTCTTTTTTTTTTTTCATTTCCTTAGTCTTTTTATATTTCCAAAGAATGATTTTATTCTCTAAGCTTAGTTTCTAATGCTTTTTGAAAATAATAACAATTCTATATTTGTAGTAATAATTTCATTGTTTCTTAAGATCATTCCATTTTCATGAAAAGAAACCCTTGGTGTTTGTCAACTAGTATTTGATGAAAAAGTGAGTTTTAGTAAAACTTTTGTTTACTTAAGAAGTTCTTTCCATGTTATGTATGTTTTGTAAAAATTCCTATGAACTCCTCTAGATTTCTTAGAAAAGTTTGTTAAGATAAATTTGTAAGTTTTTATGAAAAAATTACTTTCTCCTTTTATTTTTAGAGAAGAATCTCTATTTTAAGAAAACTTTTCCTTATTTATCTTGTTGAGGCAAAATCAATATGTTCATGCATGATTTATGAATCATAAAATGATAAGAACATAAGAAAGATATAATAATTAAAGGAATAAGCTAGTAAAGAATATATCAAGTATTGGAACCTTAGCTTCATCAATGTATCCCAGGACTAAGAAAAGACTAGTCCCAAAAAGAAAAAGAAAACGTTTTGACTTGATGAGGACAAGTCTAAGACTAGAAAGACTAGTCTTAAAATAATATAAAAGTAAATAAATTGCAAGGTAGGTAAATAAATTGCAAAACAAAGGAGCTTATATGCTCTAAAAGATATATATAGCTACATAGATATATTTAGTTAAATATATATATGAAAGCAACATAAAGAGATTATATTCATAAACAAAAACAAAGTATGAACTTTGTCACGCCCCGAAGGGTACCCTAAACGTAACAGTCCACCACACTCAATATTAAAGCTTAAGTATGACAACCTTAGCCATTCCCAAAAGCTTTGATATCAAGTGTAAGGCGTGCTCTCACAAGTTTAGAGGACCATACCCAGGATTATGAAGTTTAACAAGATATAATAACATGTTTAAGAAAAGAGAACTCATAATATTCATTCACTTATAATAAAACTCAGGGACATTTTTCCTTTAATCTCTAATCTATTACAAGAAGATTACATATCTTATCCAAGCTAAACTTTATCTAAGATTTCTTGGCTCCAAAAAGAAATTACCTGGTCGCAGGGTCCTCATGGCCTCAACTACAGGTAGGGAAACTGCAAAAATATCTATTGGGGTATAAGCTAACAGGCTTAGTGAGAACTATTTCCATAAATAACTTCTTGAAATAAGACTTCAAACAAGTTGTTTAAACAATCAAATGTGATGCAACATACACGTAGGCAAACAAGCATATAGCTTTCCGGGAACTATATGTTGAATGGATTTGCGCCCTCCATTCGGGGTTTGGTGATACTTAACCTCAAATCAATTAGTTTTAGTTAAAAAGTTTTATGCTCACGAGCACTCATCGCCAAGCATTCCGAATCTACTTGAATTGACCTTGCTTTCGGATTTTCCACCAAGCATTTCTCTTAAGCCGCAAAGCAATCGGTTTCGGATGCTCCGCCAAGTGTTGCTTTCGACATGAGCCTACTATCCTTCTACCCAAGGATAATAACCCATATGCAATGTGACTCACTTCGTAACATAATTATTATTGAATTTAAGATGATCAAGGAATTTCATACACATCAAATGTTATACTAAAACAAACAATTAATTCAATTCTGGCCTCGATATTCTTAGGATTCTTTCAAAGAATTATTTTACATACATATCCACTTGTCTTTTCCTAATTCTAATGCAACTAATTTACAAGCATAACAAGTATAGTATTTACAGAAATAAACTCACGATGCCATGTCGACTATTCCTCTCTATGCGGATGAGTCGTTCACACACTCCTCTTAATCGTAATAATCTTCGGGATAAAAGGTATCCTTCCTCGGAGTCACCTAACCAAAGAAAATACCCACAATGAGTATTCCTTGATGATTTTCTTGAATTTTGACAAAACAATGTCAAAAGAACGTTAAAGTTCGTATAAAGGAATATTCCAACTTAAAATGGCTATAACTTGGTCATTTTAACTCGGAATTGAGCATATAATATACCGATTTCTACCTACTTGAAAAGATCTACCCATTTCCAAAACTATTTTTGTCAAACTAAACCATTTAGGCCCCGAAACAGTGGTGATGAAATCCACCACGAATTTTCAAATTCAAAAACAACTTTGGTTCTATAAACCCCCAAAAATTTTCATAAATCATAGAAAATAATTCTAAAAGCTTAAAATTGAAATCCCAAAAATCGACTCAAGTTAAAACAAAATTTTAAATCAAGACAAATACCAAAAACGAAACCCTAACACGCAAACCAAGTTAAAACCTAAATAAAGATAAAAAATGAGATTTCTTAATTTGAGAAATAGGGAACCCTCAAAAACAAAATAGAAAAATCTAACTATCGGTTGAAACAACATTCGTACATCAATCAAATCACCTAACTGTTTCCTAACACACAAATCAAGACAATATATCCAAGTAACGATCAACAGCAAAATCGTAAAACCCTCGATAAATTTTAGAATCAGAAATTTCAATTTTCACCAAAGAGTCAAACTGAGTCAATGTCAAGCCTCGAAGGGTACCTTAAACGTGGCAGCCCGCCACATATAATATTAAGGCTCAAGAATGACTACCTTAGTCATGCGAAAGCCTTAGTATTACATGTAAGGCGTCTAGCACGGTAATAGGAGATGCTTTTGAGAAGCATAGTTTAAGCAAGTAAAAATGAACATACAAGAATCCGGAAATAAAACATATTATATCATTAATATCCAAAGGTCTATTACATGATTTCTTAGGGGCATTTCCTCGCTAATTCCATGGATCGTGATGATCTTTACAACATCCAAAATACTACATCTAAGATTTCAAAGGAATTCTAATCTAAGTCTTCGAGCAGATTTCCTCCAAAAGCTTCAATATATAAAACTTACACGGGTACGGGGAGGCCTCGGGCACAAAAATAGGTGTTCTTGAGAATACAAATACCTATAGGGGTGTAAGCTTATGGGCTTAGTGAGTAAATCCCAAAATTCATACTCAAGGTAAATTATCAACCAAGTTTATTATTCAAACATATGGAATGCAACAGCCACGTGAGCATACAAGACATATGACTTTCCGGGAATCATATGTTGAATGAATTACGTCCTTCATTCGGGGTTGGGTATTCAGGCCAATTACAACCACAACTTTTAAAAACACTTTTATAGATCTTACCGGCTCCTATATGCCATCAAAAACTTATAGTTATTACAGGCTCCTACTAGCCACCAATTTTTGTAGTTTTTACCGGCTCCTACTCGCCACTTACATGATATACCAGTTTTGTCTACCACCACTATTATACACTTGTCCCACCAATTGTATAGTAGTGAATGAAATGTGACTCAACATATGAAATGCATGAATAATTTATTAATTAAGGTCTAGTAGTTACATTTAACTTCTTTCAAGTGATCAACCAATTTCAAACACTCCAAGATATTAATGCACATACAACTTTATTGCAAACAAATCGAGTTTCGATGTACTTAGTATTCTTTCAACATATTATCATATACTTCCTTTTGATTTTGCCTAAATTCTAGTGCAACTAATTTTACAAGCATAATCAAGAGTATGAGAAAAATAACGGGGAATAAACTCACTCAGCCATGATGACACCTTTTTTGAAATGGATGAGTCGTTCGGGATTTTCACTAATTGTAGTAATCTTTGGGATACGAACAATCCTCCTTGAGATTATCTAATCAAGAAGAATACCCAAAATGAGTATTTCATGAACTTCTATTCTTGGAGATTCTAAACTTTTCTTAAAATCTCGGTAAAATCGTATAAGAGGAAATTCCAACTTAAAATGGCCATAACTTGCTCATTTTAACTTGGAATTTCGCGTATAATATACCGTTTTCTACCTACTCGAAAAGATCTACGCATTTCTAAGCTTATTTTCATAAAACTAGGTCGTTTGGGTTCCGAAAAGAGAGCGACCAGATTTGCCACGAATTTGCAAAAACTTGTTTTCCTTCTTGTAAGCAAAGCTCAAATGAAAGATAAATATTTCAAGTACTTTGTACACTTTTTGAAAGATGTATACATATATGTAATGACTCATAATCAAATGGATGAAGTAAATGAAGTTGTCTCAACTTATAAAAAGCAAGGTTTTAAAAGACTTGGAACTTGAGATTCTATTGAAATATTCATTTTATTTTTGAAAGATCTTGAGTTATTGGAGATGAATATTCTTTTTCTAAATTTAATCTCTTGTAATTGCTTTAATTTCCTAAAGTGTGGTTTTATTTTCTAAACTTGAATTCAAAAAGTAATAAAATGACATTTTTATTTCTTGTAATGATTCCAAAAGAATTTCTATTTCTTGATGAAAGATAAGTTTTCATAAAACCTTTTGTCTATGTAAGAAAAACCATTTCCAAGCATGTTCATGAGTTTTTAGAAAATCTATTTCCTATTTTTATTTAATAAGAACCTTTAGTTTATGATAACACTTCCCCATTTATTTTTATTGAGACAAAAACATTATGTTCATGCATAAATATGAATCATAAATTATAGAAATATAAAGGAACATAATAACTTGAAAGATTAACCAAATAAGAAAGTAAATCAAGTATTGGGACCTTAGCTTCATCAAGGTACCCCAGGACTAAGAAAAGACTAGTCCCGAAAAGAAAAGAAAAGGAAATTGTTTTGACTTGATGAGGACAAGTCTAAGACTAGAATGATTAGTCTTAAAAACAACTTAAAATAAATAAATTGCAATGAAGTAAATAAATTGCATGAAAAATAAATAAATTGCAAGACATTGAGCTTATATGCTCTAAATAATATATATAGCTATATAGATACTTAGATAGTAATGAACATAAAAGAACACAAAGGAGTTGGAGATTTTGAACAAAAACAAAGTATGAACCTATTGTTGCTTTCTTAACCTTAATGGGTTTAGAAAACACACACTAAGTTCATACTAAGTAGATGAACATAGGAATTTCTTGAAGGCATATTACCTAAAAGAAAAAGAAGAAGAAGAAGAAGAAGAAGAAGACTTCTTGGAGAGAATTCTTGAGAGATTTTGGTATAGTAACTTTAGAGAAGAAGTGGTGTGAAAGAAGTGAAGGTATGAGGGGGTATTTATAGGAAAATATGGGAGATAATTTGTGTTAATTAAATAATTAAAAAAATAAAACAATTTGAGGCATTAGGGTAGGGGGGAGGGGGGAGGGGTGTGCGGCGCTACTTTCATGCATAGAAGAGGGGGGAATTTATTTTTTTTTTTTGTTATTTTGTTAATTAAAAGTAAGAAATGAAAGATGTGAAGTTGTATTGGAAATGAAAATGTGTAAGAAATAGGTGTATGGTTTGTAAGAGTAGGTTGTAAGGAAAAGTAGAGATAGGTGAATAGTGGAGAATAGTAAAAAAATAGTGTAATGTAAAAGTAGACATGACAATTTAATGCCGGTAGTAAGAAAATACGCATATAAAAGCGATATCTGATGTTTTTAGCTACCGGAAAATTACGAAATTGATATTTTTGGAAATCTTATATTTTTACGAGTCTAACGGTATATTCGGAGTATTTTTCCTATTCCGAGCTCCCGGACACGTTTTTCAAGAGTCGTGTCCGATCGGGTTCAAAGGACACTCGAATTTTGAAAAACTGATATTTTTATAAAACCTATAGCTATTACGAACTATTATAGCTAATTTTTCCAACTTCGTTTTCTAGGGGCTTGAGAAAACGGCAATGCCGAACTTAAGCGGTTACGGTAAACTAGGGTTTGGTTGACTCTGAAATCCGGTTGTCTTCCGATTAGGTTTTAAACTATAATTCGAATCCAAAAATTTCGAGGATTTACAGTCAACTCATAACCCTAGACTCAGTTAAATGATCCCGAGAACAAAAAAAAAAAACTATTAAATAATCACAAACAAAATAAGATAAACCATAGGCGTCGAGCTTAAAATATAAAACGATCAAAACTCAAAAATTATATGATCTTACGAATAACTCAGTAAAATCGGAAGTCAAAACGGAACCCTAAAAGTCAACAAACCTATAACGAACCCTAGTGTTTAAAATCCGGCAATCCCGCGTTTTCAAACCCTAGAAAACGAAATTAAGCCAATAGCTTAAAATAGTTTGTAATAATATAGGGTAACATAAAAATATCAGATTCGTGAATTTCGAGTGTCCTTCGGACTCAAACGGAGACAGTTCTCGAAAAGCATGTCCCGAAGCTTGGAATATTAAAAATATTTCGTTTATACCAATAGACTCGTAAAAATATAAGGATTCCAAAAATATCAATTTTAGAATTTTTCGGTAGCTAAAAATTACAGATATCGCCTTAATACGCTTATTTTTATTACTACCGGTACTTTAATTGTCTAGTCTACTATTCATAGTACTTTTTTACTATTCATTACTATTTCACTATCTCTACTTTTTCTTACACATATTTCTTACTACCTACATACCTATTTTCTTACTTTTTATTTTCAATACACATTTTATCAAATCATTCCTTACATATTAATTATTTTCTTACAAATTTCACTCAAAATCAACTCACTCACCCCCCCTACATCATGGCCGGCGCTACCCCCTCTCTCTTCACTCAATTATTTTTCTTTTTCAATTTATTTTATTACATCTTAAATTCACTCCAAAAATTCTATAAATACCCCCTTCCTCTTTCATTCTTTCACACAATTCTTTACACTACTAAAACTCTCTCAAATTCACTACACAAACTCTCTCTACAACATTTCCCTCTATCAAAACTCTCTTTCACCAAATACCCATAAGAATTTCTCTTTATGCAATACAACTACCATCTCTCCATAACCATATAACCATACATTCACTACCATCTTCATACCACACAAATACCTTAGGTAAAAATTTCTTTCAACCATTTATCTATTCATGTCATGTAACTTAGCATAACTATGGTGTTGTTTTGAAACTCACATGAGTAGTAAAAGCAACAACATGTTCATGTTTTGTTCTTGTACATAAGCTTTCTATTTTATTATGTTGTTATTATTATTGTTATTATTTGCTTCTAATCTAACTTATATTATGTATATTATGTATATATATTTATTTAGAGCATATAAGCTCATTTGTTATTTATTTACTTTCAAGTTATGCAATTTATTTATTTTATGCAATTATTAAGACTAGTCTTTCTAGTCTTAGACTTGTCCATATAAAGTCAAAACAATCTTTTGTTTATCTTCTTTAATCTTTCGGGACTAGTCCATTCTTAGTCCCGGGATGTCTTGATGAAGCTAAGGCTCCAATACTTGATCGGGATTCCTTGATGAAGCTAAGGTTCCCAATGCTTAATATTTTATTTTGTTGCTTATTAATTGTTTCTAGTATTTTCTTATGTTCTTATAATTTTATATGCTCATGATACTTACATCTACACAATGTTAATGTCTCAACTAATTCAAAAGTAGAATATTATTAAAAGAACTTAAAGCTAAATTTTCTATTATATAACTTGTCACAAAATAATGAAGTATTATCAAACAACATAGAAATAGATTCATACAAGTTTTCTCAAAGTTTTCTTAAGTATCAAAGATAGTTTTACCAAGGAAATGTAAGAAATAAATATTTTCATTATGGGAACCTAAGTTCTAGTAAATTAATTGGTTAATTTTCAAAGTCCTTACAAAAAGCTTAAAGATTAAACTCTTTTGAACTCCATGACTAAAACCAAGAAACAACTAGTTTTCAAAGTTAAGATAAAATCAACTCATAAAGTTATGTACCCACTTAGGAAAATAATGATTTTCAAGTTCCTAAAGAAGAGACTTGTTTTTAAATAATATGAGCGAGATAAGATTAGAAACAAATGATTCTTAGCGATAAAGAGAATTCTTTTCAAAGGAAATAAAAGAACAAGTTTAGAAAACAAAAACTTATATTTTAAAATAATAAATATAAGAAGACAAGACTCATTTTCTAAAACCATCTTAAAAATAAAATTATAAAAAGGATTTCAACAACCTAAATATACTTTTTGATAAAATTGATCTTTTGTCACTAAAAGTGAAAATTATGAAAGACTAAGGTTAAAAGAAAAATTTATTTGTTTTAGAAAAAGAATGAAGAAAATAAAGTAAGAATATACCCATATATAACGATATAAGAAAATATAAAATTTCTTCAAATACTTGAAAAGAAATTATCAAAGTTAAAGTTTTAATAACTCAAATTGAATTGTTTTATGAAATAAATTGTTGAGACACTACTATTAGAAACTTTGCATATAAAGTAAGCTTATCTATATACTCAAAGTATTTATCAAATATATGTTCATATATATATATATATTGTTACAAAAAGGGATTTCTTTAAAATAAAGTTGAGTTAGAAAACGGATTTGCGAAAGTTTAGAAGAATTCGTTTTAAATCTGTACCCAAATGACCGTATATGATAAAGATAACCTTAGAAATGGATAGATTTTTTGGAATAGGTAGAAAATGGTATATTATATGCTAAATTCCGAGTTAAAATGAGCAAGTTATGACCATTTTAATTTGGAATTTCCTCTTATACGATTTTACCATGATTTTAAAAGAAGTTTAGAATCTCCAAGAATAGAATTTCATGAAAGACTTATCTCGGGTATTTCTTTTGTCTAGGTGACGAAGGATACGAGCATATCCTACCCGAGGATTACTACGACTAAGAAGATAGCGAAATGGACGAGTGAGTTATTCCTTCTAATTTCGTTACCTTGCTTGTGCTTGTAAAGTAGTGGCATTAGTATACTAAGAAAAGATAAAAATGGATATATATTTGGGGAATTCGAGATTATGTATAAGTGATTCTATGTTTATGTATGAAATGAGAATTAAGAATATCGCAACTTCAGACTGTTTGTTTAAATAGTTTTGTTACTTACTAGTATGACTGTTTATTGTTTGCTAAATTGATTGATCGCCCCCAATAAAACTTAATAAGGTTTGGCTTAAGAAAACTAAAACGTTCACGCATAGCATCCATCGAGTCACATCTATTTTGGAAGGCTACTACTCCTACGCGTAGAGTTGGAATGGTTGTGATTGTGCGGTGCCACGAGCCATGTTTCTTTCTGAAGAATCCAAATCGCTCGGGGAAAGCGACTCTAGGTTCGGAGCCGAGCCAACCGAACGTTGTGGGTGAGGACCTGGGGACTAGCAGTAGAAGGTCGAGGACCTTCAACCCCGATTCCCTAACCTTTGATACGGAGGGGTAAATCTATTCTATATATGGTTTCCGGAAAACTGTATATATTTGCATAATCACGTGGTTGTTGCATTGTATGCATAGCATATGTGTGATTAAATAAATAAACTTGTTTGAAAATATGGTGCGAATGAAAAGGAATATCTCACTAAGCTAGTTGTAGCTTATACCCCTATAGATTTTATTGAAACAGGCATATCCGTGGCTTAAATTGAGGATCATGACATTGAGGAAATCATGGAAGGATGGTTATGCTTCTATGAAGGAAATAGAATCATAAGATAAGTAATTTTGTAAGGTTCTTTGTATACAATGACTTATATGAATAGTGATGTATATTTATTTGAAGATAATAGATGGACATGCCCCTAAGAATTGCAATGCAATATGTTTATATTTTATGATAAGTATTCTCTTTACCTTGTTACTTATTTATTATCAATATAAATTGCGCTACTCCGATGCGTTCCCTTGGTTGTGATGTATGCCTTGTACATGATATGAAAGCCCTTGTGTGACTAGGATAGTCATTCCTAGGCTTTAGTATTGTGTACGGTGGACTGCCACGTTTAGGGTACCTCTCGGGGCGTGACAGGTTCATTCATTCAAAACTTGCTTGATAAATACTTAGTCATCTATATAGTTGAAAAATTCTCCTTTTATGGTTACTTAGCTCATATTTATTCATGCTCAAGTGTTTGTTGTCCATTCATGTTGCTCAAATAAAATCATGTTGGTTTTGGAGTTTTTAGAAAAATATAGTTTACAAAAATTCATTTTTGTTGGTCTCTTAAAATGAATATTTTGTTTCTTTTGTTTTACAAAAATGTTTTATATTGGCTTATATATATATCCAAGTAACTTTTTGAAAGTAATTTTTCTTCCTTCTAAGTTTTCTATACTAATACTATTTTGGAGTTTTTTAGAAAATACACTATTCTTCCTATTTATTTTTCTTGTACAAATTCCTTTGTCTATTTGTTTGCAAAAATCTTTTATTTAAAAATTCCTCATTCTTTCCTCATATTATGTTTTTCATAGAAATTATCCTTGTATAAAAATTTATTTTCTTTATAAAAACAAAGTGGAATAATATGTGACTTAAGAAACTTTTTATAGTAAAAGTAGTTTCTAAAATCTTAGTGGTTTCTTCTTGTACTTGAAAAGAGATAACTTTATTTTTGTTTTTAAACCATAGATTTTCTACTTTACATAAACTTATTTCTAAGTGTCAAAATCTCTTTTTTGTCAATTATTTTTAGAACTTGAAACTTTGGACAACAACTTAAATGAACATGAATTATGAGAAAAATAATAGCAAGCAAAATAACATAAGTAATAAAGTCAAGTATTGGAGTCTAAACTTTTTCAAGGCTCCCGGGACTAAGAGGTAGATTAGTCCCAAAATAAAAAATGAAAGAAAGAAAAATCTGTTTTGACTTGATAAGGACAAGTCTAAGACTAGAGACTAGTCTTAATTTAACAAGGAATAAATTGCGACAGAATAAATAAATTGCAATGAAAAAAATAAATAAATTGCGTTTGCATAAAAATAAATAAATTGCAAGTGAGCTTATATGCTCTTAAAGAATATGTATATATATATAATAATACTTAGATATAGTAACAATAATAGGAACAAAATGATAACATAAACATAATAGATTTTCATGAACAAGAACAACACATGAACATAATGTAGCTTCTATAACATTTAGTCTTTAGAAACTCACACTATGGTCATGTAAAGTTACATGACATGAGAAGAAAGAAAATAATAGAAGATGGTTACCTAATGAAGATTTTGGTAGTAGTATGTGGTTATGGGTTTTTTTTTGTAGGTAGAAGTTGTTTTGGACTTATTTTGAGAGAGTTTTGGGATGGTAGTTGGAGAGAGTTTTGAGAGGAGAATTTAAGAGAGTTTTAGTAAGAAATTTGTGGATAGTAAATGTGTGAAAGAAGTGAAAGAGAAGGGGGGTATTTATAGGAAAATGTGGAGGGATTTTTGTATGATTAAAATAAATAAAAATTGAAACAAAATTGAGGAAGATGGGGGACATGGGGCGTCGGCCATGGTGTTATGAGAGGGGGAGTGATTTTATTTTATTTTATTTTTGTATTTTGTAGATTAAATGAAATAATAAATAAAGTAGATGTGAAATAAAGTTATGGGAAAGGTAAAAAGTAAAGGTTATAGGTTATGGAGTGTGTAAGAGTAGGTGCAAGAAAAAGTAGATATAAAAGAATAGTGTAGAATAGTAATGAATAGTGTAATGTAAAGTAGATATGACTAATAAAGTACCGGTAGTAAGAAAATACGCGTAAAAATGAGATATCTGATATTTTTGGCTACTGAAAAATTATGAGATTGATATTTTAGAAAATCTTATATTTTTACGAGTCTAATGGTATATTCGGAATATTTTTACTATTTCGGGCCTCGGGACATGTTTTTCAAGAACTGTGTCCAATCGAGTTCAAAGGACACCCGAAATTCGCAAAACTGATATTTTTATATAACTTATAGTTATTACGAACTATTCTAGCTAATTATTCAAACTTCATTTTCTAGGGCCAAAGAAAACGGCAATGCCGGACTTAAGCGGTTACGGTAAACTAGGGTTTTATTGACTTTGGAAATCCGGTTGACTTATGGTTTAGGGTTTTAAGCTAAACCGATTCCAAAAATTTAGGGGTTTACAAACTTATCGTTGCTTTCTTTAACCTTCATGGTTTAGAAAACACACATCTAAGCTCATACTAAGTAAACGAACATAAAGGAAACTCTAAAGAAGAATTACCTATGAAGACTAATTTTGAGAGAACTTTAAGAGAGAGTTCTTGTAGAAATTTGAGAGAGTAATTTTAGTGTATGGAAGGTGTGAAAGAAATGGAAGGAAGAAGGGGTACTTATAGGAAAATGTGAAAAGAAATTTGTGTTAATTAAAGAAATGAAAATTGAAACAAATTGAAGAGGGGAAAGGGAGTGGCCGGTGCAATTTTGAGAGTGTGAGAGAGAGAAATTTATTTTTTTGTATTTTTTTTAATGAAAAGTAAGATATGAAAGATGTGAAGTTGTATTAGAAATGAAAATTGTAAGAAAATAGAGGTATGGTTTGTAAGAGTAGGTTGTAAGAAAAAGTAGAGATAGATGAATAGTGCAGAATATAGTAGTAAATAGTATAATATAAAGTAGACATAACAATTTAAGTACCGTTAGTAAGAAAATACGCATATAATTGCGATGTCTGATATTTTTAGTTACCGAAAAATTACGAAACTCATATTTTTGAAATCCTTATATTAAATCAGTCCTATCAGTGTTATCGGAATATTTTTATTATTCCAGGCTTCGGGACACGATTTTCGAGAACTGATCTCGTTTGAGTCCGAAGGACACTCGGATTTCGCAAATCTGATATTTTTATATAACCTAAAGCTATTACAATTATTATCACTAATTATTCTAACTTCGTTTTCTACGGTTAAAGAAAACGGGAATGCCGGATCTAAAATCTAGGGTTTATACCAGACTTTTGTTAACCTTTAGGGTTTCGATTGACTTTTAATTCTAAGATCAAACTTAAAATTAATTGAAAATTTTAGGGGTTTACAAGATCGCTTAAGTTAATGGAAGTGGGATAGGCACTTAAAACTACCAAAATGAAACAACAGAGGTTGTATAACTAAGAGAAAGAGATCGGGGTTATGGTTGCATGACTTATGGACCACCCCAACCCCGAATGGAGGGCGTAAATCCATTCACATATGGCTCCCAAAAAGTCATATACTTGTATGCTCATGTGCTTGTGCATTTCATATGGTTGTTAATAACTTGTCTGTTATATACTATTGTTGAGTATTAAATATTTGGAAATGAATCTCACTAATCCTGTTAGCTTATACCCCCATAGTTTTTGTTGCAGTGTTCCCATTTTTTGGGTTGTTCTGAGAGAACACTTTTCACAGGTTTATCTTTTAGATTAAAGAGCTTTTGAAGAAGTCGGGACCTAGCTATAGGCATAGACTTCTAGGAAAATCTCTTTAACATAAACTTTAATGTTCGTAAGATGGATTTAGACTGGATAGACTTCTATTATTTTTGGCGGGGTATGCCCCCTTGGCTTTTGTAAAGACTTAACTTATTTATCTTGATATGATTTCTATTATTAATGCTATTGTATGCCTTCTTAAGACTATTCGATTCAAAGTGTGATCTTAAAAATTATGCAAGTACACCTTACACCCAGGATGTAAACTTATGGATGATTAAGGTTGTCATACTTAAGTTTAAATATTGAGTGTGGTGGACTGTCGCATTTTGGGTACCCTTTGGGGCGTGACACACACACATTTTCAATTTTGGCCCTTATGCCAACATTCGAGTTTACAGACCCCTTGTTACCCAGTTATTATGCCTTCTTCCCATAAAGGTATAATAACCTATGCAATGTGACTCACATATGGTATGTATGGCTAATTTGATTATAAGATCATGACATATTAATTTAACAATTTGTGGGCGATCATATATATGAAAGACACTTCAATTCTATACTAAATCATACAAATATTTAAAACAAGATCATTTCGATATTCTTATCATCGATTCATTCAAGTAGAACTCACATACACACAATCAAATTTTTTATCTTGCCCTAATTCTAATGCCACTAATGTTACAAGCACAATCACAAGAACATAATTTAAAGATAGTGAACTCACTTTGCCATGGCACGAAAATCTAGTTAATCGTAATAGTCCTCAGGAAGGTCTAGTCTGTCTCCCAAGTCTCCTAATCAAAAGAAATAACTCTAATGAGTATTTCTATGAAGTTTGAATGAACGTATAAATTCTATTCTAACAAGTTCGTCAAAATTCCTCTAAGAGGAAATTCCAACTTAAAACGGCCATAACTTGGTCATTTTAACTTGGAATTTTACATATTATATGCTGATTTCTACCTATTCGACGAGAGCTATCCATTTCTAAAGTTATTTCCAATAAACAAGGTCGTTTGGTCCATGAAAAGTAGGGTATAAAATACTATACGAATTTCCCATTCCATAATTCAACTCCTAATTTCAAACCAAGCATCATACTAAAGCTTTGATAGATGCTTAGCTATCATTATGTCTTGTAAGACTCTATTATATACATATATAACTCAATATCATGCATGATTCATGGTGTTGGTAATTCTAATTCCTCATGTACTTAGATAATGTCATATAGGATGTATAGGACATTATTTTCCTAACTTTTTTTCTACTAAGTGCATCATGTATATATGCAATACCTAGAAGCTATTGTCATGAATTTATGAGATGAACTATCTATATGTATATTCTTAAAAATATAGTACCAAGAATTCTTTTTGAAAAACTTTTACTTTGCAAAACATTTGAAATTTACTAGACTTAAGAAAAATAGTTTTTCTTCTTGTAAGATCACATTTGCTTTTATCAAAACTCAACCTTGATGACCTATATACCCAACATCTTCATTATTTTAATAAAAACCTTCATTTTGGGTTTAGAAAATAGATGTTTAAATAGGTGTCTTACCTAATTACGAATTTTACAAAATTTTTAAGGAATGAAAACACTGTTTAATCTATTCTTTGAAATCATTCCTTGTTTTAGGATTATACTTTAATAATCCTTGTCAAAATTAGGTCTTTATTACATGTATCCCCTAGGACTTCTATTTTTTTTTTTTAATGAAAATTATCATTTTGGCATTTGGAAATAGGTGTTTAAATAGTCGTCATTTTCAAATCTGAATTTTAAAATTTCCATTTAGGATTGTTTCTTTTGTAAAACTTATTTAATCTTTCAAAAACTATTTCCTAATCAAACGTACTTTTTAGGCTTCCATTTCTTAATAAAAATCTTGTTTTGGGGTTGAAAAATAGGTGTTTGCACTTCAAGCTTTCCTTATTACGAATTTAAAACTTGTCATTGGGATTGAAACATAGCTTTTGTAAACCTTTCCTTATTTTGGAAATATTCCTTAGTAGGTCTAAGCTTTTCTCATCAAGATCACTCATTTATGATATCTATTCCCTAAGCCCTTTATTTTCAATGTAAAATACACATTTTGAAGTTGAAAAATGGCTTTTCTAAATATGGTTCCTTTTTTATCCGAATTTTCAAAAATCATTTTTGTTGAAACTAAAGTAGACCTTAAGCTTTCTAACATTCTCCTACTATTATCATGCTATTACAAGTTATGTGTGTGCATAAAACAAAAACCTAAGGCATTTATGAACTCAAAACCACTAGATCTAGTTTACTATACTAGTCATAAATGCATGAATACTATGGTCATTATGTGGATTTGACTAAATGATGAATATATGCAGAAAACATTAATAAAAACAACATAGCTTAACAATAAAACAAAGTAATAACAAAATAATATTAAATAACAAGATCTACTACATTGTGATGGCAAATATCTCATGTCTAAGTGTTTTTGCATCCCTAGCTTCAAGCTCATGGGGATTTTTGATTGAAATCATACATGAATGATCTTGCCATTACATGTTTTTAAGATAGTAAAGTATAGATGTATTACCTATTAGTGGTGTGGAACAAGAAAACTTGAAAGAAAAAAAAAATGTTGTGAGAGTGTGTGTATGTGTGGAGTGTCATGGCAATGACAGGAGCAGAGGGAGAGAAAACTTTGTTTCAAAAGTTGATTTTTTTGTAAAGACAAAGAGAACGTGAAAAGTGGAAGGTATAAAGGGGTTTATATAGAGGATGAGATTAGGGTTTGTGTGATTAAAAGAAAAGAAACAAAAATAAAACAAAAGAGAGAGAGGGCATGGAGGGCATGGGTTTTGGTGAATAGGGAGAGAGAGAGGTGTGTTGTATTAGTTTCAAACTTAATTTAAGTAATTTAAGTAATAAAGTTGTATTGGAAAACTAAATTGTAAGAAAAATGATGGAATTGTAGGAATATGTTGTAAGGATGTAAGAAATAGGTTATGGGTTTGTACTTGATGAATAGTAGATTAGAAATAAAAAAGTCGATTAGTCAATTAAAGTACCGGTAGTAAAGAAAATACGATAAAAAGGTTATAACTGTAACTTTTATAATCCGAAAAATTATATACTGATATATTGGAAATCTTATGAAATTACGAGTATAATGGTATCAACATCATATATTTAATATCTCGAGCCCCGGGATACGCTTTTCAAAGTTTGTCCGATCGGGTTCGAAATAGGTCAAAAATTCGCTAATCTGATCTTTTTAAGAACCCTAATATTATTACGAACCAAACTACACTCTTCACTCGTATTTTGACTTCTTGGTTTAGGAATGTGGGGTTGCCGGATCTAAACTACTAGGGTTTCCTAGGAATTTGTTGACTTAAGGTCTCTGGTTGACTTTTCGGTTTAGGGTTTGAACTTGATATTACCCTAAAAATTGGGGGTTTACAGTTGAACATGTTATAAGAGGAATGTTGAATATATATATATATATATATATTTTCATCTTCTTAGAAATAAGGCACGACAATCCTTCTAGTGATATATTTATGGGTTAATTATAAAAGTATGACTTTATGTTTTGACCAATTTGCAAACATATGACTTGCATTATTTTTTTGACAAATAGATGACCCAAATTTCATACAAAAATATCATTATAATTAATTATTATTAGAGGGATATGTATTAATCTTAAAAAAAGTAATTTAATAAAAAATATTTCTAAATAAAAATAAATAAAATATTAAAAAATATTTTTAAATGAGAAATTTGAAAATAAAAATGTAAAGTTAATTTTTATAACCAATAAAATATTGATATTTTTCATTCTAAAATTATAAAATGATATTAACACTTTTGTATGAAACTCAAGCCACCTATTTGTAAGAAAAAACAACACAAGTCATGTCTTTGTAAATTGGTCAAAACACAAGTTATGTTTTTATAATTAATCCTATATTTGTTTTGTTGGTATTCATTGTCTTTGAAGATGTGAATTTTGTGAAATATTGCCATGAGAAGGCACGGGTTTGATGTCTCTCTCTCTCTCTTTTTTTTCTTGATTTTTTTCTTTTTATTATTTTTTTGAATCCCCTTTTTTTATTTGTAAGAGTTCTCTCTGTTTTTTTTAACACTAATGTATGTTGTTCTTCATATGTGAATCATTCATTTCGTAAGTTACCATGGAGTTTGACACATACATTACATGATGAAATATTCTTCTTGTACCGGGCGGTTAGGATTATGGGCTTTTATTTACATTTACTATGCTTACCAACGACCTTCTTCAATTTGTGATTCGAATGGACTATCAGAAACTTCAATTAATACCATGGCTTCATTTTGAACACATAGTGTGATGGACTTCACAATCATCAAGCCTTCTTTAGAGTATTTTACATATATATTGTTGTACGTATTAACCTTTTCTTTTTTTTTTTCCCTTTTTCTTTTGCAGGAGGCCCAACTTTTGATGACTAAATGGGCTTAGTAGTGGACTTAAGTATTGCCCCATCTTCCCTGCTCTCTACTTGACTTGAAATAAGCCCACGAATAATCTTGTATCGCTCTAGCACCAAACTGTTGGCATGGATCGACGAGTCATGTTGTGTTACTCCAGCACCTGACCTCTTATAGCACTAATATGGGCTTGGGGTAATCTTAAGCCATATTTTGGATCTTCGAGCCCATTCATACTATAGTTTACTACTACGCTGATAACTCATTCTATAAGGCTTGTCTTTCATTTGACTACAAATAAGGAGCTCAACATGAATCCTTCTCAATTTATTGGGCCAATTTGTTAGAAAGAACTATTGCCCATCATACCTAAGGTCCCTTCTTGTTGCAATAGTTGGACTGACAATGTGATAAAGGGTGATTCCTTCTAGATAAACGTGGAAACCAAATGGTTGCGCATGCCTACACCTGCTGGTGGGCATCGCTTCATTGTTCTAGAGGCTCTTCTACAACTTAATAATTTTTTCAATGCTACTTTTACACTATGTTGCTAGAATAAGAGCAAAGAGTGACCTCTATCACATATTAATTTCAATTTCTTAAAGTCAGTCATCACTGACTTGTCTGCATGGGTATCACATACCACTAGGAATAAAGATCATGCAGCATTGTTGAAGCGGGTTAATATCCATAGTGCCATTGTGGTATCCACGTAATATAATTTTATGAAGATGGAAGGAGTAGCCAAATGTTGCACGATGGTGTCTAGGTGGAGCAGTTAGACTTGCACCTTCATAGTGTCACGGGTGAATTTACCCCAACCTTGGAAGATTATGCTTTCCTTCTATTGGAAGCACAAACGTTGCAACTGCTTTACACTCATTTGAGCATAAGAGAGTGCACGATACTTTAATGGGACCATGATATCAAAAAGTGAACAAAATCTGCCTTCTCATTATGGATTAGGTACTTTTTCAAAAGCAAACAAAGGAAGCAATGTACTACCAAGGGGCCTGACTATAACAGTGAATAAGTATACATGTCTCTCTCTCTCTTTTCTTTTTTTTTTTCATTGTCTAAATACATATCATGTTTATTCCATTTGTGATATTAGCCAGAGATATGGTTTTATGCAGGTTCGAACTTGTGGCATTCATCGCCCTAGCCATCCCTTGATTATTCCCATTGGTAATACATATAGCTAGGGGCTAATAGTTGGCTCTTACATTCTTTTATTTAGGCTCGCTCTACCGTCACCTTACTTGTACCACTATGTCGCAGTTTGCTCAATGGGTCATTTTGTGAGTTCTTGTTATGTAGATGTTACATTTCTTCAAATATTCTTTGTGATAGGTTTAGGCAGTATTTTACTCCCCTAGTTGCGTATGAAAATTCTAACTTAATCTACCTCAAGCATGGGCATGGGCATGGGCTGGTAATGGGTGACATTTGAACGATTTTTATTAACATAGGTAGAAAACTGTTCTAAGTTTACATTCTGCTAGTATGTAGAGAAAATCGTAGGATATCAAACCGTGATGGATATTATCCCTCCAAGGCATGTGATATGCTCCTATTAAGAGATTAGTAAAATGTGTCATTTTATAATGCACATCTCCTTTAATGGTGTATCCTAAGGAGTCTACCTTCGATCCTTGATGTTAAGGGTCAAAAGAGAACTTGTTGGAATTGGAAGTTATGCTTTACTCTCCCCATAGTGTGGTACACCAATTTGGATACGACCAAGACGTACCAGGAGATGTACTCCTTGTAGCGGTTGACAAATTCCAAGTGTATACATTCTAAACTTAGTGAGATGTATATTCCTTCTGAGAATCACAATGGGGTTGTCTCCCCCAATTGGTTATCATATTGAGGGAGTTACATGAAGGGATTTCGAAGTTATACACTTGCATAACATGTTGAGCCATTGGTTGAGGCTCTTATTTTACATAGTGAGTTTTAGCCTTCGGCTCCCTATTTTAGAAAGGCATAGAGAGAAGCAAGTAGTTAACAATTAGGAGTGGGTATGGATCGGTTTGGTTCAGTTTTCACTAAAACCAAATCATTAAATAACGATTTGGTTCGGTTCAGATTACGATTAAATTAAAATTCTAATTAAAAAAACTTAGTTATAATATTTTACATTTATGGATATTCGAATATTGAAATCACTTAACAAAGTTCATACTATAAATCTCAACAAAATACTTTATAAATCCATCACATTCATAATAATATAATCCTTTATAAGATCATTTAGTCACTAATATAGTACATAAACTATCTAATGCAAAGTAAAATATAATCTATAGTCCTAAAAACTCATCCAGTCAACCATCTACAAACAAATTTGGCCAAAAATTAATACATAATAAGATATATGACTAAATAACAAAATCCATACTCCATAGAGTTCAATCGATTAATATAAAACAACATTAAGTTAATAACAAAAAAATATATCTTAAACCTAAAAAACATTTGAAAAAAAAAACTAGTTATTATTAACCAATATTCATCATTTAATAAATATCATAATAAAATCATAAAAACATATATGAGCTTTAGTGAATTATCAAAACAAAATTTATAATTACAAGTAAAATATTTTTATATTTGTCTAAAATGATTTGATTTGGTTTTATGGATTGTTCAATTTACCCCTTCAAACCAACCATAAATTTATAGATTGGTTTGGATTAAGAATTTTCTAAATTAAATTGTTTAAAAAGACCATATTTTCAGTTTGATTTAGTTCGAATATGGATTGGTTTGGCTCGGTTGGTTTTTTTGCACACCTCTATTAACGATGCTACAGATAATGATGTTGTAGAATACAATAGAGTACAACCTCCTAAGCAAGGATGTCTTGGGAAAGCATCATTTAAACATCCTCCTCTTCCACACTCAAGTGAGAATCAAAGCACTTGAAAGTGACCATGTCTCTATAAACTATTAACAAATGTTTAATTTTACTTATGCATATATCTTCAAGCACTTAATCTCTAAAATCTTAATCATCTCTCTTTTTACAGGACTTTGTTTAGTCGAGTTCTAATATGAAAGAATGGAGATCCATGTTTGAGGATCATTCTCCATTGGGCAAGGTAAATTATGGTGATGAGCCATTTGACTATGGAAGTACTCCAGAAGTTCATGGTAACACGAGTGATGATGATGATGAATATTATGTACCTCAAGATGCCGATAGTGACTCGAGCAAGCATACTGATGATAAAGAAGTCTTCATTACAGAAGAGCTTACTATGGATGATGTTGCTGCTGATGATGTTGTTATTGAAGTGCAGGCACCTTTAGCAAATGAAAATTCAATTGATGGGATGGGTGGAGCCTCTATACTTTTGATAGAGGTCCAGGCACAACAATTAGTTGCGACTGTTGAGAGTCATGCTAATTTTTTACTTCGCACGAGTACATATGACACAATTGTTCCTCCTCATCAATAAAATATATGTCCTTATGTTCTGCCAATCATTGCACCTACTGCATAACCTTCTTCCCCAATTACTTTCATGTCTCATCAAGACAGGTTAGCAACTCCTCCTCTAGATGCAAGTGCGGATGCTGAGAGAGAACTTTTATGGTTTTGATGTACATACTCATCTCATAGTGCCACTACGATGTCTCTATAAATTAGAAAGGGAATTCTAAGCAAATTCTTCTTTCGCTCATGCCCTGCTGGGCATGTGTGTAATGATTATGTTGGGTAAGGTGATGCCGTTAAGTACTCGCCCTTCGGATTCAATTAAGAAGAAAGAGTTGAAGTCAATCACACATGCATATGATGGTGCATTGTGATTAGACGTTTTCTATTCCCACCTGGAATTGGTGACTGCAACAGTGCGCAAGCTAATTTTTTGTCACAAAATAGGTAAAGACTTAGAATTAGTGAACAATGAGATAGAGAAGAAAGAGGAGGAGTTGAGAATTTTGCACAGTAAAAAAGAAATGCTGAATGCCAATTTGAGTGAGGTGCTTGGAGACACTGATGTTAGTATGAGTGACAGCAACATTTGCCACATTGGTGTAATCAACATTTTTTATGATTAATGAAATAATTAGACATTGATTCCTCTCTTTCTTCTTGCATGCTTTTACATTTGAGAAGTTGATACTTTTCATATTGTCGCATCCTTTAGATAAGAATTACTTAGATTCATCAGTGTCACCTTTTTTTTTAATGCGGGTTACTATGCTAATTTATTTACTATTAAATGTTTATGAGCAACACTTCTACTAAGTAATGATGAAATCACTTTCATTCTATATAGAAGAGATTGCATAAGTTAGCATTACGACTGCTAAGTCTACTGTGCAATCACTTTGACTCCAGACAGTTAAGATGCTTCAATCTCATGAACGAGCACTGCAGAAAAGGTTTTTCACTTGCTAAGTACTAAGTACTTAAAAGTACTTACAGTAAGCAACTATGGTAACCATGACATGATTGTTTCGATCATTCATAAATGAGGTTGCTTCAATTTCAAAATTGGTAGAAAAGGTGCTACAGATACTAAGCCTGCTGTGAGGTTGCTTTAACTCCACATAGTTGAGATTACTTTAATCTTATATTTAATTGGTGTAGAAGAGTGTTGTACTTGTTGTGTGCTTAGGAGTAAAGCTTCTACCAAGCGATAATGACTGTAGTGATACGATTGCTTTCATCTTTTACTATTGAGGTCGCTTCGACCTCAGATTATACATTAAGGTATTACGGTTGCCCAGTCTGCCGTGGGATCGCTTCGATCCACCACACCTAGGATTGCTTCAACCCTAGTAAGAAAAGTACTATTGTAGGAAAATAAATAAATAAATGCTAAAAAATTAAATAGTAAAGATAATAAAAGACATGTATGAGAGATAACAAATTTCATGATTTCATTAAATTGAATATTACATCAATCATTACAATTGAAATCTTTTAATGTATTGAAAATTAATGGGAGTAGTGATTGCATTCATCTTTGGATTTTGCAATTTATAATATCTACTACTTTGGACTTCTTCAACTATAAATGGAACCTCCCATTTTAGAGTAAACTTTAGAGTTGGTATCCTTTTCTTGATGTGCTCTATTGCTCAAAGAATAACATCGTCTTCTTTGAAAGAACGATTTCTCACTAAGCAATTGTAGGAGACACTAAGCCTTTGAAGATAATTGGCTAAGTTGTGTTTAGCCATATCATGCCTTTTTCTGATGCCTTCGAGTCTAACATGTGAAGTGTGTGTGATATACAAAGAATTAAATTATAAAGGAGGGAAAAGGTGTCATATGATATAAAATAAAAAGGTTTTATGATCCACCATAATGTATAATTAAATGCCTTTTCTTTTGGCAAAGATGTTATTAAAGATAAAGAGATGTAATTAAAGATGAAGAGACATCAAAGATGAAGGGGCGCTATTAAAATCAAAGATGAAGAGACGTTATTAAAGATAGAGAGGCGTTATTAAAGATAAACAGTTATTCCTTGTCTTCTATATAAATTAGGTTTTCTTCTTCTCCAAAATCATTTCCAAACCTAGAAATCCTCTCCATTCTTGTTCTTAGCATCCATAGGAGTTTGAGAAGTCTAAATCAAGGTGAGTGGATCTCTTCTTTACCTTTAGATTTCAAAAGAAAACTATCAAATTCTTAAAGTTTCTAATTGGATTTGAAGGAGAAATTGAAGAAAAACCCTCTATTGCTTGAAGATCTAGATTTTTGTGATAAAAAAGGATTAAAGATCATATTTTTAGGTAAGTTTGTATATTCTTAATTCTTATGATAGTATAAAGATGAATTTTGTTGAGTTTTGGTTTGATTTTATTAAATGGATTCTAGGGTTTGGAAAGATTTATTGAGGAGATTTGTTTGTTCTAGAGGAGTTTTGTATTTCGATCAAGGAGAAAGGTGTGGATTTCTATTTCTGTTGAGATTAAGGTTTTAGATGAAGTGTGGATTATGATTATGTAATAAAAATTATATTTTGAAATCGGTATGTTTATGTGATTAGGGTTTTGGTGATTTAGAGTTTTGTTCTTTGAAATTGATTTAAGTACGACCTTACTTTGTTTGTTGTATGTACTTGTAAGATTAAATTTGCTTGTTGTATGTGCTTTAGGGTTAGAATTCCAAATTAACCTAATTCTATCTGGCTTATTAAATTGTTTTGTTGCTCATGATTGGTTGCGATAAGTAAAGACTACGCAGAGTGTGATACTAATGCTGGCAACCTGATGATCATTGTGTGACATTGTCTTGTGTGGAGTTACACCTAGATATGATTATGGTAGATTATGTTTTAAAGTATGGCCGGGTTGTGTGGGAGATCCGCAACACCAATATATGTATATGTTATCTATTTTCTATACTACATATTTTTATGGAGTTATGAGTTGCTCCAGATTTGGGACCAGATGCATATGGTTCCTAATTGTGTTGTCTGCTGGCTAATCACGGATAATAAATTGTGTTTGTTGCATTAGAAATAGTTGCACGTTAATATGTATGTTGTGTATGCACATGCATTTGTATGTAGTTTGACATATTGTGCTTTTTGGCTCATTCCTTTCATTTTTTAGGAACAAGAGAAGATCATGTGATTTATGATCTTTTTGGTTATGACATCTCTGTTGATCATGGGGATGATGATAGTGAACTTGACTTTCCTGCTGAGGACGAGTAGATTTTGGATTACTGGAGATAGCAAAAAGATTTAAAATTATATGAAGTTTTATTTGAGATTGTTATTGGTTTTGAAAGATTTTATATGTTTTATGAATTTAAGATTTCTTTATGGGATTTTTCTTTAAGTTATAAGTTTGGATTATGTTGGCTATGGTTTAGGCCAACAAGGTTATTTGGATATTTTGTTATTGAAATTATTTCAACCTGGTACCCTTTATATGAGTATTGGAGATTTATATCATTGTGTATATTTGTGGATTAGAATTTCATAGACTTGGTGTGTTCTTTTAAAGAGAAGAATACATGGCGGGTTGTAATGCCTTCAAATTAGGACTTTACAGCTTATTTGATATTAGAGTAATGATGAGAAATGAGGAGAGGGGTAGTATATAGTTGGGTTTCGATTCTATCTAGATTAATATTGCTTTTATCTAGTAGTTATAGATATAGTTTTTTGATCTTTAAACTTGGATATAACTTTATATCTCATGATGTGTATTGACCGTTAGAACGCCTCCAAGAAGAAGAGTACCTGAAGTTGGTTCCTTTAGAGCTAGTGAGGAGGAAGAGAATAGAGGCAGCCACAAGTTAACCGATCGCCCCAAAATTAGGATTTACCACCACCACGTCCTCCACTTGTAGGTCAATAGGTACCAGTGGATCCAACATAGCTCATGTAGACTGTGAATACTCTTTTGGGAGTAGTTACCTAATAGTAATAGATTATGAGACAGGAGACTCAAAGAAACAATATGAATGGTGGAAATGAAGCCAGATAGGCTGATGTACTAAGTTTAACCAAATTTGTGGATTTAATGTATAAGTTTGAACCAATGCCTGGGAGGCCACTTGAGGCACAATTATGGATGGAAGAGGTTAAGAAGACCTTTGCTGCTCTAGATATTCCTAAAAATAAGAATGTGGAGTATGTCTCCTATTTTTCTCATCGGGAAAGCAAATAATTGGTGGTCAAGCACCAAGAAGCATATGGCTAGAGTGATCACCTGAGACAATTCCATTAATGGAGATGGAATTTTAGAGATTTAATTTTCAAATAGAGTAAGAACTGTGGTATTCATGATACAAAGAAAATGAAGGAAAATGAAGTTAGTATAGATTTTGAATAGAAAATTTGGTTTTGAGGTAAAAAGATGGATAACTGGAGTAGAATAGAAGGATTTAGTGACATAATTAAGATTCATGAGAATTTAGATATAGGATGGTAGTGTAAAATGTGATTGTTGGTTTAATGGACAAATCTTTAGACAATAAAATGAGAAGAATCATTATTGAAGAATAGATGAAAAGTGTAAACCCTAATTTTTAGGGTAATTTCAAGCTTAAACCCTAAACCTGAAACCTTAAGTCAACAAATCCCTAGGAAATCCTAGTAGTTTAGATCCGACAACCCTGTGTTCTTAAACCAAGAAGTCGATATATGAGTGAAGAGTGTAGATTGGTTCGTAATATTATTAGAATGCTTAAAAATATTTGATTAGTGAACTTTTGACTTATTTCGAACCTGATCGGATATAAAATTTGAAAAGCATGTCCCGGGGCTCAAGATACTAAAAATATGATATTAGTACCGTTAGATTCGTAATTTCATAAAATTTTCAAATGTATCAGTTATATAATTTTTCAGGTTATAAAAGTTACAGTTATAGCATTTTATCGTATTTTCATTACTACTAGTACTTTAATTGTCTAATCTACTTTTTGATTTCTAATCATACTATTCACAAGTACAACCGCCCATACCCTATCTTACATCCTTACAAGCTATTCTTACAATATTACATCATTTTCCTTACATTTACTTTTCCAACATATTTTATTACACAAATTAAATTTGAAAAATTGTACAACACTCATTTTCTCTCCCTTTCCTCTCCATGGTCGGCTTGAAATACCCCATATGTGCCCTCATTTGTTTTATTTTTCTTCCTTTATTTTAATCACACAAACCCTAATACCATTCCCTATATAAACTCCTTTATGCCTTCACCATTTCGTTTTCTTCTTTCTTCATTTTCACTCTTAGAAAAACTTTGCAAAACTATCTCTTGTCTCCTCTCCATGCCGTGACACCCTCTCCTACACACGCGCACACACACACACACACACACACACACACATTTTTTCTTCAAGTTTTCTTACTCTACACATCTAATAGGTAATAGATCTATACCCTATCACCTTAAAACATGTAATGGCAAGATTCTACATGTGTGATTCCACTCAAAATCCTCATGAGCTCTATGGGGAAATACTTAAACATGAGATCTTTGCCATCACAATGTTGTACATTTTGTTGTTTAAGTTGTTTTTGCTATTATTATGCTTTATTTTTTAGTTATGTTTTTATTATTAATGTTTGTGCATGTGTTCATCATTTAACCATATCCACATAATGATCACAGTGTATTTGCATTTATGACTAGTATGATAAACTAGATCTAATTATTTTAGGTACATAAATGCCTTAGGTTTTTGTTTTATGTGCATAAAGAACATGTAGTAGCATTATAATAGTGGGAAAATGTTCGAAAGCTTAAGACCCATTTTAGTTTCAACAAAAATAATTTTTGGAAATTTAGATCTAAAAAAACCCTATTTATAAAAGCTATTTTCCAACTTCAAAATGATTATTTTACATTAAATATGAAGGGCTTAGGGAATAGGTATCATAAATGAGTGGTTTTGATGAGTAAAGCTTAGATCTACTAAGGGATATTTTCAAAATAAGAAAAGTTTATAAAAGTTATGTTAGCATTATGTTTCAATCCCAATAACCAACTTAAAATTCGTAATAAGGAAGGCTTGATATGTGAACACCTAGTTTTCAATCTCAAAACGAGATTTTTATTAATGAAATGGAAACCTTAAGGAGTAGGTTTGATTAGGAATTATTTTTAGAAAAATTAAATGAGTTTTACAAAAGAAACAATCTCAAAGATAAATTTCAAAATTCGGATTTAGAAATTACCTCTATTTAAACGCCTATTTCCAAATGCCAAAATGACGATTTTAATGGAAAAATAGGAGTCCTAGGGAATACATGTAATAAAGACCCAATTTTGACAAGGATAAATAAAATTTATCAAAGTATAATCCTAAAACAAGGAAAGGTTTCAAAATATAGATTAAACAATGTTTTCATTCCTTAAAACTTTGGAAAATTTGTAACTAGGTAAACCCCTTATTTAAACATCTATTTTCCAACTCCAAAATAAAGAATTTTATTAAAATAATGAAGGTATTAGGCATATAGGTCATTAAGGTTGAGTTTTGATAAAAACAAGTGTGATTTTGCAAGGAATAAAACTAGTTTTCTTAAGTCTAGTAATTTCAAAAGTTTTGCAAAGCAAAAGTTTTCTAAAAAGAATTCTTGATATCATATATCATTGAGGATGTGCATATAGATAGCTCATCTCATGACATTCATGATAGCAACCTGTAGGTTATGCATGTACATATAATGCACTTGGTAGAAATAAAGTTAGGAAAATAGTGTCTTACAATCCCATAAAGCATTGTCTAAGTACATGAAGAAATAGATTTACCAACACCCATGAATCATGCATGATATTGAGTTATATAAGTATATAAAAGAGTCTTCCAAGATATAATGATAGCTAAGTATCCATCAAAGCTTTGGAATGATGCTTGGATTGAAATTAGAAATTGATTTGTGGGTTGGAAATTTTGTATAGCATTCTTACCTTACTGTTCATGGAACAAACAACCTTTTTCGATGTAAATAACTTTAGAAATAGATAGCTCTCTTTGAATAGGTAGAAATCGGTATATAATATGTGAAATTTCAAGTTAAAATGACTAAGTTATGTCTGTTTTAAGTTGGAATTTCCTCTTAGACGAACTTTGATGAACTTGTTAGAATAGAATTTATAAGTTCATTCAAACTTCATAGAAATACTCATTGGAGTTATTTCTTTTGATTAGGAGACTTGGGAGATGGACTACACCTTCTCAAGGACTATTACGATTAAGTAGATTTTCATGCTATGGCAAAGCGAGTTCACTATCTTTAAATTACATGCTATGATTATGCTTATAATGATAGTATCATTGGATTTAGGGCAAGATAAAATTGGAATGTGCATGTGAATTCTATTTGATTGAATCGATGATAAGAATATCGAAATGGAAATTGTTATAAATTATTGTATGATTTAGTATAGAATTGAAGTGTCTGCAATACCTATGATCGCCCTTAACTCACTTAAATAATATACCATGATCTTATAATTAAATTGACCATGCATACCATATGTCGAGTCACATTACATTTGTCATTATACCTTTGTGGGAAGAAGGCATAATGGCTTGGCAACAAGTGGGCTGGAAAACTCGAATGTTGGCATGAAAGGCCTAAATTAAAATGGAAGTGGTGTAGGCACTTGTATCAACTACAAAATTAGTGAGTGGGTGGGCACCTGAATCAACCACTATATAAATGAGAAAAATTGAAACCTATAGTCGTATGGGCTTGAAACACCTAACCCCAAATTAAGGGCATAAATCCATTCAACATAGGACTCCTAGAAAGTCTTATGTATTGTATGCTTACGTGCTTGTGCATTTCATATGATTGTTAATATAATATATTTTTCCTATTATATGATGAAATATTTAATTTGAAAGTGAAACTCACTAAGCTTGTAAGCTTATACCCCTATAGTTTCCTATTGCAGTATGATTATTTATGGCTATCTCTGAGAGGCCACTTTCCTCAGGTATAGCTTTTGGAATATAAGGAGCTTTTTGAAGAAGTCGGAACCTAAATGTTAGGCATAGACCTCTAGTTGAATCTCCTTAATCTTATATTTACATGTTGTTGAAAGAGACTTTTGCAGACCTAAAGACTCTTAATATTTTGACGAGGGTATGCCCCTTAGATCTTGTAATAGATTAATTTGGTTATAACTGTTATGATTTATATTCTCATGCTATGTATGTCTTCTTAAGCTATTTCGATTCAACGTAAGGTCCCAACATGGTGAACGTAAGCCTTGCACCCGGTGTCTAAACTTACAGAATGATTAAGGTTGTTATACTTGAGTTTAAATATTGAGTGTGGTAGACTATCACGTATAGGGTATCCTTTGGGGCGTGACAGTTTAAGTTGGTATCAAAGCATGGTTAAGAGTTTACAATCATAGCTTTAATTAATAGACTTAAGGATGAATAAAAAGAAAGACTAAGATAGGGTAAGAATAAATAAAGATGGCTTAGATAAGAAAAACATGGGTAGTATGGGTTTTATAATTTTAATCCTTTCCTCTTTTGTGAATAGCTTACTCTTGGTGAAGCCCGCATTGCGGCAAGGCAAATACGTAAGCAACCTAATGAGTCTTTGGTTGAATACCGTTTAAGAATTAGGGTCTTGTGCGAAGAATTTGCTTTAGCTGGCCGCTTTAGGTCGATCCAAGAAATGTTTAATTTGTGGAAAAGAGGTTTGATGAACATCGAGTGGTTTAAGGTCGTGATCGACATAGAATACTGCCCTATAAGGAGGAATGTTGGTTGAAGCTTGAAGTGATTTATGCACTAGAGAGGATTGCCGTTTATAGGTTAGGACAATTTATCTTGGAAGAAGCTACCTTTGTGCTAAGGAATGAAGGAAAGCCGACATTTCTCAATTTTCAAACTTGGAACCTAATTGGATATCTGTTTGTTCATGCTCATGACTTGTTAGGGTATCGCACTGGTTAGCTTCGAGTGAATGCTCAAAGTAACTTCTTTTGGTGGGGAGTGTATGAGGAGATGTTACCCCCACCAGCTGATATGGCCCAGCCACCTCCACCAAGTCAAATTGGTTACTAGCCCCATGAGGAAGAAGTGGACGAGATAGAGAATAAGGTTGTTGCCCCATCTGAAGGAAATAAGGATGAAGAAGGAGAAGAAGTAGTTTACAAGAAGAGAATGTGAGGATTGAAGGAAGGAAGCGAGACTTACTTTTTGACCCAAAAGTCCAAGCTGAATTTTGTAGTTGTGACCTTGAAAGATAGGTCATAGTAGCTTTTGTTGTTTTTTGGATGTTACTTGTGGTTGTTGCTTTGTTACGTTGTTATGAATTGTTATGCTTTGCTTTCAAATGCAATGTAAAGTTCATTGTACCTGCAGATGAAGTTTCAATGAAAAATTATGTTATGTTTTATGAAATTGAGATTTCTTTATTTTAAGTTTCTTAAATTATACTTTACATTTATATTACTCGCTTGCACAAGAATTTTTGATGTTTCGAATCTCAATTTGAAATGTTAATAATGTTATTGGAAGATTGCTTAACTAAGTTAAATAAAACATAAAACAGCCATGGTAGAGGAAGGAGACAACAAGAACAAAGTGTGTCTAACCAACCAAATGTGGAAGGGGAACAGCAAGTGGCACCGCCGCCAAATCCACCACTGGCCGATGCTTAATCTACTTTGTAAACGACTTAAGGGCAACTGGCATAAGTGCTCGAGGCCATTCGACAAACTATGCCAGCTCCTGCTCCTGTTCCTGCTCTTGCTCTAACACCCATTCCACCATCTTCAGCACAACAAGCATCTGTAGCTATGCTAGTGCACGAAAACACGCACTTCCACACTGTATCCTTACCTCCACCACCACCACCGAGGCCGTACAAGAGCTCCTTACCCGAGTTCATAAGAAGTAACAGATACTTTGAGGGAGCCTTTGGGAAACCAGATGAGGTCGAGGATTGGTTGGCCCAAGTAGAGCGGTCATTTGATACTTTTGAAGTACCCCACCACTTAAGAGTTAATTATGGCACTTACCTACTAAGATTGAATGCAAGGGTATGTTAGGAATCCAAGAGGAGGGAGCTTATGCCACTTGTTACATGGGAGATGTCCCACTACGAGTTCCTCGAGAATTACTTCCCTGGAACCCTTGAGTATAGTATAATGCGGATTTTCTACATATCTCACAAAAGAGTTGCATGGTGGAGCAATATGAGGTCGAGTTCAATAGGCTACTCCAGTATGCCGTAGACTCGTACAAATACAGTGAGGAATTAAAGAGGCAAGTTTTTCTGAATGATTTGGATGAAGATATGAGAATGAGACTTAAGGAGTTCGACATTTTATTTTAGGGAACTGGTTAAGAGAGCCCGGATTGTTGAAGGGGCAAAGAAGAGAAAGACAAAGACCACAAATAGGACACCCTCTGTGTTTGGAAGACAGTTTCATGGGGGGTTAAGTTCAAGGTATCCGCAGAAAAGGTTCAAGTCGCTCTATGGCTTCAAAGGAAATACGAGCAGGGGAAATGGGGCAAGGAATACTCCTAAAATCGTAAGTTGCTAGAAGTGCAAGGGAGAGCACTACCCTAAGAGGTGTCTGCAGCTGAGAGACAAGTGCTATTTCTTCGGGGAGGCAAGTCACAAGATCACAGTGCCCAAAGAAAGCCACCACTACTTGCTTTGTCTGTAAGCAAGTTGGACACTTTGCCAATGAGTGCCCATAAAGGATGGGTGCCCCAGCTAGGACATTTGGAGGATCATCCTTGGTAAGGTCCTGAAATCGGAATAGTGGAAACCCTGGCGGCCGTTCGGGATCAGCTATACATGGCATGAGGATATATAATCTAGAGGGACAATGGGTTTATGAGGAAGTTGAGGACGAAGGCTGTGAATTGGCTGCCCTCAAGGAGGACGATGGCCAAGATTTTGAACTCGTGACAAGTTAGTCTTCCAACCCTTGTTTCTGTTTTTCAATTGATTATAAATTGCTTAGGATCCAAGAGCTAGAAAGGAAAAACAAGTGTAGTAATCTGAGATGAAGTTAGAAGAATGGGCTAGAATGGTTTGGGATAGTAATTAGCCATGTTGAATACATGACACATATTAGTAGATAAGACGACTGCTTATACCTTGTTCGACACTGGAGCCACACACTCATTTATCACCATCGGTTTGGAAAAACAAGTTGGATTACCAATAGCCACCGCCACCTCCAGCTTTCCTATCAAGATTCCAACTGAAAATGCGGTGATGACCAGTGAAGTGTTGAAAGACTGCCTAATAGTGATTTAAGGACATCACACAAGATGTGATTTGATTGTTTTGGAAATGAGCAAATATGAAGTGATATTGGGTATGAGTTGGTTAACTCTTGCCAAAGCTGTTGTAGATTGTAGAATGAAGAAGTGGATTTTAAGGACCTAGATGGAAAGGATGTTTAATTTAAGGGAGAAACAGCAATTTCAAGAGGAACTGAGTTAAGTTCACTCGAACTACTTGTAGATGGGGAAGTTGAGACCAAAAGGGAAAATTTCTTTAGTGCAATGGAGAAGGAGGAATAGTTGCCCTAAGTTGAAGATATACCAGTTGTTAATGAGTTCCCAGATGTTTTCTCTGATGAACTACCAGGAGTACCCTCGAAGCAAGAGATCGACTTTGAGATTGGTTTAGCACCAAACACGAAACAGATATCTAAGGTGCCTTACAGCATGGCTCTGGTTGAGCTAAAGGACTTAAAGAAACAATTACAAGAGCTTTTGGATCAAGGATTTATAAAGCCAATTGTGTCACCATGGGGTGCACGGTTCTGTTTGTCAAGGAGAAAGATGGATCAATGAGGTTATGGGTGGACTACCGAGAGTTAAACAAAGTCATGATCAAGAATAGGTATCCACTCCCTAGGATTGATGATCTTTTCAACCAACTACAAGGAGCAAGTGTGTTTTGAAGGATTGATCTTTGATTGGGATACCATTAGCTGAGAGTCAAGCCAGAAGATGTACTTAAGACGGTTTTCGGACTCGATATGGACATTATGAGTTCTTGGTGATGTCTTTTGGGTTAACGAATTCTCCTACTGCATTTATGGATCTGATGAACCGAGTATATAAGCCTTTATTGGATAAATGTGTTATAGTTCTTATTGATGATATCCTTATCTACTAGAAAACGTGCAAGCAACATGAGGAACACCTGCACATGGCATTAAAACCTTAAGGGAACATAAATTATATGCCAAGTTTTCCAAGTGTGACTTTTGGTTTGATAGGATTTCATTTTTGGGACATGTAGTATCAGGAAAGGGTATATCTGTGGACCTGAAAAGATAAATGCCGTAATGGACTGGAAGCCACCCAAGACAGTAACAGCAATAAGAAGCTTTTTGGGTCTGGCCGGATATTATAGGAAGTTTGTTAAGGATTTTTCCACGATAGTTAAGCCCTTGACCTAACTAACCCAAAAAAATGAAAAGTTTATATGGACAGAAAAGAGAGACCAAAGTTTTCGAGAACTTAAGCAAAGGCTTGTTTTCGCTCCAATAAGCCCTTGTTTTCTTAATAATTTGAATTTGGTTTCAGAAATTTGAACCCGGAACCAAAACCCTAAAAGAATACTCCTGGACTAGTTGGATTTAGAAACCCTATGTCAGGCAATCCTAAGAACGAAACCCTGGAACAATAAAAATGAGTTAACTCCGTAATATAGCCTTAAATAATTTATCAAAACATAAAAGGCTAGAATTTGGAGCAATTCATTCGTTTCGGACTCGATCGGGATCTATTCTCGAAAACGGTCCTTGGGATTCGGGAATAGAAAATTAATATATAAGACTCATTAGAACCGAAATTTAATAAGGAATTCAAAAATATATTTATAATAATTTTTCGGGTTATAAAAATTATAATTATAACCCTTTTATCATATTTTCATTACTACCGGTAATTGGAATAGCACAATGGATAAATGAAAGTTGTGGATTATCTATGGTGTTTAACAATGGTGATAAAATTAGATTAAACTAGTAGAAATGTAAATGTTAACATCACATGATATAACAGGATAACATGAGGCTTGATCTTTAGAGTTAAGAATGAAAAATGTTAAGTTCCATGATTTAAGCTTTCTAGTTGTTGATTGAAGAATTATAAAATGAATATGTCCTAGGCAAGTTTTTATGAAAATGGTGATAATTAGAGGTAGGGTATAATGATCAAATAGTGTTAATGAGTTAGATTGATATTTCTAAGGTACATCATATAGTTGTTTGGAGGATGTAATGATTGATGAGCTAAAGAAATAAAAGTATATAATCAAAGAAGATCTTTTGTTGAGAAGTGAATTTAATAGATATAGAGAGATACTGAATTCAAGTGAAGAAATATCACTTACTATTGAGGCAATAAATGGATTTATATGGTGAAAATTTTGGAGACAAAGTGCATTAGTAAACTAAATGTCAAAGAAATATTGAAACATTAGGAGAAATGATGTCAAAGGAAGAGTTAGAAGTAATCCAATGGTTTTAAAGGTTTACCTAAGGACATAAATATTAATTTTAATCCTCATGTGTATATTGATGGATAACATACGGAGATATATTTGAGATTGAGAAAGCATGTTGGAAGTAGTATGGTTAGTTAATGAGTGTTTTGGGGTTAATGTAAAGTTTGACCTTTGGAATTTAAATTGGAAATTATAGTTGTAAGATTTTCAGCTTTCTAAAGATTGCTTGAGGAATTGAATTGGAGATTTAATGTAACAGGGATTTTTCAATAGAAAAAGCTAATAAAAAGAGGCGAGATTTGATTAAGATATTGTTAATAAGTTTATTTTATATTCAAGAGGTATGTCATGTAGTAACGAAAGAAGTGAATCTAATATGGGTAGTAAAAGTTAAGAGTTAAGGAGACATCGATGGAATTATATTCTAGTTAGAAGATATAATCATTAAACTAGGTCAATGTGGTGTAAAGAATCAGAAATAAGCATAAAAGTAAATAAGCAACAAATAAATGATGGACACATGGATAAAAGGAGATAATGATTCAGGTAACTTTCAAGGATGAAAGTTTCTTCAGGGGAGGAAGAGATGTAATATACAAATAAGTGAATTATAAAGAAGGGCAAAGGTGTCAAATGATATAAAATAATAGGGTTTTATAGTCTACCATAATGTATAATTAAATGCTTCGTCTTTTAGAAAAAATGTTATTAAAGATAAAGAGACGTTATTAAAGATGGAGAGACGTTCTTAAAGATGAAGAGGCATTATTGATGATAAACAATTATTCCTTGTCTTCTATATAAACTAGGCTTCCTCTTTCTTCAAAATCATTCTTAAACCTAGAAATCCTCTCCATTCTTGTTCTTAATGTCCATAGGAATTTAAGAAGTCTAAATCAAGGTGAGTGGATCTCTTCTCTACCTTTAGATTTCAAAAGAAAACTATCAAGAGTTTCTAATTAGATTTGAAGGAGAAATCGAAAAAAAACCCTATCTTGCTTGAAGATCTGGATTTTGGTGATCAATAAGGATTAAAGATCATATTGTTGGTAAGTTTGTATATTCTTAATCCTTATGATAGTAGAGATATGAATTTTGTTGAGTTTTGGACTGATTTTATTAAATTAATTCTAAGGTTTGGAAAGATTTGTTGAGGAGATTTATTTTTTTAGAAGAGTTTTGTATTTTGATCAAGGAGAAAGGTGTAGATTTCTATTTTTGTTGAGATTAGGGTTTATTTGAAGTGTGGATTATGATTATGCAACAAAAATTGTATTTTGAAATCTGTATGTTTATGTGATAAGGTTTTTGGTGATTTAAGTCTTGTTCTTTAGAAATTGATTTAAGTACAACCTTACTTTGTTTGTTGTATGTGCTTATAGAATTAGATCTGCTTGTTGTATGTGCTTTAGTATTAGAATTCCAAATTAACCTAATTCTATTCGGCTTGTTAAATTGTTTTGTTGCTTGTGATTGGTTGCGGTTAGTAAAGATCATGCAGAATGTGATACTAGCGCTGGCAACCTGATGATCCTCATGTGACATTGTCTTGAGTGGAGTTGCACCTGGTTATGATTATGGTAGATTAGGTTTTGGCAGTATGGTCGTGGGTGTCACGCCCTAAAGGGTACTCCAGACAGATTTGGTGGCAAGGCAAGATGATAAACTAAATCTGCAACTCGTTCTAGCACTTTAAAAGGTCTAATGTATCATGGGCTTAACTTTCCTTGTGAGCGCACACGATGTATACTCTTTATTAGGTTTATCTTTAAGTATACATGATCTCTAACTTGAAATTCCAAAGTCTTTCTCTTTTGATCAGCCCAACTCTTTTGTCTATCCTGTGCCTCCTTCATCCTTTGTCGGATTATTCGTACTTTATCCACTGCGTCTCGTACTAATTCAGGTCCAATTGCAAACTTTTCTATGTCATCCCAAAACAAATGTGATCTACATCGTCATCCATATAGTGCCTCGTAGGGTTTCATCTAGATCATCGAGTGATAGCTACAGTTGTAGGCAAACTCGATTAGTGGCAAATGGGCATCCCATCTTCCTTTGAAATCCATGACACATGCCCTCAACATATCTTCCAAAGTTTGAATTGTTCATTCTGACTAACCATCAATCTGAGGGTGGTATGCCGTACTAAACTGTAGCTTCATGCCCATACTCTTCTATAGGCTAGTCCAAAACTTAGATACAAACCTTAGGTCTCGATCCGATACAATTCTGGCTAGTACTCCATGCAAACGTGCTATCTCCCTTACATAAATCTTTGCTAGCTTGTCCATGGAAAATGCCATATTGATAGGTATGAAGTGAGCCATCTTAGTCAATCAATCAACTATGACCTAGATGGCATCATATCTGATTGATGTCTTTGGCAATCCACGATAAAATCCATGAAAATTTGATCCCATTTCCATTCAGGTACTGGTGAAGGTTTTAACAATCCTCCCGACCTTTGGTGTCCCACCTTCACTTGTTGTCAGGTTGGGCATTTCATCACATAATCAGCTACATCTTGTTTCATTCCATTCCACCAATAGTGACTCTTGAGATCTTGGTACATTTTGGTTCCTCTTGGATGTATTGTATATCCTGAGTAATTAGCCTCGCTCATAATTTCCTTTCTCATTTCCTTATCCTTAGGCACACAAAGTCATCCTTTCATTCTCATGACATCGTCATTATCAACCTCAAAATTAGTATAGTTTCCTTCTTGTGCTTCCTTCTTTATCCTTTGTATCTTCTCATCATAGCATTGAACTTCTTTAATCCTTTCTACCAAAGTTGGTTCCAACACTAGATTAGCTATCTCCACTTCCACACTTTGTCCCATAAATTCAATGCTTAGCTTCTCAAACTCTTTTATCAACTCTTTCTGATTTGTAAGCAAGGCAGCAACTTCTCCATGACTCTTGTGGCATAAAGCATTTGCAACGATGTTTATTCTTCCAGGACAATAATTGATTCCAAGATCATAGTCCTTGATTAACTCTAACCATCTCCTTTGCCTTATGTTCAATTCCTTTTTGGTTAACCGATACTTAAGACTTTTGTGATTTGTATAAATCTCACATCTTTGTCCATAGAGGTAGTGCCTCCATAACTTAAGGGAAAACACGATGGCGGCTAACTCTAGGTCGTATGTGGGGTAATTCTATTCATGTGGCCTTAACTGTCGTGAAGCATAGGCGATCACTTTTCGCTCTTACATTAGCACACACCCGAGACCATTTCTCGATGCATCACTATGCACCGTGTAAGGCTTCTCTGGATCTGGCAAGACTAAGATTGGGGCAGACATTAAGCGTCGCTTTAACTCCTGGAAACTTTGCTTTCGTTTCTCATTCCATATAAACTTCTCATCCTTTTAGGTTAACTGAGTTAGTGGCTTAGCAATCTTTGAAAAGTCTTGTACAAATTTCCTATAATATTCAGCTAGTCCAAGAAAACTTTTAACTTCAGTTACCGTCTTGGGTTGTTTCCATTCCATTACTGCTTTGATCTTTTCGGGGTCTACTGAGATTCCACTTCCTGATATCACATGTCCTAAGAATGATATATGATCTAACCAAAAGTCACACTTGGACAATTTATCATATAACTTATGTTCCTTCAAAGTCTGTAATGTTTCCTTAAATTTCCTCGTGTTGTTCCTTCGTCTTAGAATAGAGCAAGATATTGTCAATGAAGACAATTACACACTTATCTAATAGAGGCTTATATACTCGGTTCATCAAGTCCATGAAAGCGGCTGGTGCATTAGTCAATCCAAAAGGCATTACTAAAAACTCGTAGTGTCCATAACGAGTTCGACAAGCAGTTTTTTGAACATCTTTCGATTTGATCCTTAATTGGTGGTATCTTGACCTTAGATCGATACGAGAAAACACACTCGCTCCTTGCGATTGATCAAAGAGATCATCAATCCTAGGGAGTGGATACTTATTCTTGATTGTGACCTTGTTCAACTCCCAATAATCAATGTATAATCTCATGGACCCATCTTCTTTCTTTACAAACAAAACTGGTGCACCCTATGGTGACACACTTGGTCTTATGAAACCTTGATCCAAAAGCTCTCGTAGCTGTTTCTTCAACTCTTTTAACTTCACCACTGGGACCATTCAATATGGTGCTTTAGAAATTGGTACCATGTTGGCCATTAGTTCGATCTCGAAATCGATCTCTCTCTTCGGAGGTAGTCCAGGCAATTCATCGGGAAAAACATCTGAAAACTCATTGACAATGGGAATGTCCTCCAAGATAAGTTTCTCTTTATCCTCTTCCGTGTCATCAATGTAGCTATCCATTTCCTTTGGAACTTCCTCCAGTAGCTCAAACGAATATAACTCCTCTTTCCTTGTGATCGTGGATTCTCCAACGAACGTTATCTTCTTTCCTTCTTGGTCCACAAATTCCACGCTCTTATTGCGACAATCTATTGTGGATTTAACAAGAGATAACCAACTCATACCAAAGATTACTTCATATTTGCTCAACTCCATCACTATGAAGTCACAAGTGGATGGATGTCCTTGTATCCTTATTGGACAATCCTTTAACATTTGTTAGGTTACAACAACACTTCCCGTGGGGGTTTTGATCTTAAATCTGGAAGTTGTTGTGGTTATTGGTAATCCAACCTTCTTAGCTAGACTAGGTGTAACGAAAGATGTGTTGCTCCAGGATCAAAAAGAACAAAAGCATTTTGGCATCCAAATTGTACACTGCCTGCGTATTTAACATGACGATTACTACTTCTATTCACATATCTATTTATCCATAAATCTGAAAACTTCTGTACTGCATGAACAAAAGAATAAACAAAGGAAAGGTTAAAGGCTTATCGATCACTAAGTCACAATTGTAACCTTTACTGTATTCCAATTTAGCCAAGTCTCCTTCTTCTTCATCCATCTCCTCATTCATCTATTGTCCTTCCATGTTGTAGACTCTGAATCCCGAAGCAGTGGATCCCGGCTTGCTTCCACTTCCACTTCCACTTCCACTTCCATTTCCATTTCCATTCCTAGTCTTTACAGGAACAGCTCCTCCGGAAGATCTCATCAAAACATTCCTCCTCTGTGGACATTCGTTGGCAGAATGCCCCATTTGCTTGAAAACATAGCAAGTATGGTTTGTCTTCTTTGGACATTCTGTCATCTTATGGTTAGCATCTCCACAGTAGAAACACTTCCCAAACAACTGTGGGCACTTCTTGGGATAGTGTGCTTCTTGCACTTCTAGCAATTGACAGTCATAGGAACGGGCTTCCCACTATTGACATTGCTCCTGTAGTTATTGGAGAACTTGAACCTCTTTTGTGGGGGTGTGGAACTCGATCCACCATGGAACCTTCTCCTAAAGATTGGGGCTTTCCTTTCCTTTGTCCTTCCCTTCCTTTTCTTAGCTCCTTCCACAACTCTAGCTCTTTTTGCCAATTCTCGGTAGTTCCTGATGTCAAATTCCTCCAGCTTCACTCTCAAGTCTTCATCCAATCCACCTAGAAAGACTTGTCTTTTCAACTCCTCATTGTATTTGTAGGAGTCAGGAACATGTTGCAGCAGTCTACTAAACTCGGTCTCATACTGCTCAATGGTCCTTCCTTTCTGAGCAATATATAGGAAATCTACATTATACTTCACTCGCAAACTCCCCGGGAAATAATTTTCCAAAAACTCATATCTAAACATTTCCCAAGTGGTTGGGGTCATTAATTCCCTTCTCTTTGATTCCCACCATACTTTAGTATTTAAGTGAAGCATGTATGTCCTATATTTGATTTGCAGGTGATGCAACACCTCGAATGCATCAAAAGCCCTCTCAATCTGAGCAACCAATCTTCAGCCTCATCTAGCTTACTGAAAGCTCCTTCAAAATAACGGTTGCTTCTGATAAACTAAGGCAACGAGCTCTTGTATAGCCTTAGCGGTGGGGGTGGAGGTAGCAGTGTAATTTGCATGCTCCTATGTATCGATGCTTCAGTTGACGCCTGTTGTTGAGGCGGAGTTGGTATTGGCGCCGATGCTGGTACAGGCTCAGGTGTGGGTGCAAGTGCAGTATAGGTATGTTTTGCCTAATTGCTTCCAGCACTTGGGTTAGATGTCCTAATGTAGTGTGCAGATCTACTTGAGGTGCAGCAGTTGCTTGTGCAGCAGGTTACTCCGCTTCTACTTCTGATTGATTGGAAGCACTTTGTTCCGTCCTACGTCTTCTTTTACCTCGGCTGTTTTAAATTTTTACTAAGTTAGGTGAATATCCTCTTTAGTATCTTGGTTAAGTCTTTGATGGAAATTTTGTGGAAATTATGAAAACTTTCATGCAAAAATAGGTATTGAAATAAGGAATAAAATTTAAATCAAGGTAAGTTTGAAATCATAAATCATAAATAAAACATAATTTCATTAAAAGATTAAAACAACATGTACAATACCCTTACATTGAAATAAAAACAACAAACACACAAAAGAATATTTTTCTGAAAGCACTAAAGATAAACTAGAACTATCGTCCTAGTTCTTGATTACAAAATCTTAACTATACCAAGGGATATGCTCGAGTCCTTTCTTCTCATTCTTTAGGTGCATTTCTAGGATTCCTACTGGAGGATCCTGGGTTTCTTTTCCTCATGAACTACTGAAAATACTTTCTTCTTTTTCTTGCTGCTTCCCTTGACCTCTCATGTATGTCAGCCAATTCGTCTTCAGCCAGTTCCGACACTATATCATGAATAGTCTTCCAAGCAACATTCTCCCTAGCTTTCTTACTAGCATTCTCATTCATAGTTGGTGGTGTACCATCCACGTCCATAGTTAGATTTGCCTCTTTTCTTCTCCGAGCTTGTCACTCTTCCAAGTAGCGGATAATTTCCATGGGGTCTTCACTATTCTAAGGCTCACCTTCTCTAGGAGCAGCATGGTCTTCGATCTCTCATTCTTGTTCTTCTTCTCGATCTTCATCTGAATCTTCCTCAGATTTTTCCTCAGCCTCCACGTTTGCTTCTCTCATCTCTTCTTCTCTTATCATAGTCCCATTCTTGTTCAGACGTAATACTTCATTCCTTCCCAACTGGATACTCGTGAAAATTGGCGATTGAGTCGATACGTGCGTTGGTGGTCGTAATACTTCCTGGTAAATGCCGTGCCAATCGAAAGCTTCGTTAATTTCAGCCCTAATCCACTCTATATGATCCATCAATTCATGTGTGCATATACGAACATCGGTCCAATCGGGTTCCAAGTTCGAAAGTTTGGAAAGGTTTCAGTCCCCTTCATTCTTAAGAACAAATGTTGCCTCTCTCAGCATTGGTCGGTCCTCAACTATTGCGGCTGTAAGCCCTTAGATTTTTTTCGATAATATTAGCAAACCCTAAGAACGGAAGTCAAAACGAAACCCTAAAGTTAACCTAGTTATATGTTTTGTCTAGTGAATCTAGATCCGGTAATCGTGTTCTTAAACCCTAGAAAATGAAATTGATATAATCGTGGAATATGGTTCGTAATAATATAGGAAGGCTTAAAAATATCAGATTCGTAATTTTCTAGTGTCCTTCGGATCCAAACGGGATCAATTTTCGAAAATGCCCAGTGCACCGGATAGCAAAAATATTCCGATAACACCAATATATTCGTAAAAATATAAGGTTTTCAAAAATATCAGTTTTAGAATTTTTCAATAACTAAAAATATCAGATATAGCTTAATTACGCGTATTTTCTTTACTATTGGTATTTTAATTGTCGAGTTTACTATTCATAGTACTTTTCTACTATTTATTACTATTCACCTATCTCAATTTTTTTCTTACACTCTATTCTTACACTCTACCATATCTATACCTTACAATTTACCTTCCCCATACAACTTTAATCACATCATACTTTACAAATTACATTTTTTATTACAAAACAAACAAAATAAATCAATTCTCCCCTCTACAACAAAGCAAACCAGCGCCCCTCTCTTCCCCATACATGTCATTTTATTTTCTTTTTCATTTTATTTAATTACATCTAATTTCCACTCCAAAAATCTATAAATACCCCATTCCTCTTTCATTCTTTTACACAACACAATTCATACTAAAACTCTCTCAAAATCACTCCACAAAATCACTATCCCAAAATCTCTCTCAAGTTCTTTTTTTTCTTTAGAAAACCAAGTCCCACATAATACTACAACCCATTTCTTTTCTTCTTTAACCAACATATAAACCTTAGGTAAAAGTTTCTTTCATATACTCGTCATGTTCATATAACTTAACATGAGTTTAGTGTATGTTTTTGTTCGTGTTCTTATCTTCTTTATGTTACTATTATGTTGATATTGTTATTATTGTTTCTAACCTAACTTATATAAGTATTATGTATATTATGTATGTATATTTATTTAGAGCATATAAGCTCATTTGTTATTTATTTATTTTCAAGTCTTGCAATTTATTTATTTACTTGTTTTATGCAAATATTAAGATTGGTCTTTCTAGTCTTAGACTTGCTCCGTATCAAGTCAAAACAATTTTCTTTCTTTGCTTTTATTTTCTTTTGAGGACTAGTCTATTCTTCATCCCGGGATATCTTGATGAAACTAAGGTTCCCAATACTTGACTTTACTTTTATGCTCTTATTTTGTCTTGTTATATTGTTTTATTACCTTTTCCATAAAGTTACATATTCTCATTTATGCATGAACAAGTTGTTATTGTCTCAACCATAATAAAAATGAGTTTTCTTAAGTAATAAAAATAAGAACTCTCTTTAAAAATAAATTTTATCACATAAGAAATTATTTTTCCATAAAGACTTAAAGTTTTATCTTAATAAATATTTTTCTAAAGTTAGATAAGTTTAGCTCTAGTTTTAGTAATAATATGTGATTTCACCAAGAAATACATAAAGTAAAGCTATCACAAACTCTCTTTTAAAACCAATAAAATAAGAAAGTTTCTCTAAACTTAATTCTTGATTTAACCAAGAGTTTTCTCAAACTCATTTACCAAAGTTTTCTACCAACACTCTAATAATACTAAAGTCTAGACAAGTTTTCCAAAATTATTAAAGAATAACTTTTCTAAGGATAAGCCTTACCTAGGAAATAAAAATAATAATAAATAAAGAACTTATAAGATCATTGATATTATTCTTTTAAAGTGGATCAAAACTTTAGAAAGACTTTAGAACATATAACCATGAAATATTTAAGAAAAACTATATTTTCCAAACTACTAGAATAAAATTATGGAATTTAAAAAGATTAAAATTACTTTTAGTTAAGAAATGGAGTTAAAAGAAGGAGATGCCCACTTATAGTAAAATAAGAAATTTTCTTAACAAAACTAAATTCTTTACAAGTCTTAAGCTTATCTCACTTTCAAGACATATTGTTTTACAAGATCATTGTTGAGACAACACCACTAAATTCATGCATATGGTTTGAGTGTATATATATGCATATACAAAGGATTTTTCAACCATACAATATATCTATATTTTTGAACAAGGAGTTCTTGAATGAAGAAAGTTCGAAAACTCTATTTTTGGAAATTCGTATCAAATCTGTTTGTTACTATTCCGAGACCTAAATAACTTCTTTTGATAAAAATAACCTTAGAAATAGATCGATCTTTTTGAGTAGGTAGAAATCGATATATAATATGAGAAATTTCGAGTTAAAATGAGCAAGTTATGGCTATTTTAAGTTGGAATTTTCATTTCATACGATTTTTACGAATTCTCTAAGATAGAATTATAGAATTTGAATAGATCTTGGATATAATACTCATGTTGGGTATTTCTTTTGTTTAGGTGTCGAGGATCACGATCTTGTCTTCCCCGAGGATTACTTCGACTCCTAGATCCTTATGGACGAGTGAGTTTCCTTTACGCTTATGTATTCGCGCATGTGCTTGTAGAATAGAGCACTAGATGTTAGGAAAAGATAAAATTGATATGCATGTGGGATATCATGGGAATTATGTATGTGAATCGTTGTGTGTGATCAATGAACAATAAGTATATCGGAACCCGATTTGTAATTGATATAAATGTTTCCATGTATGAATTGTTATGGGTGCAAATATTGTTTGATCGCTTTAAATGATTTAATGTCATATTGAAATACCCATATAATAAATTGCTCATGCATATCACTTAGAATATCATTTTGGAATTTTGCTACTACTTCTCAGCGTGGGACTGGAAAGGTAAGCTGCCTAGCAACATCTTGAGGGTTAGGATATTCGGGGAATACGGCCTCAAGGTGTAGCCAAGCCGGATTGATCGCTTTGGGTATGGAAGGCCCGAGGACTAGTAGTACGGTTCGTTGGAACCCCAAGACACGAGCAAACTTTAAGGAGGTCTTTCGGGGCCCAGTTCAAAGCATTCCTTAACCACCGATGGAGGGGTAAATCCATCATACATACGAAAACGGATAGTCGTATGTAATGTTTGATTATATGGTTGTTGCATTTCATTTGCTTGAATTAATAAACTTGGTTGATTTCTTGTTATGAGTACTTTGCGTAAGGAATATCTCACTAAGCTAGTCATGCTTATACTCCTATAGACTTTTGATATTGCAGGATTATCTTTTGCACCCGAGACCACCTTGATTCCCTGGGTAGAATCCTTATTTTGAGAAGCTTTTGGATGAATTCTATTTTGAAGTTATAGAGTAGATTTTTTCTAAAATCTTTTAGCTTTAGTTATTTTATCTTTAGTAGAACCATGTTGTTATATATTTATCAGGGGAATTCCCCTTAGAAGTTGTAAGACTTTATGTTTCTATGATATATATTAAATGTTATTTTGTATGTTCTGCTGCCAATATCTTAAAATGCATTACTTCAACGGTCTCCCTTTGTTGTGAATGTACGCCTTGTACCGATATGGAAGCTTTCGAGTGACTGAGGTAGTCATTCTTGAGCTTTAATATTGCGTACGGTAGGCTGTCACATTTAGGGTACCTGTTAGGGTGTGACAGGGGTCAATCCATCATACATACGTGTAAGCCCCGGAAAATTTCAGTAAATAATTCTATGATGAACTTCGAAAATAAACCCTAAAAATCACTCCAAATTAAAAACCGAACTTTGAACGAATCCTGAAATATAAACGAAAGTAAGAATTCATTAGTCTTGAGAAAATCTGAAAATAAAATAAGGACTACAAAAGTCCTTAAGTCCAAAAACCATTACGTAAGATAAACTGCTTACCTAATCTATAATTCATAAAAATCGGGATAAAAATAAAACACAGTGATAATTTGCTAAAAAGCAAGTTAATCCATAACATGACAATTTGAAGGATCAGGAAATCACCAAAGGCCAATTCCATAATTAGGCTTTGACACGATTAAGAAAACTTTATCTGCCAATAATAAAATATAGACTTTGGAAATTCCCCAAACGACCAGACTAATAATCCTAAGAGACGGAAATCACAATAAAGCCCTAACGATCAAATCAAACTCCCAAGAATCATAGAACGAGTTAGAAATTGAAATCTCGTAATCTTAAGAAGGAAGAATTCAAGAAACAAAATAACAAATTAGATAATCCTTAAGTTAACCAATTGTTCATAAAACCTTAAATCGAAGCAAAAATAAATTCGAAAACAAAACACTATGAAGATCCTTTTCAAAGCAAATTATAAAAATCAAGATTTCCCCAAAATCATTCCAAAAATCGATATTTGACTCAAACTCAAGAAAATCATATCTGGTAACCATTATCGATATAACTCCGGATATAATAATTCAATTCAGGATTTCTGAAAAGCAGTAAGAGATATTAAGTACTTATAAAAATAAAATTTAAAATAAATTTCTCAAACTAAATACGTTGTATAAACAGAAATCTCAGTTTCCAATTTGGCAAAGGTCTAAACCGGAAAATCATCCGGAAACCCTAACCGGAATAAAATAGTAAGTCCGGCAATCTAGCGCCCCTAACTCTAGAGGCCAAAAGGTAGTTTAAATATGTAGAATAGCTTGTAGTAATATAAGTTTATTTAAAAACATAAGATTGGTAAATTTTTGACCTATTTTGAACCCGTTCGGATACAGACTTCGAAAAGCGTATCCCGGGGCTCGAGATATAAAAAATATACCATTAGTACCGTTAGACTCGTAATTCCACGAGATTTCTAAATATATCAGTTATATATTTTTTCGGGTTATAAAAGTTACAATTATAACCTTTTTATCGTATTTTCATTTCTACCGATAATTTATTAGTCTTTTGCACTATTCATCTTATTTCATTACACAATTTTATTATTATTTTTATTATTATAATGTATACCCCGGGTTTCCTAGTAATCAAGTAAACTTCAGAAACCGAAAATGAAACCCTAAACCGGTTTAATTCAAGCTTTGTGAGAAAGACTTAGAAACCCTAATTCCGGCTTTTCCTCGGTTTCTAAATAAGAAACTTTTATAAGAAAATTTAATTTTGAATATAGTTCTTGATTATATTTCAAACCAAGAAAAGATCAGATTTTGAGAAAATTTCAATTCCGAGTCATCCCGAGACCCATTATAGAAAAGCGTGCCTCAGAACTAGAATTTCAAAAATATATTTATGAGTACTCATTTGAATCGAAATAAAATAAGGATTTCAAAAATATAAATTTCATAATTTTCCGGCTTACGAAAAATACAGTTATTACCTTCTTATTCGTATTTTTCTTACTACCGATAATTAAATTGTCTTGATTACTATTCATTACTATTCACAAGTACCACCTATACTACCTATTTGTACACTCTATAATTCAACCCTTACCATCACTCAATCACCTCCCCTTTTCAAAGGCTTTTTGCCCCTTAACTTTCCATACAAGTTATGACAACTTACACATCAAAGATAAATCAATCAAAACAAAATAAAATCAAACTTTTTCTTCCCCCCCTCATGCATTGGCCGGCGTGAATGCTGCCCCCCCCCCCACCTTGTTCAATTTTTTTAACTCCTTTTTGTCACATTTAACCTAATTCTACTTAATATATAAGCCACACTTTCTTTCTCTCACTTCATTCTACACATTTCAAAGTTTTTCAAAAGGTAAAAATGCTCTCTTTTTCTCTTCCCCTCTACCCCATGCCGTGAGCCCCCATGCCCATCCACACACACACACAACTTTCTATTTTCTTCTTTTCCTCTCCTATTTTACTCTAAGTAATGAGCTTCTACTCCTTCTACTCATAGATCCTTGTTATGGCAAGGATATTCTTGGATATTTCAATTAAATGTCCCCATGATCTTTTGGTAGGGACAATGAGATATCAAAACAAGAATACCAAACCATCACAAAGTAGATCTAACCTTTAAAGGAGCTTTCATGCCAAAAGCTTTATGTTTATCCATCAAAAAGTGTTTTGAACAAAAGATCTTTTACAAAAATGTAGTTTTTATGTTTTCAAAATTTATTTAAGCGCTTGATATAGTAGATCTACCATTTTATTACTCATATTCATGTAGGCATTTAAGATCTCATCATTAATTTGAGTTTATGTGCATCAATGGTCTTTAATGTTTTTGTCCTTAGTAAATAACCTTCCTAGTGTATAGATCTATAGATAGATGAGTTAATAAAGTCAAAAAGGAAAACACTTTTCAAGAAATGAACTTGTGTAAATTCGGATGACTTTAGAAACCTAGGTTAAAAACACTTTTATCAACTTCTAAACATATATTTTACAAGAGAAATGGAGCCTATAGGTAATAGATAATGTTTGGTAGTATTTTCCATGAGTCTAAATAAGTTTTTACTAAAGAAAATGTTGAAAACAAGAGATGAAGTCCAATAGAAGTTTTGAGCTAAAAATCTTGTAGGCAAAATTCGTAATAATGGATAGATGGTTAGAAAACACTATTTTTCCAACTTCAAAAATGGTATTTTCTTAAATAAATGAAGTCCTTAGGGTATAGGTAAAAAATGCTTAAAGTTTTAAGTATAAAATACTTTTTTCTTAAAGGAATCAACTTGAAAATGAAATTTTCTAAATTCGGATTTTTGGAACCACCTTAGTAAAAGACCCTCTTAAAAGTTTATAAATGAAGATTTTATTAAAGAAATAAAGGCCTTAGGATATAACTAATATAAGGGTCAAAATTTCTTTAAACAAAGTGGAGTTTTCCTAAAGAAAATCCTTATAATAAGTAAGTGTGACCAAGTGTAGTAAACTTACTTGTTAACAATAGCATGAAATGATTTTCTAGAAAAAGTTTATTTAAATTATTTAAGTCTAAAAAGTTATAAGAACTTAGGCTCATTAGATTTCATCATGACATTCATGATAGGGAAAATCATTACCATGACATTTAGTTTCATTTTGTACTTAGGAATCTCAAGTGCATTCATGAAAACCGCATTTTCGGAATCAATAACACCGCTGTACAGATCTGATCCCTCATTTCCGAGGCTTAGATATTTTCAAAACTTAATTTAAACTTCATATTTAGAAAGCTCTTCCGAAGTAGATAGAAATCGATATAAAATTTGCGAGATTCCGAGTTAAAATGACCAAGTTATGGCCGTTTTAAGTTGGAATTCCCGCTTAGGACGCGAATTACGAATTTGATAGTTCGTAAGAAGTCGTTGGATTAGTTTGAGTTGAAATACTTATTAGAGTATTTCTTCCTTTTTAGGTTATCCCGAGTTCGACGATTCCCTACCACCGGATTATTATTACTAGAAGACCGTGATCCAATGGCCGAGTGAGTTTTCTCCTTGTTTTGTTACCTTGATTGTGCTTGTAATTAGTCGCATTAGAATTTTAGGAACAAGATAAAAATCGATATGAATGGGGATGGGATATATGATGAGACTGTGATGAATGTATGCCAAGGAATACTAAAGCATATCGAAACCACGATTTGATTGGATAACTGCATGGTTCATATTATTTATGTGTATGATATTGCCTGGTCACTCTAAAGAATGTATAAATATTTTGACCTAAGCAAAAAGTAAATTGATCATGCATCGCATCGGACATATTGCATTTGGTAGCGTGCTACTCCTACGCAGGTCGATCGGTATGGTCCGAGGACTCGTTTGATAATGAGACCCGGATCAGAGCTCATTCATAGGAAACTAAGGCGCATCGGGGATGCATTCCATGTGTGAGCCTAGCCGAGGCGAGTGCTAAGAGCCGAGGGCTTGGGGACTAGCAGCGGTCGTGTAGACTTCAATACCATCCCTAACCCAAGATACGGAGGGCGTAAATCCGTTCTGTGCGTGGGTTCCGGTTACCCATGCATAATTGCTTGCTCACGTGCTTGTTCATGCATAGCATATGATTGATTAATAACTTGTTTGTTATGGTACGGAATTAAGGGAATTCTCACTAAGCTAGTGTAGCTTATACCCCAATAGTTGTTTAAATGAGCAGGTTATTCCAAGAAATGCTAAGTGGGGACCGAGATGGTTGAAGTCGAGAATGACTTCGGGATTCCGGCAAGATATGAGAATGCTTGAAGTTTTTGGCTAAGCCTTACATTTTGCCTTGTAATAGTTTTATGTAGTGAGGTCTTGGGATAAATGTAATTGAAGTTTGATGATTTATATTTTGAAGTATAGTGTTTTGTATTTGGAGTATAGTGGATTGTATTTCCTTTACATTGTTACTCAATTGTATCAACATAAAACGTATCATTCCGATGTGTCTCCTCTATGTGTTAGACGCCTTGTACATAGTATGGAAGCCTTCGCTTGACTGAGGTGGTCATTCTTAGGCTTTAATATTGTGTACGGCGGACTGCCACGTTTAGGGTACCCTTCGGGGCGTGACAATACGAAACCAGCTAGTCGTATGTATTGTTTAATCATATGATTGTTGCATTTCATATGCTTGTTTGATGAACTTGGTTGAATACCTGCTATGAGTACTTTTGCGTAAGGAATATTTTACTAAGCTAGTTATGCTTATTCCCTAATAGACTTTTAATGTTGCAGGATCCTTGTTTCATACCCGAGACCATCTTGATTATTCGGGTAGAATCTATATTTTGGGAAGCTTTTGGAGGAATTATGTTTTGAAGTTTTAGATTAGATTTGTTTTAAAATCTTTTAGCTTTAGTTATTTCCTTTAGTGAGATTTTCTTACTATGGAGACTTACCATGGGAATACCTCGTAGAAGTTGTAAGACTTTATATTTCAATAAAATATATTAAGTATTATTTTGAATGTTCTGCCAATATCTTAAAATGCATAACTCCACCTGTCTCCCTTTGTTGTGAACATACGCCTTATACCTATATGAAAGCTTCCGAGTGACTAAGGTAGTCATTCTCAAGTTTTAATATTGTGTACGACGGTCTATCACGATTAGGGTACCCACTGGGGCGTGACAGGAGCATAATTCAAATCATTCCCTAACCACCGATGGAGGGCTAAATCTATCTTACATACAAACCGAATAGTCGTATGTATTGTTTGATCATATGCTTGTTGCATTTCATATGCTTACTTAATGGACTTATTTGATTGCTTTGAGATGAGTACATTTTTTGTAAGGAATATCTCACTAAGCTAGTCATGCTTATTTCCCAATAGATTTCTGCTATTGCAGGATTATTGTTTTGTGCCCGATACCACCATGACTGTCCGAGTAGAACCTACGTTTTTGGGAAGCTTTTGGAGAATTTCATTTGAAGACTTTAGAATAGATTCCCTTCAGAAATCTTTTAGTTTTAGTTATTTGATTTATAAAGACTATGTTATTATGGAGATTTATCATGGAAATGCCCCGTAGAAGCTATAAGACCTTATATTTTGATGAATCATAATAGTGTTACTTTGATTGTTCCGCTGCCATTATCTTAAAATGCATAACTTCATCGGCCTCCTTTGTTGTGAACGTATGCCTTGTATCAATATGAAAGCTTTCAAGTGACTAAAGTAATCATTCTCAAGTTTTAATATTGTGTACGGCGGGCTGTCACGTTTAGGGTGCCCATTGAGGCGTGACATTGTAAGTTCACTTAATGTTGGCCATTGACCTAAATCTATTTTTGTCAATAAAACATAAGCGACCTCTAGTAAGACATTATGTTTACCTAATTTAAGTGAAAATCGGTAATTCAATTTTTACCTGATCCATAACTTATGCCATTATTCTTTTATCACATGATATCTGGATTGAACATAAGGCATGGATAATGTCATCCTTATATCGTTCAATCTTATCATTTCTCGATCTTTAAGTGAACTGACAAAACAAATAAAATTGATCACACTATTAATTCATTTGAGCATGGCCATGTATTTCTTAGTTTCACTTATCGAGGGGCCAAGAGATATCTCTCTCATAACGAGAAGGAAAAATCCCATCTTAATCACTCAACTTCCTCTACATGATTCACATTATGCATAATCACAACCTTTATAATTACCCAATTAAATATAACGTTTGGTTGAATTGAATCATAATATTCCTCATGTTGAAACCTATGGTGATTTCAGGTCTAAGGATATGCTGACATCATTATTGTGAGAATCACTTATGACACTAATCTATGTAGTGATCTCATAGTGAGTCAGTCTAGTACATAGTCCTTTAATATGTGCTTATAAGTTTGATTTGTATCCCCATACAAATAGATATCTCATGACTATCAAATAAAAACTCATACTAGATTTAATTCATTACCATTCCCACAATAATGAGCATCTAGGGACTTTTAGAATAATTAAATTATTCATGGATCCTATTATAAAGTAAATATGCAAACAATATAATAAAAATGTCTTTGTATCAATAATATATATATATATAATGACAATATCCTGTTATTGGCTTATAGCACAATCACTAACATCAACGGTTTTTAGAGATATGTGATATGCTCAAGATCAATGATGCTTCATATGATGCTACTTGCCTTAGCTTTTTTCCTTTCTTCCTTTAGAACAATGCAAAGAAATGGCTTAATAGTTTGCTAAGGCAATCTATTACTATTTACAATAGATGACAGAACAACTCATGTAGAAATATTTCCCTCCCTCTTGAACAGCTAAGCTTAGAGCAAATATTACGTCCTTCCACTAGTTAGACTCAAGACATTATATGCGGCATATGAAAGATAGAAAGAATTGCTAGGAAAATGTAACGGCTAGTGGAAGTTTGAACAACATGTCTCTAGATCAATGCTTACAATTGTTTGAGCATATGTCAAATAACCACTAGTAATGGTCATCATTCCATGCTAAAAAGGAGAGATCATATGACGTATTCAAGCTTGATGTAGTCACATCTCTTTCATCCAAGGTTGAAGCATTGTCAAGAAAGTTGGATGGACTGCTCATGAGCCAAAATCAAGTGAGTGTGGTTAGTGGTAGATGGTTGTCAAGTTCTGAAGGTGTTTCTCAAGAACAAGTTGATTTTGTTGGCAATTTCAATGGACTCAATAATGACTGGTATAGTAACAAATACAACCATGGCTAAAAAAACCATCCTAATTTTAGGTGGAATAATAATAATTTTCAAAATCTGAACTTCCCTCTACTTAGTTGGAGAATTCTAGAGAGAGAAACACATTCTTTGTTAAGGTTTGAAGATTTTGGATCAATTCAAGAGTTAATTGGAATTCATTTACAAAGATATATGCTCTTTATAGGTGTTTTCTATCATAATTCTTCATTATTTCTCTGAATTCATGCTTGATTTGATAAATCTCCAGGAGATATAATTGAATTTTGCCTATATTTTATGGATCTAAACCCGATTCATGTGATTTCACTTATGATTTTATTGAAATATTGTTAAATTCTTGAAATTAATAGCTTGAGCTACTTTTTCTTGAATTTATATGCGTGCGCAATATGAATTCATATTTGATTTTAATTGAATAAATCGAGAGATCATTTCTTTGAATAGATTTAAGCTATTAATGAGAATTGCTCGTAACATCTAGAGATAGAGTGGCAAAATCATTTTGTCACTTGATTGATTTTCATGAGATTTGATTATTAAGCAAAAGATTCTTGTTCTAAATGCAAATCTAAGTTGCTAATGATTAGGAAGAGATTCCAATTGTTAAACTTAGGTTTAGAAGTTAGTGATCTCAAGAGAGACATTAGCATATTTTAGTGAATCTAATAGTTCAAGACATTCAACAATGATCTTATGGTGATTTCTTATGGAGTTACATGATAAGGATTTTCTTGAAGCAAGATCTAAGCTATCCCTTGTAATTTGAACTTAATCTTTTGTGAATTGATATGAATCTTGTGTATGATTAGTTAGTTTTTATAATATAATGTCCACAACAACCTTATGAATCTTTCGGCAAGATTGAGTAAAGTAGGTGTTAACAATCCCTTTAAAAATACGATCTAAATATTTTTATGTTACTTTGGTAGGTGTGCTTGCCTAAAGTTGTGAATGGATTTAGTTGGGACTTTTAGCATTTATAAATTTTAAAACTCGGTTCATTGCATTATCATGTCTCAAGCATTATCTTTACTAAGGTATGCCTTTGTTGTTTTTGGTCCACACATTTTATCAATCACTAGATGACCAGTTAAGGATGATATTTGATCTTTTTAAAAGGGAGCAACTTAATGTAAAAGAGCATTAAACAAGCTTTTGAAATTTTTGAGGTATGAACTCTTTAAATTGGTACAGTGAGAGAACGAAGCTTGAGTAAGAAGATGCTATGACTGAGTTGGACATGGTTTTTAAGCTTCAAGTACAAGTAGTAATACTTACAACTCAAGTGAGTAAGATAAAATATGTATAAGGATTGAACCCGAGACATGGTTTAGTTAAGGATGATGTGCCTTGTTGTGGTCCCCCTATGAGCTTTTGAGATCATTTAAGGGATGATTTATGTGCTCCCAAAGAAATTGGAAGTATAAAGAAAGATAAGGATGAGACCACAATTAAGCTATCAAAACTTATGTGGAAAAGTCAACCAATCAACTAGCCATCATCAAAGACTTGTAAGAGCAATTGACCCGACTACCTTAAAGGTTCACTACCTAATACCATGGAGTGAAATCCAAAGGAGCATGCTTTTCCATTCACTAGAGTGTAAAAAGATCATATAATGAATCCTTTAGATGAAGTGCTTGAAGAGCATGAGATTGAAAGAATGAGATTGGTAAGTGCTAAATGACTAATGAATGACTTGCATTTGTATAGTTAGACTCGTGATTTCATAAGATTCCAAATATATCAGTTATATAATTTTTGGTAACTAAAAATATCTGATATTGCGATTTTAATTGTATTTTCTTTACTACCTCTAATTAATTTGTCTTCTATACTATTTATAGTTCAATGCTACTATTCTACACTATTCACTATCTCTACTTTATTACTATTCATCCTTATAGCTACCATACTTTCTTCCATTTACTTTTTTCATTTCACATACACATCTACTCATATCTACTTTACATATTATTACACTTAAATTACACAAAACAATAAAATAAGCGATTTCCCCCAAAACCCCTTCATGGCCAGCAAGCCCCAACCACACCCACCCCCCCCCGGTTTGTAATAATAATATCAATATCAATATCAATTTCTTTTATTTAATTCTCTCAAAAAAAAATTTATTCCATTTTTCTATAAATACCTCCCATTTCTTACACTCTTTATACCACTTTTTAACCTAAAGTTATTATGTCAAATTCTCTACACACAAACACTCTCTAAATTTTGCTCTTCATCTTCTTCCTACAAACTCTTTCTTTTGTCAAGAACAAACCCCTCTCTATACAAACACAAATCATCTCCAAACAAGATCTACCACTAAAACACTCCTCATACACTTAAACAACTACCCATATCTTCTTTCCATCCATTCTTCTTCTAGGTAATGAGCTTATTTCTTAAAGATCTTCCATGTCAAGTAGCCTTACATGGCTTTAGTGTTGTTTCTTAGGTTGAAAAGCTAAAGAAACAACATTATGATTATGTTTGGTTCATGTTCATGGAACTACCATCATACTCATATATATGTATCTTGCTATAACCTGCCTATATATTGCTTTTTCTTTATGCTCATATTGTTATTATACTTGCTCTTCTATTATTGCTTTCGATATCTACATTTATGCACTTTTTCTTTCTTTCGTTTTCTTTTGGGATGGAAACTTTTCCATATCCCGGGAGCTTAGTTCTCCCAATACTTGACCTACTTTATGCTATACATATACTTTGCTTCCTCTCTTCTTATTTCTATTTATGCTCATAAACATAAATGATTCATGGAAAAAATGTTATAATGCCAAAATGACACTAGGTTCTTAACCAAAAACTTTGATCTTAAGAAAATGACTAGATCCAGAAGTTTAACAAAGAAAGTTTTTGAAAAACTTAGAGATGAGATTATGATCTTGATCTCATAAAAGTCACAAATGATTTTTCTAAAATAACAAGTTTTAAGACAAGATGAGGATGACTCAAGAAACAAGTTTTGAAAAAGGAAATAATTTTCTTCTTCTTTAATGGGTCACGGCATTTTAAAAATTCAAAGGAAAAATTTAAAACAAAGTTCAAAGTGTATGATTTGATAAAATAAGTGTCTTTCAAAATGAAATAAAGAGATATTAAAAGTTTGCAAAGGAAAATATATATATAAATCTTAGTTTCATAAACATAAAAATCACACCATATAAGTGTTGTTAGAACTAAAGAACATTGCACAAACTTTAGTGATATAAATATAGGATTTTCACTCTTAAGACTTAAAAATAATGATCCTTGATTCTACAAAATTTTCTTAAGAAGATTAAGACTAAGAACTCTTGTAAAACACTTTCAAGAAATAAGTGAGTTTTTCAAAGCTAGAAAAATGGATCTAGAAGCCATCTAGGGAATATTTAAGAGATTAATGATAAAAACAAGTTAGTATATGAAAGATGATATTTTTTTTATAAACCCCAAGAGTAAAATAATAGAATAAGCATACAGTAATAATCTTTTAAAGAAATCATGGTTTACTTGGAAAGTTTTCAAAAACCAAGCTTGGGAAATTAATGTCTTGCAAACTCCACAAAACGTTGTTTGAATACATAATGAAATAGATTAATCATCAACCCATAAATCATGCATGATATTGAGTTATATATGTATATAAAAGAGTTTTTCAAGGTACATTGATAGTTAAGTATCTATCAAAGCTTCTCGATGATGTTTGATATGAATCTATAACTTAATTTGTGGGCTGGGAATTTCGTATAACATTTTGTACCTTACTGTTCTTGATGCAAATGACCTTATAACGAACACAACTTTAGAAATGGATAGCTCTCGTCGAATAGGTAGAAATCGGTATATAATATACAAAATTCCGAGTTAAAATGACCAAGTTATGATCATTTTAAGTTGGAATTTCTTCCTAGGCGAACTTTGATGAACTTGTTAGAATATAATTTATAAGTTTCATTTAAACTTCATAGAAATATTAATTTGAGGTATTTCTTTTGTTAGGAGACTTGAGAAACGAACTAGACCTTCTCAAGGATTATTACGACTAAGAGGAATTTCGTGCCATGGCAAAGTGAGTTCACTTTCTTTAAATTACATGCTTATGACTTTGCTTGTAATGATAGTAGCATTAGAATTAGGGTAAGATAAAATTGGAATGTTCATGTGAGTTATACTTGGTTGAATTAGTGATAAGAATATCAAAATGTGAATTGTTATAAATATTTGTATGATTTAATATAGAATTGAAGTGTTTGAAATCTCTATGATCGCCTATAATTCGCTTAAATAATATACCATGACCTTATAACTAAATTGCTCATGCATAACATATATTGAGTCGCATAACATATATTGAGTCACATTACATTCATTGTTATACCTTTGTGGGAAAAAGGCATAATAGCTAGGCAAAGGGTGAGCCTGAAACTCGGTTATCAGCGCGGGGTCACCTAAATTAAAATGAAAATGGAGTAGGCACTTGAATAAACTACATAACTAATGAGTGGGTGGGCATCGAAACAACCACTAAATAAATGAGAGAAAAAATTGAATTCTATGGTCGTATGGCCCTGAAACACCTAATCCCGAATGGAGGGCACAAATCCATTCAACATAGGACTCCCGAAAAGTTTTATGTATTGTGTGTTCACGTGCTTGTGCATTCTATATGATTGTTTAATATAACTTGATTGCCTTATTGTTTGATTGAGTAGTTAATTTTGGAGTGAAACCCACTAAGCCTACAAGCTTATACCCTCACAGTTTCTTGTTGCGACATGATTATTTATGGCTATCCCCAAGAGGCCACTTTTCTCAGATACAGCTTTTTGGAAATTAAGGAGCTTTTTGGAGAAGTCAGGACCTAGATGTTAGGCATAGTGATGAGGATCATCTAGCATCGAGAATTCAAGAGCCAAAGTCCAGTGATCCACTCCATGGCATTGGAAGACCAATGACAAGAGCTAAAGCTAAACGAATGAAAGAAACTTTGCATGGTCTAGTGATGGAAGTGATGGAGTTGCAAGAAAAGGAGTCAAACTCCACCAAAGAAGAACCAACATTAATTCACATTATTCAAGCTTCCAAAGAGATGGTCAAAGGCATGGAGAATCCTGAGATGAAAGTTACATTGAATGTTAAAGACTTCAAGAAGTGTGATAAAGCTTCTTGGACCAGTTATTAATATTTACATTTTCCAACGCGAATGCTGAAGACTTTAAGAAGTGTGATAAAGCTTCTTGGACAGATTATTAATATTTGGACTTTTCCACCTCAACTTTTAGTCTCCAGCAATGTTTTTTTTTTAAGTTTTTTTTATGCCGGGTTTATTATTTGTTTTGGGAATTGTTTTATGTCGACATTTTGGGTCTTTTCCCATGTGTCTTTTAGTCTTTTTCTTTTATTATATGTAGACATATATGGTTGTAAACAGGAGAACATCATTGAATGAAAAACAGAATTTTGAGAGCACTCTCTCTTTTGTTTTTTGCAAAAGAACTCCTATTTTGATTTCTTCAATCTAAGCGATCGGGGAAATCATCTTGATAACTCAAGTTTCAATCAATAGGTGTGGTTGGGGTCTAGTTCCGAATCTAATCTTGTTCAAGATGATCTTTAGGGTTTCGATTTCAAATTATGATCGCCGGATTCTAGGTTTAAAATACTTGGGGTTCGCATCATTTGGTATCAGAGCTTCGACTTCTTGAATCAAGTAAATCTATCCATTATCTTAATTATTTTTTTCGAATATTTGTTCTTTGTTTCATCTCCTTGGAATTCGTACTAAAAAAATTACGACTTTCTCAACATTCTAGTTTGTTCGTTCCAATTTGTGATTTTTTTTTTAGATTTGCACAAATACAAAAAAAGAAAAAAAAAGAGAAATTATTAGAAAGAAAAAAGAAGAGAGAAGATTTTGGTATATTGTCCTCCATTCTGGTTTATGTCATTATGTATTTGTTGGAGTCCTTGTTATCGTTTATGTTCATCTTTTGTTGATTTGGAATCATTTGTTGGTTAAGTTGAATTCCCTTAGTGATTTATATTGAGGAAAGTTATTAAAGAGATTTCTGATCAAAGAACCTATAAGAGTGAGTTGAGAGGAACATCTACTTGTGGAGTGAAACACGAGTGAATCCATATCTGTGAGTGTAAACAGGTGAGGGAGTGAATTGTGAGGTCTATATTATTTGTGTTATTACTAACCTTTTTGTTGTAGCAATATGACTGATCGAAGTCCAACTGGCAGAGAGAAGGGAGAAGTAGATAATAAATTGTTGATTGATGCCTTACTGGGTGAGATGAGAAAAATGTTAAGTGCAAAAATGGAGCAAGTCCATGAGAGGATGGATAAGATGGAGCAGATTAAGGAACCATCAAGTAGCAATTTATTAGGACAAAGAACCAATAGGCCTTCTAGAGGAGGAGGAGGAGGAGGAGGAGGAGGGGGGGGGGGGGGGGGGGGGGGGGGGGGGGGGCGGACGGGGTGTGTGGTGGGTGGTGAGGTTAAAAGAGATAGAGGATACTGATTCAGGGGAGTATAGTTTCATGAGGGGAGAGGGAATACCCAAAGGCGAGACAGTAATTTGGGTAGTATTAAAATGAAAATACCTTCCTTTCAGGGGAAGAATGATCCAGAGCTGTACTTGGAGTGGGAGCGAAAAGTGGACCATATATTTGAGTGCCACAATTACACTGAGGAGAAAAAAATTAAGTTAGCTGCAGTTGAGTTTTCTGACTATGCCAGTGTGTGGTGGGATCAGTTGGTGCGTAATAGGCGAAGGTATGGTGAGAGGCCTATTAGTACATGGGATGAGATGAAGACAGTCATGCAGAAGAGATTTATCCCTAGTCACTATTATAGGGATTTGCATAGGAAGCTGCAGGAATTGAGGCAAGGGTCCAGGAGTGTAGAGGACTATTTTAAGGAAATGGAGATGGCAATGATCCGAGCTAAGGTAGAGGAGGATGATGAGGCTACTATGGCTAGATTCATCAATGGGCTAAATAGGGAGATCTCTGATATAGTAGATCTACAGCATTATGTAGATATTGAGGAGTTGTTGCATAAGGCGATCAAGGTTGAAAAGCAGCTGAAGTCTAAGGGAACTTCTAAATCTGGTATGACTTCTAACTCTTCATGGAAGTCAAACTGGAAGAAGAACACTACAGACTCAAAGCTAAAAGAGGATGTGAAGGCCAAGAGCCCAGTACTTCTTCTAAAGGTAAACTGACACTAAACCATTTGCTAGAACTCGTGATATTAAGTGTTTCAGGTAGGGGTTTGGACATATTGCATCTCAATGTCCAAATCAAAGGGCCATGATCATGCGGGATAATGGAGAGGTGGAGAGTGTTAGTTCCAGTGATGATGACATGCCTCCATTGGAGGATTGTAGTGATGTGGATATGGAGGGACCCGTGAGTGGGGAATTGTTGGTCACTAGGCGAGTCCTTAGTACTCAGCCTAAAGATGAGGGTGAAGAGGTACAACGTGAGCACATCTTTCATATCCGGTGCCATGTGCAGAAGAAGGTATGTACCCTGATCATTGATAGTGGTAGCTGCACTAACGCTGCCAGTACTTTGCTGGTTGATAAGTTGAGGTTGAAAACTGTGAAGCATCAAAAACCCTACAGGTTGCAGTGGTTGAATGAGTGTGGGGAGATGAAGGTGACCATGCAGGTTCTTATTTCCTTTTCCATTGGGAGTTATCATGATGAGGTGATGTGTGATGTAGTTCCCATGCAGGCTAGTCACCTATTGCTGGGTCGACCATGGCAGTTTGATAGAAGGGTGACGTATGACGGGTACAAGAACCAATATTCATTTGTTCTAAATAAAAGGATTGTGGTTCTAACTCCCCAGAAACCGTGGGAAGCTTGTGAGGACCAGGTGAGGATAGCAAAAGAGTTTAAAGAAAAACACCTGAGTGTACCAGAAAAGAGTGAAAAAGAAAGGAAAAGTGAGAGACAAACACTGGTGAGCCAAGAGAGAGAAGGATCCAAAACACTGAGTGAGAAGGAAATTGTAGAAGAGAGTGGAGTTGCAAAACAAAGTGAAGTTAAGAGTGCAATAGTGGCTAGGAAACAACTACTTGTACTCATGTACAAGGATGTATATTTTACTACTACTGACCTTAACTCTTCTTTGCCAAGTGTAGTTGTGTCTCTTTTGCAGGAGTATGAGGATTTGTTTCCTGAAGAAGTACCAAGGGGATTGCCTCCACTAAGAGGCATTGAGCACCAGATTGACTTTATCCAGGTGCTTCAATTCCTAATCGGCCAGCTTATCAAGCCAATCGGAGGAAACAAAAGAGATCCAGAGGCAAGTTGATGATCTGATAGAGAAAGGGTTTGTGAGAGAAAGCCTCAGTCCATGTTCAGTTCCTGTCATCCTGGTTCCAAAGAAAGATGGAACATGGCGTATGTGTGTCGACTGTCAAGCAATCAACAAGATCACAGTTAAGTATAGACATCCCATTCCTAGACTTGATGATATGCTTGATGAGTTACATGGTGCTTGTTTGTTTTCCAAAATTGATTTAAAGAATGGCTATTACCAAATTCGCATGAAAGAGGGAGATGAGTGGAAAACAGCTTTTAAAACTAAGCATGGTTTATATGAGTGGATGGTAATGCCTTTTGGATTAACAAATGCGCCTAGCACGTTTATGAGGTTAATGAATCATGTTCTTCGCTTTTATTGGAAAATTTGTTGTTGTATACTTTGATGACATCTTAGTTTACAGCAAGACTTTAGATGAACATGTTCAGCATTTACAACTTGGTTTCGCTATGTTGAGAGAGAATAAGTTGTACGCCAACTTGAAGAAGTGCACCTTTTGTATGGAAATTGGTTTTTCTTGGGTTTGTTGTAGGTGCAAATGGGATTGCTGTTGATGAAGAGAAGGTGAAGGCGATCAGGGAGTGGCCAACACCAAGGAATGCAAGTGAGGTCAGAAGTTTTCATGGATTAGCAAGCTTTTATAGGAGATTTGTTAGGGACTTTAGTTCTATAGCTGCTCCTCTAAATGATCTTGTTAAGAAGAATGCTGAGTTTAGATGGACTGAAGTGCACGAGAACGCTTTTAATGCTTTGAAAGGTAAGTTGACTAATGCACCATTACTTATTCTACCTAATTTTGAGAAAGTTTTTGAGATTGAATGCGATGCTTCTGGGAAAGGTATTGGTGGTGTTTTGATGCAGGATTCCAAACCAATCGCTTACTTTAGCGAAAAACTCAGTGGTGCTGCATTAAACTACCCGATCTATGACAAGGAGCTGTATGCTTTAGTGAGGACCTTGCAGACTTGGCAACATTACCTATGGCCCAAGGAGTTCATCATTCATTCAGATCATGAGAGCCTGAAGTTTCTGAAAACTCAAGGTAAGTTAAACAAGAGACATGCAAAGTGGCTGGAGTTCATTGAAACATTCCCTTATGTGATTAAATACAAGCAAGGGAAGGAGAATGTGGTAGCTGATGCACTTTCTCGAAGGTATTCACTCTTGACTTCTCTACATACTAAGTTGCTTGGGTTTGAACTCATTAAAGGATTGTATGAGACTGATGTTGATTTCAGTCAAATTTGGGCTGCTTGTGCTGAATCTGGTTATGCTGATTACTTTAGGCATGATGGTTATTTGTTCAAGAAAGATAAATTGTGTGTGCCTAAGAGTTCTGTGCGTGAGTTGCTTGTTAGAGAAACATGGGGGTGGGCTAATGGGACACTTTGGTGTTAAAAAGACTTTAGATGTATTGCATGAGCATTTCTATTGGCCTAAAATGAAACATGATGTCCAAGCTGTTTGTGACAAGTGCATTGCATGTAGACAGGCTAAATCCAAAGTAATGCCTCATGGAGAGTATACCCCATTACCTGTGCCTAATCAACCCTGGACTGACATCTCTATGGATTTTGTGTTAGGGTTACCACGATCTCAGAGTGGTAAAGATAGCATATTTGTTGTTGTTGATAGATTTAGTAAGATGGCTCATTTCATTCTGTTCTAAAACTAATGATGCACAACATATTGCTGATTTGTTCTTTAAGGAGATTGTGCGTTTGCATGGCTTGCCTAGATCCATTGTGAGTGATAGGGATGTGAAATTCTTGAGTCATTTCTGGCGTACCTTGTGGAATAAGTTGGGCACTAAATTGTTGTTTTCCACTGTTGCACATTCTCAGATAGATGGTCAGACGGAAGTGGTCAATAGGACTCTTTCGACCTTGTTGCATGCTGTGATTCATAAGAACTTGAAACAATGGGAAAAATGTCTGCCCCATGTTGAGTTTGCATACAATAAGACTGTGCATTTGAGATTGTGTATGGTTTTAACCCATTGACTCCATTAGATATTTTACCTTTGCCTGCTAATGAATGTGTTGATCTTGATGGAAAGAGAAAGGCATGTTTTGTTAAGGAGTTACATGCTAAGGTTCAGGCTAACATTGAGAAAATGAATGAGCACTATGCTCGCCAGGCTAATAAGGGTCTTGTGAAGATTGTCTTCCAACCGGGAGACTGGATGTGGGTGCATTTGAGGAACGAGAGGTTTGCTGCTCAAAGGAAGTCTAAGTTGCACCCAAGGGGAGATGGACCGTTTCAAGTGTTGGAGCGCATCAATGACAACGCTTACAAGATCGACTTACCAAGTCATTATGGTAATGTAAGTGCTACCTTTAATGTTTCTAATCTCTCTTTGTATGATGCAGGTGATTCGAGGATGAATCTTTTTGAGGAAGGAGGGAATGATGAGGATCATCTAGCATCAAGAATTCAAGAGCCAAAGTCCAATGATCCACTCCATGGCATTGGAGGACCAATGACAAAAGCTAAAGCTAAACGAATGAAAGAAGCTTTGCACGGTCTAGTGATGGAGGTGATGGAGTTGCAAGAAAATGAGTCAAACTCCACCAAAGAAGAACCAACATTAATTCACATTATTCAAGCTTCCAAAGAGATGGTCAAAGGCATGGAGAATCCCGAGATGAAAGGTACATTGAATGTTGAAGACTTCAGGAAGTGTGATAAAGCTTCTTGGATGGTTATTAATATTTACATTTTCCAACGCGAATGCTGAAGACTTCAAGAAGTGTGATAAGCTTCTTGGATCGGTTATTAATATTTGGAGTTTTCCAATGCAACTTTTAGTCTCCAGCAATGTTTTTTTAAGTTTTTTTTATGCCGGGTTTATTATTTGTTTTGGGAATTATTTTATGTCGACATTTTGGGTCTTTTCCATGTGTCTTTTAGTCTTTTTCTTTTATTATATATAGACATATATGGTTGTAAACAGGAGAACATCATTGAATGAAAAACAGAATTTTGAGAGCACTCTCTCTTTTGTTCTTTGCAAAAGAACTCCTATTTCGATTTCTTCAATTTAAGCGCTTGGGGAAATCATCTTGATAACTCTAGTTTCAATCAACAGGTATGGTTGGGGTCTAGTTCTGAATCCAATCTTGTTCAAGACAATCTTTGGGGTTTCGATTTCAAATTATGATCGCCGGGTTCTAGGTTTAATATACCTAGGGTTTGCATCACATAGACTTCTAATTGAATCTCCTTAGTTATATATGTGTTGTAAAGAGACATTTTGTGGACTTTAAAGACTCTTAATATTTTGACGGGGGTATGCCCCCTTAAGATCTTTGTAATAGACTAAAATTGAGTATAACTGTTATGATTTATATTCTTATTACTCATGTATGTCTTCTTAAGCTATTTCGATTCAAAGTAAGGTCCCTACATGGTGAAAGTAAGCCTTATACTCGATGTATTAACTCATGAGATCACTAAGGTTGTCATACTTGAGTTTAAATATCGAGTGTGGTGGACTGTCGCGTTTAGCATACCCTTTGGGGCGTGACATCTGAACTGGGCTACTATAGCTTTCTTGCTGTTGTTTTGTGCTGTTGTCTGTTATTGGCATGTTGTTACAGGAGTACTCTTAAAGGCTGCTATGAACTAAAATAGGATGACTAACATCTTAGTAGCTTCATGTAGGATATTTTAAATTTTGTATCAACTTCAAATCAGCTTGTCACGTATTTTGACTTGTTCATAAAAGCCAAATTCAACACACTCATTATCATGTATGCATCTTTAGACAAAAATTTATGAGGACAACATAAGAATCAATTAACAACAAATCAAGCGGAAATCCTTTTACTTTTCAAATGAACATCGGTTGCTAAATAATTGAGTCATAGATTCATGAGAACTCAATTGCTATTCAAAACTTATTTTGATCCTTCTTTCCACTAATTATGCAAATTTGATCAAACTATGTTCCTATTATATTTATAATTAAAACTAACTCCAAAAGTGCAAATGCATGTATGAATGTGTGTTGTAAATGTGTAAAAATACACATTTATCAATGATCCTTATTTAGATAGGTGATTTTGGGCTTTATTGTTTAATTTATGATGAATAAATTGAAGAAATTTATACTTATTTATTAAAATTTCATTTTTAAGTCCTTTCTGTGTTATTTCAGCTCAAGAAAAGGAATTGGAAGGACTTTTGCCACCTTAGTAAAGATTTGAACGAGTTTTGAAGAAGTAGAAGCTAGCATGAGTCATAACACAAGTTATGTTTAATCAAGTTTTAGTGAAGAAATAATAAACTTAAACATAAGATGGAACATAACCTCAAGCTAAAGTCATGTTCAACATAGAGTTAAAAGATAAGAGGAAACCTAACCTGGTGTTTAGGTTGTGTTCGAAACAAATTTGTGGAACATGGGTGAAACATGGATTTATGTTTGAGTGATGCTTGTCCAAAAATTTGAAGACACACATAACATAAGCATGAACATGGGCTAAGTTTGGGGTCATGTTTAGTACATCTACAAAGATATTTTACAGGATTTGGTCTAACAAAAGTTTTAACATGGCCATGTTAGTACTTATTTTAAGAAAAATTTTACCATGGTATAAATAGATATCTCCATTCATCTAAAGCATAACTTTTGCTACTTTGAGAGAGTTTAGAGAGAGAAAGAGCTCAAAAGCAAGTCAAGATCTTAAGAGATAAGTATAGATTGCATTATAATTAGGTCAAAGGGGTTTTACTCACTTTTTATGCCTTTTATATTCTTGTACGCTTTAATAATGCTTTCAATGGAGGAATAGATTCTTTTATCTAAATAAAGATTAGTCTTAAGTTTGATATATATCTAGCATTGTTTGTTATTTAATGATAATCAATGTTTCTTGAATTCAATTATGTGTGTGTGATTTTTTTTTTTTTTTTTGGTATTAATATTTCTAGGGTATTGATTCTTGATAGATTTTATGTTAGTTGATTGAGAAATCACTATTATAACCTGATATATATATAATTGAAGAGACTTGTATGCAATTGTAGAGATATAATGATAAAAATCCTTTGTATTATGTTAAACCTTAGATGTGGTTAACCCAATAGTAAACCCATTAAATGTTATTGTGATTCTCGGCTACTATCGATTTGAAAGAGATTTCAATTGATTAACTTAAGGGTTAGAAATAAGTAATCTTGAGAAAGATAATTATTTAATTATGGAATTCCAAAGTCCAATAAAATTAATATAATTATTAAAGGAATTAAGAAGTTATATAAAAGACAAAGTGGGGATTCAATGCTAAGTAGTCTTGCAATTGAATTGAACTAAAATAATAATCTTAACTTAAGATTGTGATTGTAAACCTAATAATTATAATTGTTAGTGAGTATAGATAACTAATTAGAAAAAATCAATTTTGTAGGATAGACAACAGGAAGAGAGTAATTAAAATTATTTATGATCCCCAAGGAATAATAGACTTAATTACTACACTATGGATTAAGGTATCCGTACCTAAAAGTGATCATATGATAGAATTAGGAATACAAGGTATGTCTATTTCCTTTCTTACTAAAAGGACAAGTGAAGTAGCAGTTAAATTTAGAGTATTAGAGGGTCAATCACCATTTCACAAGAGTTGGTTGAGAAATTCTTAGAAAAATATTTTCCTTTATCTTAGGCTCTTAAGCTCAAACATAGCATCCCTTTTGACGCTTAAATAAAATCAAAGGTGATATGTGATACATGGGAGAGACATCAATAATTATTAAGGAAGTGTCCCCATTATGGTCTTTCTCTTTGGATACAAGACAAATGATAGACATTGCAACCGGTGGTAATCTAAATCTCTAAAAGAGATTTTACAGTTGTTTGAAGATATGGGTACTAGTAATTATCGGAAGTCAGTTGCAAGAGTAAAAGAAAATAAGACAATTGGATTGTGAAAGATACTAATTTTTTAACCTTATACTAAGGCAAGGGCGAAAGTAAAGAAGACAATTAGCTTTGCTCGATTGTGGTCATTTTGAGCCTGAAAAACGTTGTTTAAGGCCTATGACAACCTATTTTATATTTTTAGAGTTTATAATTTTAGAGTTTCTAAGATTTTTGTTTGTTTTGGTTTGAGAACTTGAGAGTTTATCTAGTGCTGTTAATTCGTGTTACCATGTTGTGTATCATATTCGTGTCTAAACGGGTTCGTGTATGAAAAACCTCAACTTGTGACCCAACTATTTATTGATTATAATTAAAACCTAAACCCGTGACTTAACCTATATGTACTATGTCACGTATTGACTCGTTTATTGATTAATAAGACACAATATATATATATATATATATAGATTATGTCAGAGTTTAGATATTTTGTATAATTATTGAAAGTTATTATTTTAAATTTGTTATTATCTTATGTAAAGAAAATATTATAATTGATGACTTAATGCATTATAAAATAAGTGTGATATTAGTGAATAATAATTAACAATAACAAAAAATATATAGCATATTTAATTCATGTAACAAATGGATTATAAAACACACACACACACACACACACATAACATATAAATTATGTATTTATAATCTATAGGTCTTATATATATAGAGATTAGTGTATATATCCACACATACACATTATAAAAATTTGTTATATATATGTTATGTGGTTATGTTATATAAATCCATATGATATAAGCTATATGTAATTCATACTTTATATATATATATATATATATTCTATAAGTTATATGTATACATTATCTATTATCTAACGACTTTATAAATGTTCTATATATAATCTTTATTTTAATATAGATATTTATATAATATGTTATATATACATAATCTTTATATAACATATAAATTGTATATTTAAGACATAGACATTTTATAATTTATGTGTGTTATATCTATACCTTTATTTGTTATACATATTTTGTTTGCATGTTATATGGTATATATGTCGTGTATATATATGTATATATATTATACATGTAGCAAATAAATGAATTGTATATTAGTATGTACATTTCATATATTTTATTTGTTAAATAAGATCTATATTTTATATTTTTCATATGTATATTATATATATAATTTATAATATGGTATTGGTATACATATATATATAATTTGTTTCTTATGTGAATATTTTTTTCATTTTGTAATTTATTAAGGGATAATAATTTTATATTTTAATAAAATAAGAATACAAAACAATAACAATATATTTTAACGAGTTTGCAGGTTTGTAAACAGGTTTAGTTTGTAAATCCAAACTTAGACACGTTTAAATTCGCATCATTTCCAAGTTCAACTTATTAATTATTTACGTTGATTTTTACTTATTTAATTTTTTTATAATTTTGTCGTGTCATATGTAGGTTAACGAGTCGAATCCTAAATTGTCAACTAGGTTCATTGATTGAGATAAGAAAGTGAAAACATCTAACTCGCATATCTTTTATATAATTTTTCATCTAAAGATATTTTTATAATTTTTCGTTAATATATATATAAATTTTTTTTTCTCTTAACCCGTTTCAAAAAAAGGTACCGGCTCAGGAATCGGTTCTGATTCTAAACCGGCTCCAAGAAGAAGGGGCTGGCTTCAAGCGTTATCCAAAATAAAAAAAAAAAAAAAAAAAAGAAAGCAGGACCCGTTGCCAAAAAAGACAAAAAAAAAAAAAAACAAAAACAAAAATAAATCAACAAAGCAGGAGCCCGAGCTGTACTGCCTCCGCTCGTCACTTTCCTCTCTCTCCCAAAGAGGAACCCAAACCCTAACCCTAACAATCAAAAGAAAAATTGGAGTCAATCAAAAAGATGGTCTGTATACGCAAGGCAACAGTAGACGATCTCTTGGCAATGCAAGCCTGTAATTTACTCTGCCTTCCTGAGAACTACCAGATGAAATACTACTTCTACCATATCCTTTCATGGCCTCAGCTTCTCTACGTAGCTGAAGACTATAACGGACGTATCGTAGGCTATGTATTGGCTAAAATGGAAGAAGAAAGTAACGAGTGTCATGGTCATATTACCTCTCTTGCCGTTTTGCGTACTCATCGAAAATTAGGGTTAGCTACTAAACTCATGAACGCTGCTCAGAACGCCATGGAACAGGTATATCGGGTGGTCATTCGTTTTATTTGGTCGTGCCGTTATCCGAACTTCCAGTTTTGAATTGAATTATTTGTTGGAAGTATGTTAACTCAATTCTATATTCGGTATTGATCATAAATAATTTTAATTGTGTTTTATTTTAATTTGTTAGGGTTTGTTTTTATTTTAGTGCTATGTATCACCAATCTATAATTTTTTTGTTTTTTTATTTTTTTTTGGGTGTATTTGATAAATTTAGCTGGATATGTGTGAGTGGTTATGTCAAACTTTATTGATTATGTGATTTGGGAATTAATATGATGGATTTTAAGTAAAGTTAGTATCGTTGTGTATATTTGGAATGAAATGGTTGATTGAGTTATATGCTTGGTCGAGTTTGATGATTTATAGGATTGGATTCAATCGCTGGGACAATGATTCATGTCCATGTTCCCATGAACGAAACTTTTCCAGATATGAATTAAAGAAGCATAAGTAAGCTCTTAATTAGTTAATCATCGTATATGTAAGCAAGTGGTTGTCAGTGGAGGATTTTTGGAAAGATAATTGATAAATTTGTATGGAAGAAAAATTCAATTAACATGCAACTGGGTTGATTGGATGGATGGAAAAGTTGTGTGATTTTAGTTAGTTTTTACAAAAATTATAAAGTTTGGTGCCCATTTAAAGTTTTGTTGCCCTTTCTTCTTACATAATGGCAGTCCTTGGTGTGGGGGAAGGTTTACATGAGTGGAATATTAGAATGAGTCCTACCTCCCATCTTCAAAATTCTCGGCTGGATTCATAATGTGTAAAAGAAACTGCATACCAGCGACAGTAATATCTTTCGGAATCAAATAAGGTGATAGGATTGAAACATCAAGAGGATTTTGCTTTACAGTTAAGTTGTAGTTTGATTGTTAGTGTTATTAATTTTTGACCATGTCAGGAGCTCTGATGTTTATTTAAACATGGATGCTGGCATATGTCATGCTAGGGTTCGTTATGTGTGTTTTTCCCATGTGGAAACCTATTAAATTACTGGGCATCTTCATGCTTTTGATTGTCGAGCAAAGGAAGATGGATTTTTGGTTTTCAAGGAAGATTTTTGTGAGTTTGCAACTTAGGCAAAATAGATTTAGAACTGAGAAATAATATCTTGACATATGCACTTACTAATAATATAGCATGTTATGTTCAGTTCTACATGCAAAATTAGAATATTTATTCACTTCTAGTTCTCAGTAAATAAGGGCTTTCTCAATAAAGCTTTTGTGCTGCAAGTATTTGAGTTCATGGCAATAGTAGTGCTGTTCATACGGAGTATGAGCCCAGATCATAACTCATTAGTTGTCCTTGTTGATCTGGTTATCAGGTTTATGGTGCTGAATATGTTTCTCTACATGTGAGGAAGAGTAACCGTGCTGCATTTAATTTGTATACTGAAACACTAGGCTACAAGATACATGATGTGGAGGCAAAATATTATGCTGATGGGGAGGATGCATATGATATGAGGAAGCAGCTCAAGGGAAAGCAAAGTCACCACCACCATCACCACCACCACCACCACCACCACCACCACCACCACCACCATGGTGGTGGGTGCTGTTCTGGTGAGGTGAAAACTGGAGAATCAAATGCAGATACCAAATCTGACTCAAAAGGCAATGCAGCAAAATCTGGATGACCTTTCTTTTATCTTTTTGATAAGCAAAATCTTGATGACTTGGATATGTGACAGTGTTCTGTTTATGTTTTTTTTTCAATTAAATTTTTTTGTATTTTGTATTGAAGTCGATTGCATGTCCAGTGATTTTTTCTTTTGTACTTCTATTTTTGAATTCTTTTGATATGGTTATGCCTTTGAAATAGTATAAGAGAAATTTGAGGGGACTATAAAGCTATCCTACATATTATTCATGGGCAATTAATGGTAGCAATCTTGTCTGTACATCATCTTAGCCTTTCAGAGTGCCCGGCTCTCAATTTTTATGCTGACGTTGGTGGTAACGTGGTGCTTACGGTAATTTAATGTTTAGGCTTGGCCGTCTAAATTCGTAGAACACTCTTCCTCTGGGATTGTTATTATTATTGACTTTCATCTAATGATCTGAAATCGAGTGAGCTATTTATGATTTCTGTCATGAAAACTGCAATGTCATGATTTATCTACATGTGAGGTAGTGATATGGACATTGTTTTTGAGCGATTGTGTTGCTTAGTCACCATTTGTTAGCTATCTTGGAGCTTCTTGGAATCTTGATTGTGTCCGCTGAATCTCTTCTTTTTCCCCCACCAGAATAAATCTGAAAGCTTTGTAGGGACTTGTCATAGAAATTATGTTTCTTCGTTTGTTATGTATTATCATGTCGCATCTATGGAAACTAACGAAGAAAAGGGCATTTGAAGTTAAAACTCTCCAAAAAAAAAAAAAAATGCAGCAATTGCATGTGATCGAGGTTAGATGTGGTTTTGAGTCATAGGTCATTACTGCGGTATGTGCTAGTTCTAGTTTAGAACATTCATTATTATTATGAAATAAGACTCGGAAAATATTCTAAACCTTGATGCATATAGGTGATTTTGTGAAATCGTTGACGAAACAGAAAAATAAGGGAGAAAAATGAGAATCTATCTCGGGCCAGAGGATAGAGGACTTGTATGCCGGAGCTGGCCTGTGGATGGATTGGTCTTAACTGGCAAAAGTTAACTCATCCATACAAGAATTCACCATTCCTGGATTACCTATTGCTGAAGGAATCTATTACCAAGTGCAACTTTTCAGCTCAAAACGGAAAAGATTTCCACGACTCTATTTTTGAAAAACAGCCAGGAATCAGACTACGAGAAATACTTCTAAATGAGATGCTATTATGGAAGGCGGTACAGAAGGCAAAATGGATCCAAAATAAGGATAGAATCCTTAATGCTGTCATCCCTCTTGTTCTAACAAGAAGACCAAAGAATAGAGTTTTGAGACTGCATGTCTAATTGAGCTATGTATCCATCTGATCTGAATACTCTGATCAACCACTTCTTAAAAATATTTTAGAATCCATAAATCTTTTGTACCTCAAGAAAATCTTTGAATGAAGAACTTATATGGTAGGCCTATGATGCCAAAGTTAAAATCTAGTCGACCCTCACATATAATGTGAAGTCTTTAAGGCTCTTTGGTCAATTGAGCCTCAAAACGCTCTGAAGAAAGAAGCATGAAAAATATTTAAAGATTGTTGGTGGATCCTAGGACAGTAGGAGTAGGATCATTCTTAGGTTCCAAATCTTTGAAAATTTTTGAATTCTAAAGGAGATAAACGAAACCCTACTTGTCTAATGTTGAAATCACTCTGAGCACACCAATTGAGTCAATTTTGGCTCATTGGTTTTTGTAATCTTATTTACAAATTTTCTGAGAATTTCTTAGAAGTCAATTGAGATTGGAACGTGATAGTTTCATTCACTCAAACTATCAAATTTCATCCCTTGAAGAAAAAGCTAATGATAATATCACTATTAATCAATGTACTTTTTCATAGTTTGAAGAGAGAAAAAGGAGTTGGAGTATTAGATAATGATTGTAACCGATCATTAAAAGGCTTAATAATATACATTATAAGATTTTCTAAGATCTTCTCTACAAGCATTTAGTTTCCCATAATGGTGAATTAATTTGCTAATGTTTTGCATCTCAACTTTTATTAAAGCAAAGACAAATGAACCACCACTAGGATGATGTTGTGCAGGACGGGTAGGGTATCTTTGTTCCCCCTATCTATTCTTTTAGGTATGCATGTTTTAGGTAGGTTATTTTATCTTTTTTTCACAAAAAAAAAAAGGATGAAAATGTATTAAGATTAGGGATTCCTTCTGCTACTTTTATACATATATTTTGCTCACGCCCCGATGGTACCTTAGTAGTAGTAAATAAGCTATACTTGAATACTATCACTAGATTACCTTTAGAGAATAACATGTTTTCAAACAACAAAATCTATTAGTTGCTTTGACAAGAAATGGCAAATACATGTAAGTCATAAATTAGTAAATAACTATCATCTCAATGTTAAATATAATATTACAAACCACACTATCCTTCTAAAAAGTCTCTAAATACATAACTGATAATTTAAATACTAACTAACTTAGGCTAAAAATAAAAGTAAGAAACTTATCCCATAATCTCTCATGAACTTCCAGTCTTGAAGTTCTTACCGGAGCTAAATTCCTGGAAGTGACAAGCCATGGCCTAAGTGTAAACATAAAAGGACTGTTACAATGTGAGCGAAACCACGGGCTCAGTGAATAACCAGAACTTACTACATATCAAACAAGTTTATTAACAATCATATGAAAGGCATCAATCAAGCATATGCATAAAAACAAGCCTGGATAACCCGGAATCCAAAGCAGGATGAAGATTTACGCCCTCTCATCGGGATTGAAGGAACACAACACTATGGCTTACCTACCAGGAGAGACTAAGCATATAGGAAAACAACAATACTACTTTAATTATCACTTTAAATTTATCATATCTTTAACACTCATTTCCTGTTTTAGCCTTAGAAACTCTACTAAGTATTAGTCATTTCAAAGCGATACCATAAGCGACGTCCTTCATTTACCATTTGTTTTCTATGGTACTAATAGAACAAATGTAATGTTGTATATAACTAATAGCCTCTTTACCTAGAAAAAAAAAAAAAGCATTGCCAGAGATCCGAAACACTAACACATAATAGGCTGCCACTTACTCAAATGCTGCTTATGCAAATCGTGCAATGCATGTTTATTTCATTTAGGGTATCAGTAGTTTTTAATCAGGTTTAAGGTGATCAATCATTACATAGACAAGCAACATACTATATAAGCAACATATTCATATAGAATTCTATTTTTACTATTATTAGAGTAGCTTAGCAATCAATGGTTCATTCAACAAACAATTCCCGTAAACCCATACAACAAAATCATGTTATTATTTTTCATTTAAGATCAGCTAAACTACAAGCACACACAATGTAATAAGTCTGAGTTACTCACCTGCTCATATTAGTTAGTCGAAATAGTCAATTGGAAAATCCTCTATAGTTTCAAAATCTCCTATTGAGATGAATAAAATATATTCATCAATACAACATAAATTATATAATTAAAATCCTATGAGTGTCTAAGTGTCCTATAGTCTTTTAATGGCCTTATGATAACAATTATTGTTTAATATTTTATTTTCATTTTGCTTTTCTTAATCTTGTTTGATATTTATATATTTTTATTGGGTAGTTATAGAATTTATATTTACTAGATTAATATCTTATTATTACTATTATCATCACTTTTATATTGTTCTTTAGTTTACCTATTATAGTAACTAATATTTATTTACTATTATTTAGTTTCGTCGTGTTTCTCTTAATCTACTTCATATAATTATCTTGTCATTTTTAGGAAACACATTATTGATAATTTTAACTTATTTAGATTTCATTCTTATATATTTATCTATATAAAACAAGTATTTTACAATTATCATTATTTTATTTTATTTGTAATGTATACTAATATTAGCAATAATGATAATAATATTAATATTATTATTAATAATATTAACATTAATAATAATAATAATAATCGAAATAAAACAGATTTTGTTTTTTATTTTAATGCATGCCGAGAGATACATGGCCGTGTTCCAGCCACGTACTTCTAGAAACATGGACTTATGGAAAATTGCAAGCCGAGAAGAACACGAGGTGGTGAACTCCTTGTGTACACGTCGTGCTCTTCTGCGGATCAACTCCACGCGAGTATTGATCCATTTTCTATAAATTTTCACATCCAACTTGTTTCTAAATCATTCCTAGGTATTTTTACATGACAGATGTATATTTATGCATATATCATCTTATAACACATCAACATGTGTATAATCCTTGTTTTATGATAAAAAAGAGTGTAACTAGGGTTTTATGAAAGTTTACCTTGTTGAGTTGATATGGATGTTTTTAAACTTTGTTCTTGAGTTGATTTTGAATCTACGATTAACAAAACATTGTTTAAGACAATGTTTAATGTATAAACTAACTTAAAACGAAATTAACTTACCTTCTTTTGCTCCTTATCCTAGTTTGTTTGTGCTTTTATGATGGAGTTTGTTATAGTGTTATGTTGGTTTGTTTTTGTGGCTTCAAAGGGACGAATTTAGCTGAGATTTAAGTGGCTTTGTTGTTGCAAGTGGTGTTGATTAAATGGCTTTGTTTCCTTGTTAATTATGAAGCTATATGTATATATAAATGAAGAAGAAAGTGGTAGCTTTACAACGAATTTTTGGCTCAAGTTTTCCACCGAATTCCATGTGTATTTGCTGCATTTAAAGAGGCTTGAGTTCGCTAGTTTGGTTGGCTAACATGTGTTGATTTATTGACTTTTTGGTAGACAATTTGGACAAGCTTTTCATGCATTTTGGATAGAAAATTCCAATGCATATCTTAGCCGCATATTTGGTGCAATTTGCACCGTATTTGTTCTCATATTTCACCAAATTTAAGAGAAAAATAATATAATATTAGTTAGTTAATGATTATCTAAATTTTAGGATAGTTTATTAAGTCAAACGAGTACAAATATGACATTTATTCAAAAGTTTTACCTCTAAAAATTTTTATAGATTTCTACAAATTGTTTAGGTTATTATCAGGTTCAACTTTTGGTTTATAGTTTATGCGATTAATTATTTTTAGGTTTTTATCTCACCCGATTAGGGTTTTCTAAGCTTAATAGGCTAATTTTCGTTTCAGACTCTAATAGTTTAAGAATACTCTAATTAAAACAATGGTGTGACCCAAATATTTATTTGGAGTCTGGATTATTATTATAGATTTGTTTTATGTTTTTATTATGTATTTATAATCCTAACGGTTTATCTTTATGTTATCATTTTCTAACTATAAGCCTAATTTATTATTTACTCTTTATCGCATTTAAAATCTTAAACCAAGATACTCACTATGAAATCTTATTAGTAGTATTAATATTATCTAAAAAACTTTGTTTTAAGGTTTGAAACCATATAAAGCTCACTACTACTTATAGTTTTATTCTAGAGTCTTTGTTGAATTCAATATTAACCATCTATTTACTATATTTATATTTCTATCTATTTTCACTGGTATAAAAAATTCTCGGGCTTTACATTCTCCCCCTTTTAAAATAAGCTTTGTTCTCAAAGATTGCTTACATACTTGAGTTTTCAAAAAGATGGGGATAACTCTTCTTGATCTCATCTTCCAATTCTCATGTCATTTCCTCAGATCAGGAATCTCATAGTACTTTGACATAATGGGTCTCTTTATTTCTGAGTTTGTACTTTTTTGTCCAATATCAAACATGATGTTTTTCATATGTTAAGTTCTCTTTTAGATCAATTGGTTCTAACTCAACCACTTTATCCAGATCCGCTACATATTTTCTTAGTACTGATACATGGAAAACATTATGTATACCAGATAAGTTGGGTGGCAATGCAAGACAATTTGCCATATTTCCTACTCATTCCAATATCTCAAATGGTTCAATATATCTAGGACTCAACTTTCCTTTTGTTTGTCCACTATGAAGACTTTTGATCAGACTTATCTTCAAATAGATGTAATCTACTTCAATAAATTCCAGTTCACTCCTTTTTAGATCTACTAAGCTCTTTTGTCTGTCTTGAGCTTCTTTCATTTTCTGCCTTATCACAGTGATCTTATCAATTGTTTTCTGTACCAATTCAGGTCCAATAATTACTTTCTCCAGATTATCCTAGAATAATGGTGATCGACACTTTCTACCATATAGTACAACATATGGTGGCATCCCAATACTTGAGTGGTAACTGTTATTGTACGCGAATTCTACCAATGGTAAATGTAGATCCCAATTTCCTTTAAATTCTAGTATACATGATCTTAGCATATCCTCTAATGTCTATATGGTCCTTTATGTCTGTCTATCAGTTTAAGGATGATAAGCTGTACTGAACTTCAATTGTGTTCCCAAAGCCTTTTGCAATCCTTGCTAAAATCTAGAAACAAACCGTGGATCTCGATTTGATACTATACCAATAGGTACACCATGTAATCTCACAATCTCCTTCAAGTACATTCGTGCCAACTTTTCCAATGGATATGTCATGTTAATTGGCAAGAAATGAGCTGATTTAGTGAGTCTATCCACAATGACCCAAACAACATCATAACCAGCATTCGTCTTTGGTAGTGAACATACAACATCCATGAAAATTTGATCCCATTTCCATTCTAGAATTGGTAATGGTTTCAACAATCCACCGGGTCTTTGGTGTTTAGCTTTTACCCTTTGACATACATCGCACTTAGCAACAAATTCTGCAACATTCTTTTTCATTCCATTCCACCAATATGCATTTTTCAACTCTTAGTACGTCTTTGTTTCTCCCGGATGTACATAATATCTAGAATAATGTGCTTCATGCATTAATTCCTTCCTCAAGCTTGCATTGAGTGGCACACACAATCTTTTGTTAATTCTCAATACTCCATTTTTATCCACATGAAAATCCTTATATTTCCCTTGTATATCCCTTATTTAATCTATTGGAATTCCATATCCTCTTTCTGAGCTTCCTGTAGGCTCTAAGATCAAGTTTCCAAGTTCTGCTTCCAAGCCTTACATTGAAAACTCCAAGTTTAATCTCTCACATTGCTTGAGGAGTTCTTTCTACCTTGTCAACATTGAGGCTACTTCACCATAATTCTTACGACTTAATGCATTAGCTACAACATTCACTTTGTCGGGGTGATAATTGATGGTTAAGTCATAATCCTTAATCAATTCTAACCATCTACGTTGCCTCATGTTTAACTCTTTCTATGTAAATATATACTTTAGGCTCTTGTGATCTGTATATATTTCACATTTCTGTCTATACAGATAATGATGCCAAATCTTAAGTGTGAAGACAATAGCAGCTAATTCAAGGTCATGAGTGGGATAGTTCATCTCATGTGGCTTCAATTGTCTAGAAGCATATGCTATTACTTTTCCCTTTTGCATTAATACACATCCTAAACCATTCCTGGATGCATCACTATAGATAGCATATGGATCCTTATCATTGGGCAGAACCAATATTGGTGCCGATACTAACCTCTTTTTCAATTCTTGGAAATCTTGTTCACGTTGATCATTCCATTCAAATTTCTCATTCTTCCTTATTAACTATGTTAGTGGTCATGCAATCTTTGAGAAATCCTATATGAATTTTTGGTAATATCCTACTAATCCCAAGAAACTCCTCATTTTTGTAATAGTTTTAGGTCTTTTCCATTCCACAATAGCTTTGACTTTCGCAAGATCAATAGATATTCCTTTACCATAATCAATATGTCTAAGGAATGATATGCTCTTAAGCCAAAATTCACATTTAGACGATTTGTCATGTAGCTTATTATCTCTTAGGATCTGCAACACACTCCTTAAGTGTTCATTATGTTGCTCTTCAGTAGATGAATACACTAATACATCATCTATAAATACAATCACACAAATATTCAACAAAGGTCTGAAGATATGGTTTATCAAGTCCATGAAAACTGCAGGTGCATTTGTTAATCCAAATGGCATGACCAAAAATTCATAATGACTATGCCTAGTTCAAAATGCAGTCTTTGGTACATCGTCTGCCTTAATTTGGATTTGATGACATCCTGGCTTTAAATGAATTCGAGAAAATACTTTTGCTCCTCTCAATTGATCAAAGAGATCATCAATTCTTGGTAAGGATATTTTTTCTTAATAGTTACTTTGTTTGATTCCCTATAGTTAATACAAAGTCTCATTGAACCATCTTTCTTCTTAATGAACAATATCGGTGCTCCCCATGGTGAAACACTAGGCCTGATAAATCCTTTATCCAACAATTCTTACAATTGCACATTTAATTCTTTCAATTCCATAGGTGTCATGCGATACGGAGCTTTTGATATTGGTTCAATTCTAGGTATCAAGTCAATAGAAAATTCCACTTCTCTATGTGGGGTTAATCCAAGTAGTTCATCTGGAAATACATTCAATATTCACATACCGTTCTTATAGTATGTATATCCAATCCTTTTTATTCACCTTCCGTAGCACCAAATATACATCCGTTTAACTCCATATTCCCTTCATTTTCAATGTCCATTACCGTTATCCTACTCCTAACTTTTTTGAGTATCTCTCTCATAAAATTCTTTCATTCTCCTTGGTTGTTAGCAAAATATATCATTTTGAGATGACAATCAACTTTTGCTTTTACAGCAGATAACTAAGTCATTCGAAAGATAATATCATATTTCTGCATATCTACCAAGATCCAATCAACAAATGATCCTTGACCTCCAATCTTTAGTAGGCATCCTCTTATTAACTCCCAAGTTATTACCAAATCTCCTGTTGGTGTAGCAACTCCTAATTCCTTACTCATGGTCTCAATTGGTGATCCTACACGTCTTGTTAATCCATCATTTATGAAAGAATGCGTTACTCTCGTGTCAAACAAAGTATAGCAGTCTGATCTCTCACTTGAATTATTCCTGTTTATCATTTATTAATTACATTTATTTCTAAGTCATAAGGATACTTACTATGCATCTAATCGTGTCTATGTCTAATATTATAACTTTAGATAAGCAAATATGTAACTACATACCAACAATGAGACTATAATCATCAGGGTTAGCTTCTTCCCATATATTTCCTTCATCTTCCTCTTCTATCTCCACATCTTCAATTGGAGTTCCATGCATAGCATAGACCCTAGCTACTTTGGTAGCTTTGCTAGCATTGATATTCCCATTTTGGATCCTATCACATCGACTACTCCTTTAGATTGTGAAGGTCCAGCTATTGTATTCACCCTTCGTGGGCAATGAGTTAATATGTATCCGACCTTTCTACAATGAAACAAGTTGCACCATTCTTCTTTGGGCAAGTGGAAACCATAAGCCCACTTTCACCACAATAATAACATTTTTGCTAAAGGTGTGGCCAATTTCTTGGGCAATGGGCACCCTTGCATTTCCAGCATGAAACATTACTTCTTTGAATATTTCTGCTTTTCACATTTCCCATAGTTTTAAAGAACTTCTTTTTCTTAGGAACAAAACTTGTTCCTACATCATCATGAGTTCTCTTACCAAATATCTGCCCATGTTTTCTATATCTTTCAACTTTATACTTCTTTGCACGCTCAATGATTCGAGCTTTCTCTACCATAGATGCAAAATCAGTAATTTCAACTTAGCTAGTCTCCTTTGAAAATTGAGCTCTAACCCGGCCATAAAAGTCTGCCTCTTTAGCTCATCACTATCTCAATAAGCATCTGGAGCAAATTGCAACAACCGATTGAACTCGTGTTCATACCCGTCAATTGTCTTACTGCCTTGTGTCGGATTCATCAAGTCAGTACTGTACTTCGCCTTTAGGCTACTCGAGAAATACTCCTTCAGAAACTCTTATCTAAATACTTCCCAAGTAATGGGTTATGGCAATGTCCTTTGCTTGGAATTCCACCATATTCTTGCTATTCACGTTAGCAAATATGTTCCATACGATACTCTTAGAGCTTCTGGTACCTGAAAACATCAAGGGATTGCTCAATCTGAGCCAGCCAGTCCTCAGCTTCTTCTGGCTTTCTCGGTAGTCCTTCAAAATACCTGTTGCATTTAATGAATTCTGACAACAAGTTCCTCTGAGGACGTAATGGAGGCGGGTAGTGGTAATTCCTGTTCATATCGAGGCGGTCCTTGCACCTCAGCAGCAATTTCATTAAGGTTCACTGGTCCATTTTCCTGAAATTAAACCAGTGCAGTATGCCTTTCATTTCCTCTAGGGGGTGCTGGAGGCATTACTAGCGCCTTAACTGGTGGTGCTGCATGTGTTGCTTGTATATTTTGCAAGCTTGCAAGATCAATACATTTTGTTGCTGGAGATTTTGCAAAACATCCTCAAATCGGTTCTGGGATGGTACAGGGGCATTTGCTGGTGGATTTTCAGATATTCTCGCGTTTCTACTTCTATCTCTCCCTCTTGGCATTCTATTAGCATTAAACATGTTATTTAGATTAAATCATAGTTCATGTTTACTAAAAGACATCAAAGACATTTATATATATCACATATACATACATATCCAAAACATACATTGGTTTCTCATGGTTAGTGCATTATGTACATATCAAAATAGCATTAACTCTATACTTAACTTCAACTACTAGCATCATCAAAGATAAGTATCCATCTCCTTACATATCGTGTACTACGTATACATACATACTAACAAAAGTCCATCAATATATCACATCTCTCATATCATCCATCAAAACAAACATATCATAACTCAAAGCTAGATTTGAGTCTATGGGCTAGGGTACAAACGTTCCTTTCCCTTCTCTTAAGGGCCTAACTGAAGGTAATGGTCCTCCTCCTTGGAGCTACTGTCGTTGGTATCGATGCTCCCTCTCGATCACTTAATGGCGTTAAGGTCAAATCTATGTCCATCATCTGGATACCCCTAGGAGTAGGCCTCTGCTCATCCATGGAACTAGGTGGTGGTACATCTCTCTCAATCCATTCTCCATGTGTAGTCCCAATCCATCTTGTATAATTGTATGTAGAGACATATTTTTCTGCTTCCATCATTCTTTTCTTTTCTTCCTTCTCATCTAGCAAGGTAGTAGTCACACTCTGCATATAAACTATGGTCTGAACTATTGCTTACTTTTTTTTTTACAGGTGGTTTAAGAAGACGTTTGGACTCGCTTCCTCTTCTGGAATAATGGGGGGTCTATCTAACAAGACATCCCTGGAAAAGTCGCATCTGATCACATGAGTTAGCATCAGTCATCATCATAGGCAGTGTCCTCCCGAACCAGAATATGATCATATCTAATGTCATATGCATATATCCAATCTCCTCCAATAGGTATCCAAACTATAAAATATGGTGGATTTAGCCTCACTGATCTGGCTGATACTATAAAAGATATATTATCTATCTTCAAGCCTCCACCTCTCTGGATAATCAATCTCTTAATTCTTTAAAGAGTTTCTATAGCTGTTCCATTGTTGGGAAAAGCCCTTTTCCATCAGAAATAGCCAATTCTTCAGAAAAGGTTGTAGACCTTTCTTCCATGTACTAAGAATCTCATCCAAGGTCTTTGTAATTCCACACAAAGCTAAGTCCTCTACTAGGACTCTCAATCGATGCCTGTAATCTATAGGTGTCTCTTCCTCTATCATACTAAAAATTTGCCATTTAATATAGCAAATAGTTAGATTAGTCTGCACATTATAAAATTTGTATGATTAGTAATCACATAGATTTTATCCCTAGTTGTGCATCTAACACTACCCATAACTATCTAACTAAACTAAAGGGTTCTAATTGGATCTAAACTCATGATATTATTACATTTACTAAATTATTTTCTTACACACATTTTTCTTTCTTATACTAGCAACTATGCTTTGATACCAACTTAAAACTGTCACGTCTCGAGGGTATCCTAGTAGTAGTAAACAAGCTACACTTAAATACTATCACTAGATTACCTTTGGAGAATGATATGTTTTCAAACAATAAGATCTTTTAGTTACTTTGATAAGAAATGACAAATACATGTAAGCCATAAATTAGCAAATAACTATCATCTCAATGCTTGGATATAATATTACAAACCATACTATCTTTTTAAAAAGTTTCTAAATATATAACTGATAATTTAAATACTACTAACTTAGACTAAAAATAAAAGTAAGAAACGTATCCCATAATCTTCCATGAACTTCCAGTCTTAAAGTTCTTACCGGAGCTAAATTTCTGGAAGTGATAACCCATGGCCTAAGTATAAACCTGAAAGGACTGTTGGAGTGTGACAAAATCACAGGTTCAATGAATAACCAGAACTTACCACATATCAAACAAGTTTATCAGCAATCATATGAAATGTATCAATCAGGCATATGCACAAAAAAAAAAAAAAAAAACCTGGAAAACCTAGAATCTAAAGCAGGATGAAGATTTACGCCCTCTCATCGGGGTTGAAGGAATGATACTATGGCCTACCTACCTAAGAGAGACTAAGTATATAGGAAAACAACAATACTCACTTTAATTATCACTTTAAATTTATCATATCTTTAACACTCATTTCTTGTTTTAGCCTTAGAAACTCTACTAAGTGTTAGTCATTTCAAAGGATACCATAAGCGACGTCCTTCATTTACTATTTAGTTCCTATGGTACCAACATAACAAAGGTAGTCTTACGTAGAACTAATAGCCTCTTTGCCTAGAAAAACCAAGCCTTGCCAGAGATCCGAAACACTAACACGTAGTAGGCTGCCACTTACTCAAATGTTGCTTATGCAAATCGTGCAATGCATGTTCATTTCATTTATGGTACCGGTAGTTTTTAATCAGGTTTAAGGTGATCAATCATTACACAAACAAGCAGCATGTTATATAAGCAACACGTTCATACATAATTCTATTTTTATTATTATTAGAGTAGCTTAGCAATCAACAATTCATACAACAAACAATTCTCGTAAACCTATACAACAAATTCATATTATTATTTTTCATTTAAGATTAGCTAAGCTACAAGCACACAAAATGTAATAAGGCTGAGTTACTCACCTGCTCATATTAGCTAGTCATAATAATTAGCTGGAAATCCTCTATAGTTTCAAAATCACCTATTGAGATGAATAAAGTATATTCATCAATATAACATAAATTATATAATTAAACTCCTATGAGTGTCTAAGTGTCCTATATTGATATTTGGTTTTCTTTCTATTACTATATTGGTCTTTTAATGGTCTTATGATAACAATTATTATTTAATATTTTATTTTTATTTTGCTTTTCTTGATCTTGTTTGATATTTATATATTTTTATTGGGTAGTTATAGAATTTATCTTTAGTAGATTAATATCTTATTATTACAATTATCATCACTCTTATATTGTTCTTTAGTTAACCTATCATAGTAACTAATATTTATTTACTATTATTTAGTTTCATCGTGTTTCTCTTAATCTACTTCATATAATTATCTTGTCATTTTTAGGAATCACATTATTGATAATTTTAACTTATTTAGATTTCCATTCTTATATATTTATCTATATAAAACAAGTATTTTACAATTATCATAATTTTATCTTATTTGTAACGTATACTAATATTAGCAATATAATAATAATAATCTTAATGACAATAACAATAATAACTATAATAATCATAATAATAGTAATATCATTAATAATAATAATAATAACATGAAGAAGAAGAAGAATAAGAAGAATATTCGGAATAAAACAGATTTTATTTTTACTTTTTTATTTTATTTTAATGCACACCGAGAGATACACAGCTTGGTACACAGCTGCGTTCCAGACGTGTGCTTCTGAAACACATGAAGAATATCATTAATAATAATAATAATAATAACATGAAGAAGAAGAAGAAGAAGAATAAGAAGAAATTCGAAATAAAATAGATTTTATTTTTACTTTTTTATTTTATTTTAATGCACACCGAGAGATACACAGCTTGGTACAGCTGTGTTCCAGACGTGTGCTTCTGAAACACAGACTCGTGGAAAATTGCAAGTCGAAAGGAACACGAGGTGGTGAACTTCCCTATACACGTCGTGCTCTTCTACAAATCAACTCCCATGCCAGTTTTGATCCATTTTTCTACAAATTTCCACATCCAACTTGTTTCTAAATCATTCCTAAGTGTTTTTACATGATGTGTGTATATATATATCATCTTATAATACATCAACATGTGTATAATCCTTGTTTTATGATAAAAAAGAGCGTAACTAGAGTTTTATGAAAGTTTACCTTGTTGAGCTTGATATGGATGTTTTTAAACTTCGTACTTGAGTTGATTTCGAACCTAGGATTAACAAAACATTGTTTAAGGCAATGTTTAATGTACAAATTAACTTATCTTCTTTTGTTCCTTATCCTAGCTTGTTCGTGTTGTTATGATGGAGTTTGTTATAGAGTTATGTTGGTTTGTTTTTGTGGTTTCAAAGGGACGAATTTGGCTGAGATTTAAGTGGCTTTATTGTTGCAAGTGTTGTTGATTTAATGGCTTTTGTTTCCTTGTTAATTATGAAGCTATATGTATATATAAATGAAGAAGAAAGTGGCAGCTCTGCAACGAATTTTTAGCTCAAGTTTGCCACCGAATTCCATGTGTATTTGCTGCATTTAAAGAGGCTTGAGTTCGCTAGTTTGGTTGGCTAACATGTGTTGATTTATTGACTTTTTGGTAGACAATTTGGACAAGCTTTTCATGCATTTTGGATAGAAAATTCCAATGCATATCTTAGCCGCATATTTGGTGCAATTTGCACCGTATTTGTTCTCATATTTCACTAAATTTAAGAGAAAAATAATATAATATTAGTTAGTTAATGATTATCTAAATTTTAGGATAGTTTATTAAGTTAAGCGGGTACAAATATGACATTTATTCAACAGTTTTATCTCTAAAAATTTTTATAGAGTTCTACAAATTTTTTAGGTTATTATCGGGTTCAACTTTGGGTTTATAGTTTACGCGATTCATTATTTAGGTTTTTATTCACCAGATTAGGGTTTTCTAAGCTTAATAGGCTAATTTTCGTTTCAGACTCTAATAGTTTAAGAATACTCTAATGAGAACAATGGTGTGATCCAAATATTTATTTGGAGTATGGATTTTTAATTATAGATTTGTTTATGTTTTTATTATGCATTTATAACCTTAATGGTTTATTTTTAAGTTATTGTTTTCTAACTATAAGCGTAATTAGTTGTTTACTCTTTATCGCATTTAAAATCTTAACTAAGTTATTCTTATATCTTGAGTTTTCGATCCTATATGAAATCTTATTAGTAGTATTTAATACTATCTAGAAAACTTTATTTTAAGGTTTGAAATTATATACTTGTAGTTTTATTCTAGAATCTTTGTTGAGTTCAATTTTAATCATCTATTTACTATATTTACATTTCTGTCTCTTTTTATTGGTATGAAAAATTCTCGGATTTACAGATATTGTCTTGATGGTAGAAGCTAATGTTGATATAGCATAGTCAACTAGCACTCTTCATTCTTTTGGAGATTGGTCAAGATTGAAGGTTAATCAATCTAAATTCATTATTGCGTTATATTGAGATGTTAATAGTAATTAAGATGCAACCATGTGATTTTAGACAGGTTATATTAAATCCATTACTGTCTTGGTACTCTATAGAGTTTCCTAGAATTTGGTACAAAGCTCCATTGAGATTTTTTTTTGTATTAAACCCAGGAGTCACCTCTATAAGGATCATAATAATTTGATGCCCACTTTGCTTTTACTTGTTTAATTTACCATTTTTTTCCTTAAGAATGGTCCAGTAGTATAAGAATTCTTGTCTTGTGGTACTAGATGTGGATTTGTAATATTAAAATTCTAGCCTTACAAAATAGTTGTATATGTTCAAATAACATCATCAATATATGGCCCTTGTATCATTTTCATATTAATGAAAAAATATAGTAAATAAATTCAAAATGCATGGTGCATTAATGAAAAAAAAGAACAATAAGGTAATTCCTTCTTTTTTTTTTTTTTTCCTAAAGTGATTTACTAGCTGATTGATAGAAAAATACTCTTTTTTTTTTTCCATCATTATGATCTTTAGTGGACATTTGAAACCGCAAAGCAAGCTCCCTACATGAATTCTTCCAAAGTGAAAAATGATTGTAGATATAGTAAAGAACGAAAAGTCCCTCATAGTTATAATTTGCCCAAGAGTACAATAGTAAAGCACATACATGAATTTAGCCCACTAGACAAGGCTACGAGAAGATGTATCGATTCATATTGTACAAATTTCGAGTAGAAAATAAAACACAACACCAACACCTTAAATATGTAATTAACCCAACTCCCAAATCATCCACACTCGCCAACAAGGGAAAAAAGACCTTAAAAAAAACAAAAGAAAACAAAAAATGCTTATGTAGAAATCATTGTTGCAATGAAATTGCTATTTCTCCTGTTCTTAAGTTTAAGAATCTAATTACTACTCATATGTGGAATCATTAATCATGGGAATTCACAACTTCTTGTTTTAATATGTATCCTAATGTAATAGTGGGGTCATAAGATGAAGTCATGATTGTATTTCAGGTCCCGTCATACATACCAAACATGATACTATTGTTTTTTATTTTTTATTTTTGCATTAAGATTATTATTTTTTCTTTTTAATAATAATTGTTTTCTTTTATTTGGTTAGGTTTCCTATTGGGTTCAATTTTAATCTCAAAATCCAATCCAAAATACTATATGATTTCAAAATAATACCCAACCTATCATATAACATTACATTAAAGGGTAATTAACTGACTCAGTGAGTCGGGTACCTTATTATGACCTACTTTTATAAAACATACATTTCAATACTTTAAGGATGGAAACCTCATCTCGTAAATGCTTAGTGTAATTATTTCAAACTGTTAAAAGATTTTTGAGTAGTTGGACTTGATTGTAGGCTTGTGGAATGAGACTTGCAAAGCATGACATGGTTAAGAGGTACTGGAGGAGTGTCTAGTGCAGTTGCTCCAACACTCAAGCTAGTGTTTGTTTGAGGTGGGACGTAGAGGAAAATAGAGTAAAGTAGTTACTAATTTGGAATGGTTAAGCTGTTTTATGTGTCTTGCCTCCAAAAGCTTTCGAATGGGATATTTATAAGAGAAGTGATCCTTGCAATTGCTAATGTTGTGGAAAATGTGGAGTAGCAGGAAGCTGATAGTGGTTCCATGATCGTGGGCATTAGGCCATGAAGACAAGTCCCAATTCCATTAAGGGTGAGAATAATGGAGATTATGAGGAGCATGCACTAAGATGGCAGTAAAGCTTCAATGAATATTGTCTTGTTGTTGAGATCAAGCTCTAATAAAAGCATTCAACATATTGTCATGCACGCTTGGAAGCCATTAAGGATTATCCATTCCTCTTCCTATGTCTCTTCCTAATAATCACATTCCTCTACATATTATTGAATTAGTTCTTTTCCAAGGTCAATTAAAATGCGATATCACACAAGGGACATATGGCCATCAGCAAACCCCATAACTCGAACTAAGTTCTAGTTACCTTTAACTTGATTGGAGGTGGTATATAAGGATCTCAAGCTTACCCGATTGTACTAATTCAAACCCATTTTATATGAAAAGCTTCATTTATACAATTTTCAAAGATCTATACATCAATAATTAATATATATATATATATATTATGCATCATTTGTCTAATTAGACTTATGAAAATGTTAACTAGTGTCACAAATGTCAAATGAAAAATGTTTTACATATTTATGTATTTATCCATCTTTTTTCTTTTATGAAATGTATAATCAAATTTTAAGGGTATGAACCATTTCTTTTTTGAGTCTTATGATTGCTCAATATACTTATTAATAAAATTCATAATTTTAACTTTAAAAGTATTAAAAAAATTGTACATTTTAAGTAATAACCTATTTTCATTATAGATTTTGATAGATAAAGAATGGATCAAACGAGTTAAAGATTGAACCACCTTCGTAAATAACCATAGAATATTTAAATAGGCAATCTCTTTCTGAATAAGGAAGCACGCAAGCTAGCAAAACTAATGTCAAAAGAATCTAATTAGCAACTAGTTATACATTGGCAAAGCTCGAAGTAATATATAAATCAAAGCATCAATTGAAATCCCAGTTTGATTGGCCAGGCAGAGGTAGCCGGTAGGCCTGAAAAAACCGGCCTAAGGACCGGTTTCAGCTGAAGGTCCGGTTCATCCTGGGTCAAGACAACCTTAACGTGTCCATTGGAGAAGTGGGACAATCTACTGTATTTCTCTTCAGACCAATTCTAGAAGCATAGTCCTGTAAATTATCATCTCAGTTTAGGTGAAGTTCTCTTTTTGGGAAAAGAAATGAAAAAAGAAAAAAGAAAAAAGAGGAGGAATATTCATTATTCAAGTTGTCGGTGATACGTGGAGTCCAGTCAGCCACTTTGTTTTATACGTTCTCGTATTCAGCAGGTGTATTTCATAACATTTTGTTAATCACGTTTTCCACCAGTGCCTAAGTGAGCTGTCAATTTTGTACAATTATGTGATTAAGAATATTTCTAAAATAAAGATTATATTATAGACCAATAATCTTTTCTTAAATAAAGGAAAAAAATTATTATTTTTAATCTATTTCACATGAGATACAATTAATTGTGTTAAAACACACAAACGTAGATTAAAACACTAAATGCTCGTTCACTATACTGTAATTATAATTCAATTACAGTCTTATTCCTTACGAATAGCTAAAACGTTGTTTAATTCACCAAATGGCGATTCCACAATAAATTCCTATCACACAAAACCTTAAATAGTCATTATTTATTCAAATCTATTAATATAAATTCAATGCTGAAACTATTTTTTTTTTTAAAATACCACAATTTAAATAAAAATTAATAAAAAAAATCGTATTACAGTTTTGTTCTATTCCTCCATAATAAGAATCCCATTGCAGTCTTATTCATTCAGTTAAGTGGACGAGCCGGAAAAGAATTTATGTTGCAATTTCGAAAATACATTTTGTTGTTTTTCTCAAATATAATTTATTAACCTTATTTTATTATTTTATTGTCATCAATATAAACATTTTTGGTTGGTACACAGAGAATGTAAATTAAAAAAAGTGGATAATATAATTAAACTTAAGACTCAAAAGAGGAAATAAAAATGGGATATGGAGGTTTCCATCATTATGAAGAAAGATACATTATCTTGAGTAAATGTGGTCAGCATAAATACAAAATGGATGCAACTTTTTAGTTTAGGGATATGTACAACCCTTTACATGGAAAGAACAATTCTGAATAAAACAATGGCTAGTGGGGTCTCTTCTATAGAAAGTATTAAATAATGGGAAGGCCTTTTGATGCAGAATATCCAATAGTATATTTTGTAAATTGCCAAAGAGCGCACACTTCAAAAGCCATGTGAGAGATAAGAATCTCAAGTGGGGCTCCTCTTCATTTCTCCGATACCAACAAACACACAATAATGTTTCCACCATCACATTCCTCTAGTGCCCATCAATGGTTCCACCAGCATTATTAACAATACTAATAATAAGAATAATTAAAAAAAAAAAAAAAAAGATCATCCCCTTACCCGGGTGAAGTTGCAAGTCATTTTGACTTTAGTGTTATACTGGAGGAAAAGTTGTAACGTCAAGAGTACCCCATCTTTGGATGGTCCTTCCATTCATCTTCTAACAAGTAGATGGATCAGTGTATGGATCCATTTTCCGACGTATTAGAAAATCAGTAAGTACCACTTATAGATGGACAGTCCTTCAAACATCTTACTGTTTGTTGTAAAACTCTAAAGCAGCTTCAAATATTCCTTTCTTCATAATTTTTCATGAAGCAAAGCAACCAGTAATCATTGGATGCACTTAGTTTGGCATAATTTACTTCACTTATAAGCCAAACTTCTTGGCTGCTTTACATTAACTTGGAAGCAAAACACCCTGTACTCATGTTCCAATAATTTTGCAAAGATACTGAGACAACCAAAGTGAGTATTTCAGGAACATAAAAAGCTACCTATCTAATGGCTTTCAAGTATATCTTGCACTCATCTTTAGTTGTTCCACAGCCATTATGGTTTTGGTACTTCCACCAGAGCTGTTAACCAACCTGGACAAAACAATCCAATGAATCCTGAAATTACACCTTCAAAGATATTACAAGGAAAAACCATCTACTCCCTGCAATCTAAGCTCTTCTAAATCGACCAGGCATTCGAGGAGTAGGTATAACTGCATCTCGGCCTGTTCCTATCATGTCCTGACGATTTTTTATTGTTAGGTCGAAGAGCCTATTCTGGGGATTTTCAGCATAGCAAACATAGTAACAGCTCACACAAGCATGTGGCACTGCCATTGCAATTCTGGTCTGCATGTGCAATTTTAATTAGTTGTCTGAACAGTTAAACCACAAGTGGTCACATGATTGATGTAGCACATAATAAATGATATACTCAATGGTAAATGCTGATCAATTAAGGTGTTACCTACCATTAGGTACCCATTGAAAATGCAAGAAGAGAAACTGTGGCTGTGAAAGGTTTATGCTCTGTGTAGGTCCAAGCAGCCACAACTATGACACAGATTGAGCCACTGCAGACACCAGTTAGGAAGCAAATCGAGCTGGTAATGTCGGAGTCAACAATAGGTACCATTTGCTGCTTCTCAAATAGCTCCCAAGTATCTTGTGAAGCTCTCACAAAGCCTTTTCCATATGCAGCAATCTGTAATCATAATTAATAACCCTCAAGTTAAAAAATGCATTACTTGGCAGATTAAACTAGTTTAAGACACCAGAGCCTATTGATTACATATTAATTGAAAGATTAGTCCACACCCATGATATAGTTTTCTCCCATCTAATTAAGTTTCTAACTCAATAGATCCCAGTCAAAGCGTTGGGTGTTAATTAATTAATTAAAGCAGACTTACAAATTTAAGCTTTTAAATTGGATAGTTGCAAAACTAAACTAAAATAAGACCACCCTGAAACATCTGAATTCAGCATCCACACCGAAACTTTTAAAGGGTAATGTCCTTTTCCTATACATTACAAGTGTCCGAATAATGTTCATAAACAACTTTGAACAGGAAAATCAATGGCAAATGTATTCTTATCTCATTATGTTAGACTCTTTAATACAAGTCATTGGGTTAAAAAGCAGATCTTTGTAAGTGATTACATCTGAGGAATTTATACTGAATTCAAAATGTAGTAGGTGCTTAAAAGAAGTACCTGAACAAATGCCCAGCCATTCCCATATCTGAAAATGGTCTCCATGACCTTGAGACAGCAATGTGCACAAGAAAACATGAATTCATCTTCTCCTTCTAGCAAATTTAAGCCCCGGGCAACAATTCTCAATGCTTCAATAGTTGGAACAAAGAGTGATCCGAGGCAAGCACTTCCCAAGTTAAGAGTCAGAGCTCTTTGAAAGCAAAAATAAGCACTAGATTGCATCCCTCTAAGGTAATACAGTGAAATCACCCGACTAACCGTGATATTAGCTATATTCCTCATTACTTCAGTTATCCATGCCAAGCTCAACATAAGTGCAATGATAATCAAGGGAGGAAAATAGAAATTCAGTGCCCCGATAACGGCAAGTATCCATATGGACATCCATAAGAATCCCGCTCCAAGCATCCAGTAAATAGGTCGATTTAAATCAGGAAACTTTGAAGCAGGCTCAAGTGCTTTCAACAAAACAATGCAACAAAAGTTAACTCTTTGTGAGATCCAACAAGCATATAAACCATTCCCGATAGCAAAGGCGACCAGGCAAACACCAACACCATCGGTAGGAGCTGTTTGGAAGCAAAGAAGTAGAATCCCAGCAGACAATGACATGAGAAATGAGGTCCATAGTATGATATGAACCATCAGTTGAGGCCATAGCCGTACCGCCTTTTGCCAAACAAATGCAAGAGTAATGCTCAAGAAGGCTGCAATTTCGACTTGTGGTAGGAAGTGTTTCAACACTCTTTTCTCCTTTCTTTTAGTGCTGTCTGATGAGTCTATAAGACCTACAACTCCCTTGAATATTAGAAATCCAGCTAGTCCGATTGCAACGGCCATATGTACCATAAACAAGAAGAGAGAAAATTTGTTGGTGTAACCCCTTGAATTCAATGTTGCAATGGAATTCTGAAAAGCCCAAAAAAAAAAAAAAAGGAAGGGGAAAATTTTTCAATAAAGATATGAAGACAACAAAGAAAATAAGAAAGTTTTACTTTAATTTACAACTTATAGAGATAAAAGAATCTAGCAATGCAAAAATTTTCCCTTCATAGATAAGCAAAACTAGAAGGGGAAAAATAAAAAGAAAGAATATAGAAGATAGGTGCAAATTTTCTAACATTTTCACAAAAGGGGACATCTTTATTTGAGTTGGGAATTTTTTAAACACAATTCTATAAAGAAGAATCGAAACTGCTTGACAGACAACTGAAAAATTAAGTAAAAAAAGTCGGGCTTTTTTCCTACTTTTTTAAACAAAAGAGAAAACATATATAACACCAAACTGAAATCAGAGCTAAACTTAGCAAAATTAATCATGAACCAAAAATAAAATAATAAAGAAGTGGGACTCACTTGAGGGGTAGGTGTGGATCTTGAAACTGATGGAGGATGAGACTGACCATGATGATGAGGAGGAGGGGGTGGGGGAGGAGGCTGGAATGATGAGGAGGAGGAGGGGGAGGAGGCTGAGAATGATGAGGAGGAGGAGGGGGAGGAGGCTGAGAACGATGAAAAGGATGAGGAGGGGGAGGAGGAGGTGTTGCTACTCTAGTGTTTGGATTGATTGCAATTCTCAAAGGATTTGTTAGATTCAATCTTTGCAACATTGCCGCATGGGAATCCCTAGTAATTTGACCACGTTGACCTCGCACTTGATAATTATTATTGTTATCAATACCTCTGCTATTTTCCATATCTTCTTCCCTATTAACATACCCAGCTGCACCTTTCTCTACATCTTCCTCTTCACCTCCTTTCACCCCATTTGGCTCCACACCCACTTCTTTTTCTTCCCTTTCCTTCTCTTCTACCTACAAAGTTCCAAAATTTATGTGCAAAAAATGAATAAACTATTAAAAATTTAGCTTAAAAGTTTGAAACTTTATGTCAAAAAAAAAAAAAAAAAAAGAAAAAGTAAATGTTAGGTAATTATTGATTACAGGTTCTTCAACACCCATGTTGGCGGTGGGAGAGAGAGTTTACTTCTGGCAGCCGTTCACGGTGGAGAGACTGGTGGTGGTGTTTTGGGTTTTGTGGATTTTCTGACTTTTTGAGCTGTGATGTTATTGCTTATTGGCAAGCATGATGGCATTTTTTTTATGGACAAGTGCTTTCATATGTTACATTACATGGCATCAACTGTATCAGGATTATGTTTCTATTCACGCGCGTTATTTTAGGTTTTAGGGTCACGCGCCAATGACCGTTGCAAGTTTTGTAAGCACGTGGCAATATGGGCTTCTGGTTAGGTGCATATGTTCTATTGTGGACTTTAGAACAAAGGATTTCTTAACGTGCATTTAATGGATATTATTATCAGTTACTAAATTTGCAGTGACTTCACAGCAAAGTGAAGAAGGTAACTTTCTCATCTCCGTAGGTTTTGAATTTTTAGTATCGTTAAAGCACTAAAAAAGCATATAATTTCGATAGATTTAAGAAAAAATTTAAATAAACTAATAAAATGTATATGACGTATAAAATTCTACGAAAAGATGGATGATCACGAAGAAAAACACCTTGAACGTTACTTGTATGACTAAGATGATACACATTTATTTGCATTGACGATTTCTTTGACTTTTATCAAATCTTGAGAGATTGATTATACAAACTTTTAAGCTTACAAAATAGCACAAAAATATCATGAATTTTTTTAGAAAAATTATCTTTTTGGTACCTAATTAAAAAGTTTAATTTCATACCTAATTGAGTTTTTTGTGCTTCTAAACACTACTCATTCAATTATTACCTTACACATGTCAATTGCTTAAAAAAATAATAAAATATTGAGATAGTAAAACAAGACATAAACTTTGGCAAAAAAATAATTATGTATATGAAGTTTGGTTTTGAATAATTTTCTATCTGAAAAAAATTTATTAATTCTTTTTATACTTGAAATAAGTAAAATAAGGTATGAAAAAAGTTTTTAAAAAGTTTATTTACATATTAAAATTATCAAAATCATAGTTAATAAAAACTATGTTTAAATATAAAATTATTTAAAATTAAATTTTAAATATCTAATTATCTTTTTTTTTTTTTTCAAAAACTCAGATACCACTTTTATCATTATATTGATAATGAAAATTAAAAAACCAGGTGCGGACGTAACCGGAGAGAAGGCTGTTTGATAAAGACGAACAGAGGAGAGTCAAACAAACTAAAACTGTAGAACCGAGTGGACGATAATACCCTTTGCCTTATCTGGATATTGTACTTTTGAAGATCCGTGGACAATCAACGATGGTGTGCCTTGCTTTGCAGGTCGTGCAAGTTTTCTAACAGCCTATCCGATGAGGCCTTCGATATAGAAAGAAAAGTAGTGCTGGCTGCTTGTATTTTTCTGTGATAAAAATTTCGAGTGACAAAGTTCGACGACAACCATGTTGTTGCTGGTTTCCTAAGATTAAAAAATATATATATATAAAAGGATTAAAAAAAAAAGAAAAAGAAAAAGCTTAGTTGATGTTTAAACCATGAAAACTCTAATATCTGATATGCTTGGATTTAAAGTTCTACTTTTCAGAGGTAGGGTCAATCCACTAAGATCCTGGACACGATTAGCACAAAAATAAAGAAGTGGAAATAAAACCTAATCAATTGGCCCCATAGCAAGATCAACCTCCTCCCTTGATCAACTATCCAATACTTGTAGGATTATCATAGCTTTTCTATATTGGTCCTAAGCGAACTAAATAAGCTTATAATCATCTTGATAAATGGAAGAAATAAATTTAGACTTAAGATTTTGGCTTACTATCGCAAATTGTTTCTCAACTTTGATAAAAATATACAATTAGATATTTAAATTTTTATACATTTTTCATATTTAAAAAAAATCCTCAAAATATTTTTTTCTTTTGATAATTTAAAATATGTATTATTCATAATAATAACATTAGATTGGTTATATCATATTTTGAGTATCATCATGTGTTTACGAATAAGTAAATTTTTAGATTTTAATCCTTAATGTTCTTAAATTTTTTTTTCTTGTATTATTAATTAGTCCACTTTTATTACCTTGTAAGTTATTAGCTTATTAATTTATGTAATGGCAGTTGATCAAAAGTACAATGAATTTACGTCTTATATTGAGATAGCATATTTTAATTTCATCAAGTTCAATATATCATTATAATCTAAGAAAATAAAACTGGTATATAATTATAGTTTTATGATAGATGAAATCTTTTCCTGCTATTAGTTTTACATATTTACTTGAATAAATAATTAATTTTGAATATTATTGTTTGTATTCACATTAGTGCTTATAACCAATGTTGTCAGAACCAGACCGGAGTTTGACTTAAACAGGCTAGGGAGTCAGAGGTCGAGCGATTGGACCAGATTCAACCGAGGGTCGAACTTGTAATCCTCATAATTTTATGTAACCTAATTTTAACAAATACTAAAACTGTAATATATAATTATATAGAATATTTGGGACAAGTAGCAAAAATCACTCCAAATTTTTTTGATTTAAAAATGTTAAAGTGTGAATAATTTTATTATAGCTAGGAGAATAAAACCCTTATCAATAAAATTTCGAAATGCAAAACGTGACTTCTATAATCTTGGACAATTGATAATCGACAATAAATCGATTGTTACGAATCTAAAAATTTGAGGAATATAAGGAATCAATTTGCCTATCCCTTAAACGTAAACACGTTATATAGGATTATATATATATATAACAGTAGATTTCTTAACGCCAAATGGAATAATAATTAAATGATTAAAAGAAAAAAAATGAAAAATCCTACCAACAATCAATAAGGCATACAGAACACTTATCCACTTTATGGATAAACAGAGCACATCTAAATAACTGTGTCTTTGACTTTGTGAACAACCCTTAATTTATAAAGTCGTTTACTAGTAGAAAACTTCCCCAATAAGGAATCCACTTTGCTAAACTATAAATAGATAAACAATAATTCTTTTCTCACATGATTCTCGTAAAAATTCAAGTAACCTTGTTATTTAATAATAACAATAATAATGTTTTCAGCAAATTGAGTACAAAAATTTAAAAAGTGAATATAAAATTGCCTAAAACACACTCCATTATTTATTTATTCAATTATTTATTTTGAATTAGAAACAACGACATGAAATTAGCATGATTGTGACTTGATAAAATATTTACTGTAATTAGTAGAATTCGTAAATATAATAGAGTGATTTGAATACCAAATATAGATATCAAAATATATATAATTAAATACAATAATTAGTTTAAATGAACTTTGAATTTTTCATGATGTTCAGACAACATATAACAATTTTATGCTATAACTCAAAAAAAAATAATGATAATAATAACATCAATAGAGCCCCATAGACGATTTGAACACTATACGTAATATTTGGGTACAAAAACTTCTGTGAAAAAAAAATTAAATATAAGGCGCATTTTGAAAGCCTTAAAATATAAGTAAATAAATAACAACTTTACAACATATAGGTGCAAGATTTTATATTTACCCTCGGTACATCGTATGTTTATATCAAACTAAATAGAGCATTTGAATTATTATTGCTATTACCTTTATATTATCACTTTAAGTAATATTCTATGGATATGGTTATGAACAACAAGAAAGAAAACTTAATTAATACAATAATGCATATAAAATGGATTAAAATTAATTTATTTATGATCTCAGATGCCCAATTAAGTTTCAATGAAAATTAAAGTGACTCAACAATATAAACTTGTTGGATTTTATGGACCTTCGATGAATATTAAAGAATTCTAGCGTACTCTTCTATGTATAAAATTATTAAAACAAATGGATTATCACATGAATTCTCTTCTTGGGGTATTCTGGAATGTCTCTTCCGTGTCATAGAGGAGGAAAAAAAAAACAAATTTTAGGAGCAAGCATCTTCATGATGACAGCTGTAATGACATCATACACTTCTTCAAGAAGTAGATATGATAATTATAAAACCAAATCCATTTCTTCCCTCTTAAGTAGTCTAGCTCATTTATTCCTTTCATCTTTCTTTGATTTTCCCTTCCTTTCTTTTGACCTGACCAGCTAATGTGACAACAACAACAACTACCTCAACCGCCAACATCTCAAAACGCAAGCCACCATTTGTTACGCTGCTTTCGCACAAACTTACCTTCAAACCCAGTACGACAAGAATCATCTTTTCACTCTCCCTTATCCTCTTCGATTTGCTCGATTCACCAATAACATCAACTCTGTTTTGTCACTTGCAATTAATCCCCTGTTTTTATACCATGGATTTTTCACTCTTCACACATCCTTTTGATTTTTCTAGTTACCCATGAAGTGATCCTCCATAACAATAAGCCCAACACCCAATTGAGATACATTGAAAAATCACTTTAACTCCCCTCTTCATTTTCTCTTCCACCGATGCTGGCATAGAATGAAGCTGATACTATCACAACATACCCTCACTCTGATTAAATCTACGCATAAGAAGATCGAGTAACACACAAGCTAAGGTAAGGTTTAGCCTAGCTTCTCAAATCCAATTTAAATTCATATATATTTATTTATAATAAAAGAAAAGAGGGGCAAGAAGATCGACTCTTTTAGAATTAGTGTATGAAGTAACTAAAACTAGACTGGCTATCTGTCAAAATAATAATCGATGTAATATTGATATAACAAGTGGAAAAGAAACATCCTAATGGTATAGTTTATTATAAAAGTCATGTTAAGTTATAAATTATATAAAATTTAATACAATCATAGTATGCTAGGCTACAAATAATAAGGGGAGTGTGTTGTTTGAAAGGTACATTTGCTAAAATAGTGATGAACCCATAATTAGGAGTCAGTCATTGTAGCTATCAATATAAAATTTTTGAGGTAATTCTCAGAGAGACAAGGATAAATATAAATAGTATAAATTATTTTTAATAATAATAAAATTACTAAGACCTACCTTCATTGCAAACTAAACTCTATAAATTATTTAAAAATAAAACTATATAATATGCTATAATTTAAGCCCATAAACCAACATATTAATTCAGACATATAGTAAGCCACAACATGGTAAATGACTCATTTGTCTTGCTATCTTTATAGGATTTATAAAAGAAATAGGAATTATCCTAAGGAATTTTCGTGATTGAGCTGGTCGCTAAGGCCAGGTGAGTAACTTTGAATTTATCATACTGTTTGTACTTATAATATAACTGCATTTATAATAATAATACATTAAACTAATATGCATGTGGGGTTGGATATACTGCATGATGTTTGGCGTATGCTTGATTGCCAAAATTATCCTATTATAAGCGATAAGTTTATTGTATGATAATTACTGTATGAAACATGTTGATATTGTCTATGAATTGTATGATCACCTTAAACCTGACTAAAAGCTTTTAACACCATAAAAGAAAATGATCATGCATTACACGATTTGCATAAATAGTATTTGAGCAAGTGGCAGCCTACTACGTATTAGTATTTCGACCCTCTGATAATGCTTGGTCGACCTAGGCTAAAAGCTATTAGATCGACGCAAGGTTACCTTTGAGCTGTCGATACTATAGGAACTAAATGGTAAATGAAGGATGCCGCTTATGGTATCGCTTTGAAAGGACCAACACTTAGTGGAGTTTCTAAGACAGAAAACAGGAAATGAGAGATTTAAGATATGGTTAACTTAAAGAGATAATTAAAATGAGTATTTGTTGATCCCGAAAATAATCAAGAAGGGGGGTTGAATTGATTATTTCAGAAAATTAAAAATTTTCTTTTAATCAATATCCCTTTTGATTTTAAGTTAAGAGAACAATATGAACAATTTAACTATTATAAAATAAATTGCTGAAATATAAATAGAGAAGGGATAAGAAGATCAGGCAGATATTTATAGTGGTTCCGCCTTGTGCGTCGGTCCACTCTTCTAGCTCCACGCTGGGATCCCCGTTATCCTACGGGTTGTGTTTCACTATATCAAATCAATTTCAATTACAAGCTTGTACAAATCTCTCTGCTTGATTCTCACAACTGTCTTCTAGCTACAATCGATCTACAGAGTCTAAACTTGTAAAATTACTATCACTCAAGAAGGTAACAACACGTTCCTTCTATAAAAGCTAAGTAGAAAGATACAAAAAAAATATATGCACTAATTCGAATTTGTAAGAGAGTAAAGTCGGTTGTTTTTCCTCAAGAAAATTTATGCTCGCTAAAGATTCTTCTTCGCTGCATATACTAAAAGTCCTATATATATTGTTCCTTATCTTTCACGTCCATAAAACTTGTTTGAGAAGATGATATCATATCCCATGTATCTCGGCAAGAATCTGTTTCATCTTATCCAAATAATCCAGCCGCTTCTTCCTCGGCAAAACAAATCATATGATAATTGTTGTTGAGATTTTGTTTGTTGCAATTTGTTGAAAATATTTTGTTGGAAGTCTAAGATCTCCTCTTTTGATTTGAACAAGATATAGCATAATCTTCTTCTTGATATTCTTCTTGTTTATGCGTGATCTTCTTTTGTCAACTTCCTTTGAATAAGCTCCAAGATACTTGCTGGATTTTAGTCCCATAAAATCTGGATTATGTTATTCATCCGATAAGGATAATTAACAAAATAATATCATATCTTATCTAAATCATACCAACCTTATCTTTCAAGATATTTGTATTATCTTAAACAAAACTTATCTCATTCAATCCTTAATACTCAATCTTTAATTTCCGAAGGCTCTACAAAAACTTTGATATGCAAAATAAAAAAAAATCCCATGATATCAAATCCAACTTAAATGAAACACATCAAGTATATTACCCAAATATACTTGACAAGTGGAGCTGGGTAAAAAATATCATATTTTTTAAAATATATATAAATCTGGAAAATTTCGTATTAAACCTAACAAATTCTAAAACAACTTCTGACAGACTTATTTTTCAGAGTTAAAGGTTCTGAAACATCATCTGACTAACGTATTTCTTACTTCCGAAAACTTATTTTTCATTTCCTAAGATTCTGAAGAAACTTCTGACTAACATCATCAAAGCTTAAGCATAACTTCTGATTTTCCTTCTGAATAAAACTTGATCATGCTTTATTTTCGTGTAAGATGAAGATTATGAACTTGCTTCTGTCTATATAATTATCATCAAAATGAAGATTCTGAACTATGGAAAATCAAATAATATTAAACATATTCGAAACTAATAAGATAGATATATTAAATTTCATCTTTTGTCATCATCAAAATAATATTAGAATAATTCCAACAGTATTGATGTATTCTTGTATGCTTAGTCTCTCCTGGGTAAGTGGGCCATAGCAATGTGATCCTTCAACCCCGATGAGAGGGCGTAAATCTCCATCCTACTTTGGATTCTAAATCATCCAAGCTTGTAATGTGTATATAATTGATTGTTGCATTGTATACGATTGATAAATATACTTGCTTGTTTTTGGTTGATATGTGGTTTGGTCAGGTTATCTCACTGAGCCCGTGGCTCGCTCACCCCTCAATAGTTTTTGTGCAGGATTAATACTAGTTGGGATTGGGCTAGGAATGTGTGAAGAGAGCATCTCCAACGAACTCTATTGAAGATAAAGATATAGGATATGGCAAACTTAGAATGTAAATTAGATAAATTTTGAAATTTGTAAGTTGTAGTTTGAAACCCATTTTCACCATTTGGTAAGGGATACTGATTCTCCGCGATCTTGGTAGAAATTGAAAATCGGATTCCATAATCGAAATCCTGTAATATAATATATCAATTATATGATAAATATTTACAAATAAATAGAGTCTTGTACACTCTGACTTATAAGACGACTCTCATGTTACGGGTGCACACGTGATATGATAGTTTTAGATTTATCCTCCTATGCCTTATTTTGAGGCGTGATAGAACTAGGGTCACGAAAAAGTAAAAATATAAATGATAATTTAATTATAAAAGACCAATGTATGTGTCATCACTCAATTAAATTTATATTTGGATCAAATTCATCAATTAATTTTTAAATAAATATGATTTAATGATTATAGTTTATAAATTTATAATAAAATACGAATAAATGTTTAAATTTTTTGTTTTTTTGTTTTTTCTGTCTGGGTCAACTGGTCCGGGTCGACTGGTTCGACCCACCCCAATTTCTTGGTTCAACCTGGTTTGACCGCCTGGATTGACTGGGTCAATCCGAGTCTCGTCGGTTCTCTGCAAAAGCGAGTCTTAAGTGAGACTCGACCCGGCATTAGTGCCGATTCTAGTCGAACAGGATCGAACCGATCGGTCCGAACCGGTTTTGACAACTATGATTATAACTATGTAGTTGAAGTGCCTTGATGAAATGTATTTTAATTTCATGGAAAGGAAAAATACATCCGAATGGTGAACCCTTTTTTTTTTTTTGAAAAAAAAGTACAATTCCAGCTATATACTTTGGTTCTTCTATAAAAGAGGAACTGAGCATCACTGCACCTGCCCCTAGTAGTTATGCATAAAAAAAAAAAAAAAAAGAATAATGAAGAAACGTTTTTTAAAATAATTATATCGATGCACACATACCCTACTTTTACTTAATAAAAACATCAAATTTTTTCTAAACAAGTCCATATATTGATTTATTTAATTATTCTTTAGTTTTTAACACCTGTGCCTGTACTGTGGATGAAAACAGCTTGACGAAAATAAGATATGATTGTAAAATATTATTCTTGAATTTAATTCATTTTTCCACCTACTAGTTGTCGAAATCCTAATATTTGGTTGGGCTAAGAAGACATTGCTAGATATATGGAGTATAAATCGAATCTGATAAAAGGAGGATCGAGGAATCTACAGCTCATTACACCTAACAAAGAACAAAGTTAAGGTAGATTGAAGCAAACCTAAATTTATCCAAACCCATAATATCTATGATGAAAAAAGAAAGAAAAAGCATCTAAGGTTGAAGAAGCAATTGCGAAATTTCCACCAAATCACGTGGGAAAGCAACATTGTTGTAAGGTACCCACCTCGAATTAAAGAAATAGAACAATACCAAACACACACTTCAAGTCATCGCACACTCTAAATTATTGATCCTTTTTGAATTATCGAATTTTTATATGTATTGAATCTATATATCGGATCGGTATTGGTTCAATTTGATTAATTTATGAATAAAATTATTAATTTTTCATTGGTGTTCTATTTGTATCGGTTCGATTTGAAAATGAAACCAAACCAACTATCCAAGTAGCCATAAGTATTACTTTAGAAAAGCAAGTTTGTATAGTAAGATTCTAGGGGAAAAGAAATATAAAGTTAATATACCACGCTTACAAGATTAACGTCTAAGGACCACATCATAACCATCGGAGATAGATTGTTTACTGTTCCAAATTTTTTATTTTAAAAATATTCTGATCAATTGTATTACATATATTTGAATAAATGGAACAATTTTCTAAAATTATAAATTAGCTCCTTATCAAAATATTTAAATACGATTTATAAAATTTACTCCACATAGAAAATTTGGATGATATTATCTACCCATAACTGTAATAGAGTATTTATACACACACACACGTATATACACACATATATTACTCCCTTTTACGTTACTCTGTGTAATTACACAGGTTCTTTTATTATCTAGAAACTTAACCGACACGTAGCGACTGGCAAGTGGAGGAAGCACAAAAGGAAAATAGAAAAGACAATGACAAATATATAAACAATTGCCCATTCGAAGGTCGCTTTGAATATGTAAAACGAAAACGTGGAAGAAACCGACCTATATACAGTCTGTGGCTCTTCCCCACTTTATTAAAAGGATTTTTGTCGGGACAAAACAGCAAAGCGTATGTATTTTTAATTTTTCATAATGTAATGTATAAATTTTTAATTTTAATGATTTAAAATTTTATAGTTTCAATTTAGTAGTAATTTAGTATATTTGTTCATGGAAAAGTTAACGTTATTATACTTTTTTGCATTTTAATATATATATATATATTTTAGTTTTATTTCTATTTTAGTGTTTATACTTTAATTTTGATGTACTTTAGTGTTTATTCACTAATTAATCTATTAAAAATTAATATTTTATGTTTCTTAAGTGATACATTATTTTAAAATTTAAAAGAAATATATGTATTAATTCATGGAAAATAAATCTTAGATTTTTAACTAATATATTTCTTTTAAAAATAAAATGAAAAATTATTTACGTATGATAAGCTTGATCATAAACAATTTTTCACATGTAATGTTCAATTTTTATAAATCTTATATCACAACAAAACTATCAACATCAATTTTATTCAAAAATAAAATCTTACTATGTGTTTCAAAATAAAATAGAGTAGGCAATTTTTAAAAAGTTTATAATTTATAAATCAAGTATCATTTACCTTATAACATAGATTTTCAAATTTGTTTAATAATATACCTTTATACATTATAACATTTGTTTATATTTTCTTTTGTAGTGTCCCTCAAAATCTTTCGTGAGATTGTTGAAAAAATCTTCTCCTATAAACCCCTAAATTTTTGGAATCGGTTTAGCATAAAACCCTAAACGGAAGTCAGACGGAACCCTAAAGGTTAACAAAACCTTAGTTTACCGTAATCGATTAAGTCCGGCATTGCCGTTTTCTTTGGCCTTGGAAAACGAAGTTGGGATGATTAGCTAGAATAGTTCGTAATGACCATAGGTTATATAAAAATATCAGTTTTGCGAATTTCGGATGTCCTTCGAACCCGATGGACACAGTTCTCGAAAAACGTGTCCGGGAGCCCATAATAGTAAAAATCTTCCGAATACACCGTTAGACTCGTAAAAATATAAGGTTTTCAAAAATATCAATTTCAAAATTTTTCGGTTGCTAAAAATAACAATATAGCTATTATACGCGTATTTTCTTACTACCGTACTTTATTAGTCATATCTATCTTACATTACACTATTCATTACTTTTACACTATTTTTTATCTCCACTTTTTCTTACACCTATTTTCTCACACTACATAACCTATAACCTTAACTTTTTACCTTTCTCATAACTTTATTTCACATCACCTTACACATTACATATTTCATTTAACAAAAGTCAAAAAAATAAATCACTCCCCTCCCCCATCAAGATGGCTAGCGCCCCCTCTCTCTATCACCCTCAATTTTGTTTCAATTTTTATTTATTTTAATCACACAAAAATCCCTCCACATTTTCTATAAATACTCCCCTCCTCTTTCACTTCTTTCCACATTCACCACCCACAAATTCATACAAAAACTCTCCCAAAATCTTCTCTCAAAACTCTCTCAAAATACCATCCCAAAACTCTCTCAAAATAATTCCACAACCACTTCTACCAACAAACCAAAACCCATAACCACATAACCGTACCAAAGTCTTCTTTAGGTAACCACTTCATATTTCTTTCTTCTTCTTCATGTCATGTAACTTTACATGACCATAGTGTGAGTTTCCAAAGATTACAAGTTATGGAAGCTACATTATGTTCATGTATTGTTCTTGTTCATGCAAATCCATTTATGTTTATTATTACTTTTGTTTTTATTATTGCTAATATATCTAAGTATTATTATCTATATATATATACATATTCTTTAGAGTATATAAGCTCACTTGCAATTTACTTATTTCATGCAAAGCAATTTATTTATTTATTCCATTGCAATTTATTTATTTATTCTTTGTTATTTTAAGACTAGTCTCTAGTCTTAGACTTGTCCTCATCAAGTCAAAACAAGTTTTTCTTTCATTTTATTTTATTTTGGGACTAGTCTACTTCTTAGTCCGGAGCCTTGAAAAAGCTAAGACTCCAATACTTGACCTTATTACTTATGTTATTTTACTTGCTCATAGTTCATGTTCATTTAAATTGTTGTCCAAAGTTTCAAGTTCTAAAAATAAATTGACAAAAGAAGATTTTAACACATTAGAAATAAGTTTATGTAGAGAAGGAAAATCTATGGTTTGAAAAAAAAAAAAACAAAAATAAATTTATCTCTTTTCAAGTTACAAGAATAAACTATTAAGATTTTAAAACTACTTTACTATAAAAAGTTCTTAAATCACATATTGTTCCACTTTGTTTTATCAAGAAAATAAACTTTTATGAATGGATGATTTCTATGAAAAACATAAAGTATGAGAAAAGAATGAGAAATTTTCAAGTAAAGATTTTTGCAAACAAATAGACAAAGGAATTTGTACAAGAAAGATAAATAGGAAGAATAGTGTATTTTCTAAAAACTCCAAAATAGTATTAGTATAGAAAACTTAGAAAATAGAAAAATTTAATTTTAATTAGGAAAAATAATGAAACCAACATAAAACATATTTTTGAAAACAAAGGAAACAAGGTATTCATTTCAAGAGATTTACAAAAACAATTTCCGAAAAACTTCAAACCGACATTGTTTTACCCAAGAAAAATAATTGGACAACAAAACACTGAGCATACTTAAATGTGAGTTATATAGTTATAAAAAGAGAATTTTTCAACTATATAGATAACTAAGTATTTATCAAACAAATTTTGATTTCTTGAACCAAAGTTGTTTTGTGTTGAAAAATTCGTGGTGAACTTTGTCGCCACTTTTTCAAGGCCTATATGACCTTGTTTGTTAAAAGTAATTTTGGAAATGGGTAGATCTTTTCGAGTAGGTAGAAATCGGTATATTATATGCGATTTCGAGTTAAAATGACCAAGTTATGGCCATTTTAAGTTGAAACATTCCTTTATACGAACTTTAACGTTCTTTTGACATTGCTTTGTCAAAATTCAAGAAAATCATCAAGGAATACTCATTGTGGGTATTTTCTTTGGATAGGTGACCCCGATGAAGGATTCCTTTACCCCAATGATTATTACGACTAAGTGGAGTGTGTGAACAACTCATCCCCCTAGAGGAATAGTCGACATGACATCGTGAGTTTATTTTCATTAAATACTATACTTGTTGTGCTTCTAAATTAGTTGCATTAGAATCTAGGAAAAGATAAACCGATGTGTATGTAAATAATTCTTTGAAAGAATTCTAAGAATATCGGAGCCGGAATTGTCTTAAATGTTTATTTTAGTATAACCTTTATTGGTATGAAATTCCTTGATCGCCTCAAATTCGAAAATAATTGTGCTATGACTTTATAAATGAATGAATTCATACATACACGAAGTGAGTCATTGCATTTTGGGTTATTATCCTTGGGTGAGAAGGATAGTAAGCTCATGTCGAAAGCAACACTTGGCGGGAGAACCAAAAGCGATTGCTTGGCGGCTTAAAGGAAATGCTTGGCGGAAGATCCGAAAGCAAGGTCAAATCAAGTAGATTTGGAATGCTTGGCGATGAGTGCTCGCAAGCTTAAAACTTTTTAAATTAAGACTACTTGTTTTGAGGATAAGTATAACCAAACCCTGAATGGAGGGCACAAATCCATTCAACATATAGTTCCTGGAAAACTATATGCTTGTTTGCCACGTGTTTGTTGCATTACATTTGTTTGTTAAATCAACTTGTTTGAAATCTTGTTACAAGAAGTTATTTATGGAAATAGTTCTCACTAAGCCTATTAGCTTACCCGATAGATATCTTTTGCAGTTTCCTACTTATGGTTAAGGCCACGTGGACCTGCGGGCAGGTAATTTCTTTTTGGGTAATAGAAATTTAGATAAAGTGTAGTATTAGCATTGATGTAAATACACATGTAATAGATTAGTGATCAAAGGAAATTGTCCCTAAGTTTGTAAAACCATTGATATGAATAAATGTTTATTATGAATCCTCTTTTCTTAATATGTTTTCATATCTCCTTAATCTTCATAATTCCATATATGGTCCTCTAAAGTTGTGAAAGTACCTTACACTTAATATAAAAGCTTTTGGGAATGGCTAAGGTTGTCATACTTAAGCTTTAATATTGAGTGTGGCGGACTGCCACGTTTAGGGTACCTATGGGGCGTGACATCTCCCAATCTAGACATATGAATCAATTAATGTAAATATTTCAATATCAAGATGATGTGAGACTTTTTGAATAATTTCATAAGAGCTTTTTAATGACACTATAAAAAAGCTAAAGAAATATTACAATATATAGATGTATATCATTCAACAAGTTTAAAAATTTATGTTAAGGAAAATGATACTTGATTTGTAAATAATAACAATTTTCAAATTATTTGGTCTATGTTATCTTAGAACACATAGTGAGATCTTATTACTAAATATGGAAAATATCAAATTTAGTACATTAACTTTACACAAAAGTTTAATTGGATACCTGGATTTTGAAATGGTCAATTTAATATACAATCACGGATTTGACATTTTTTATAGTCTCATAACAACTTTTGATTTGTTTACTGTCGTAGAAGACACAACTATCAATATTAAATGGTGTTAGACATATTAGTGAAAATTCAATAATATGTTGCCTATTTTATGTCTAAAATAGAGTAAACAATATTAAGGAGGTGGTAAAAATAATCACAGAAAATTTTGATTAAGTATTAAATTAACTACTTTAAAGTTTAAGTACCAAATTGAATTTTTATGTAAAGTTTAACTATCAAATTTAACATTTACCCTTTCAAATAAAATTGATGTTAGTTTCTAGTGATATAAGATTTTGTAAAAATCCAACATTGCATGCAAAATATTATTTACGCTCAAACTTTACATAAATTAAATTTTTAAGTAAAGTTTAAGTATCAAATTTAACATTTACCCTTTCAAATAAAATTGATGTTAGGAGTTTTCTAGTGATATAACATTTTATAAAAATCCAACATTGCATGCAAAATATTATTTATGCTCAAACTTTACATACATTAAATTTTTAAGTAAAGTTTAAGTATCAAATTTAACATTTACATTTCAAATAAAATTGAGGTTAGGAGTTTTCTAGTGATATAACATTTTATAAAAATGAAATACCCCAAACCTCTATCTAAGTTAGAAATTAAGTTTAGATAGATTAAAATAAATCAAATGAATTATAGGGTGTAATTAGACAAGTTGATATAATTAGATTAGTAATTAATTGAGTTGAAATTTGAGATTTCAATTCTTAAACCCCTAAACATGTTGTTGAAATGTTTAGTGGATCCTAAACCATTAAACTTTAGCCTAAATTCTAATTCCTTAATCTTTGTAAAATTTGAGTTCATTTGCTTATATAAAAAAATCAGTTCTTAAAATCGAACTCAAATTAAATATCAATTTGATCTAAATTAAATTTCTAAATTAAGTTCTTATTTTAAGTTCTTAATTTATAACCCATTGATTTCGAAATTATTTCTAAATATTTCTAGAACTAAAGATATTGATATGAAAGTTCTAAATCTAATACTCATATTTCAAAATATTTTAATTTTATCCTTATCCCTTTTCTTTTTCTTTTTCTTATTCTTTCCCTGCCTTTATTCTTCTTTCTTTCTCTCTCTCTCTCTCTCTCTCTCTCTCTCTCTCTTTTCTCCTTTTCCTAACCGTGTCATGTTCCTCTTCTTCTCTTCTCCTTTTATATTTTTCTTTCTCAAATTATCTCTCAAAAAGCTCAAATTCAAGAAGGATTAAAAAGAGAATTAAGCTAGAAATAGAGATAGGAAGAGAAACTCAAAGATAGGAGTAGCCCCATAAGAAGAAGAAGAAGAAGAAGAAGAAGAAAGAAGAATAAGAGATAATTTTTGTTTTTCTTTGTTTTCATTGTTATTTTTGTCTTAGTTGTTGTATATGTTTGTATGTGTTGAATTGTTGATGGATGCATGTGAAGTTGTTGAGGAAGATGATGAATAGTAGTTGTGGGGATAATGGAGGAATTGATGATATGTGAAGTAGAAATATGTTTAGGAATGTTATCTGAACTTAATATTAACTTGTATGTTGTTTCAATTATGTTTGGTATGAAGTATGTTAACTTTGTAATGGAAAACAAGTAGGAAACTAGTTGAATTTTGAAGAAAAAATGAAAGAAAATCGTGAAAAGTCGAACCTAGGACACTCATCATGGGCGTGATGGAGCCCATGATGATCTCGGATCATTGAAAAATTTGGCAGACAACTCATTACGGGCATGATCAAGGGTGTGATGGCCTCTTACCATGCCATTTTCCTTAATCACGGGCGTAATAGCCTCTAATCATGCATTTTTCCCTAATCATAGTAATCACGAACGTGATAAGCCCCCTGGTAGCACGATAGTATTTTTGTAATTTAATCATAACTCTTTTCATACAAACTCAGATTGAGGTGATTCAAATTGCGTTGGAAAGCTTAAAAAGAGATCTACAACTTTCACGTTTAAAGTTTTGCGAATTCAAAAGTATCAAGGCCAAAATTTTAATTCTTTCTAGCTGCTACGTTTTTAAACAAAGTTGAAAACTTGTTTTACTAGATAAAAGTGTGTTGTTAAGTATAAAATGAATCTTTTTGAGCTAAAATGAGATAGATAAATGATATTTGATGTGTTACATTTGTTGAATGATATGATTAAGCATGAGTTTAGTGAATTTATAGATTTAATAGATAATTTGATTTCACATAGAGTTGAATATAAAATGAACTTAGTTAATAATCTAAGTTCAACTTGGCTTAATGAAATTGAATGAACTAAAATGAATTAGGTTGATTAAGTGTAATCATTTTGACTAAGATTAAGTTAACATAGACTTAAGTTAATATGAATCTTAGTTATAAAATGAATTGGTTAATAATCTTAGTCTAACTTGACTAAATGTGCTTGAATAAGTTAAAATGGATTATATTATATTAATTAAGTTTGATTAACTTAGCTTAGTAATTGGATTAAATGATTAATTCTAATCAATTTAGTTAGGATTATGTTAAAATGGATTTAATAGTTAATAAATGGATTAGAATGATATGTTAAGATAACCTTAGTATAACATGGGGAATGTGTTGTTTCAAATGCATGATTGCTTGGGAAAAAAAAAAAGTTTTTGGAATATAAATGCTTTGTTAATGCTTTTGTAATAAAATACCATAATCAAAGAGGGAAAAAAATACTTTGACAAACAAAGGAGAACTGTCCATATTTTGGCGATGTAATCTTCGTAGCCATAACAGTTCTTATTTAGTATCTGAAAATAAGGTAATAAAATAAGTTTGAGATAAGTGGATTTTTTATTATATTTCTTGTAGAGTTTAAATTGTTAAACAAATGTTTGAATTTGGCTTTTGAATCTTATAGATTATCTTATGAGAGGGTGTTTGAGCCTATTTTGGATTTCGTATATAAGGTATGTAGTAACTTGACTGTTGTATGTTAGATAGATATCTAAAATGAATTAAAAACGTAAATATGGCCTAAATTTATGCGTGTATCATTCAATCCAGTTTGGGGAGCAGCAACTTTGTGAAATGGACACAGTAATTTAGGAGCTCAGTCTACCCATGTCATGATGCAATGACATTTGTTGGTGGCTCAGTGGGTAGCCGATGGGGCAAACAATATCGGTATAATGTCTATCTTGATCGGTGAGAAGCAATATATTAGGATTCACGTTTATGGAACTGGTTGAACCCTTTTATAGTATGAACTAAGATGGATAGAGTGTGTGCAACGGCTGTAAACCTTAGATGAGGCTTCTATTCTTTATTGGTTATATCATCTAGGAGATAAGGTATTTAGACTGTCTATATCAACCCTTTGAGCGTCATGTGGTTATTCAGGACTCCTAAGTTCCTAGTGGCTTGTTCCGGAGTGTGAATGCTCCTGTGTTGCTTGTTTTATTAAGATAAAAGATAATAATTGTTAGTTGTTGCATTGCTTTTAATTAAGCTCATGTGACATTCTGTGTGTGCTTGTGTTACTGTGTACTGAGCTTCGACTCACTATTGTTATTGTTATTCTTTTTCCAAGTATCTTAAAGATGATGAAAGTTGATGATTGATGATTGAATGATGATGATTGTTGATGATCTTGATGTTGTTGTTGATGTTGATGATGACAATGTTGGTGATGATGATGTTGATTGACTTGGGTTTTGCGTGTTTTCG